>CM031236.1:376304079-376904079 GCA_018340775.1 Taxus wallichiana var. yunnanensis
GCCAACCAACGGAACTCGCTTGGTTTCCAAAGAATAACATCTGGCCGAAAGGCTTGGTAAGAGTGAGGCCCAGAGCATGGGCAAACTTTTCGGCATGACATTATCGAAGCCCGGAATCAATGATGCGCTTACTCATCTTGTGTCCATTGATTAGGAGGGAAAGATAGAAAGGCTCTATCTTGCCTAACGCAGTATGTTGAAGCAACATTTATGTGAGATTCAGGGGGAGTGGAAAGGATTCCTTTTGGGGAAACCCGATTAGATACAACAGCTTGACTTTGAATATACTTGGTCAATCTTACAAGTGCTGTTCGGGATTTGATGAAGATACTCGAAACTTGGACATTTGGATCTTGGTCTTTTTTACATGATCTATGATATCAAATGCAGCCAAGGGTTGCGTTGGTGAAGGAATGAGTCCCTCACCTCGCGATGATGGAATAGGATTACTGGCCTTGATAGGAACATGAGAGGATTGATTTGGAGGAGAGATAGGAGGAAAAGATTTCCTTGTAAAATATTTGCCAGGGAGTTGAGTAGGAAGAGGATTACCTCTTTTAGCAATGATCGGAGGCGTGTTTGACATGGCCTTCTTCTTGCACGACGTGGGCGTGAAACTTCCACTTCTTTTCCTTGTGAGCGAGTAAAAACAGCTGTATTTCGTCCACTTGCATATCCCTCGGGTACCTCTTCTTCATCGATTCTTCCTCATCAAATTCCATATACCCGATAGTAGAGTCACCACGTCGGTTCACCAACATCTTGATCATCTTCACCCCCGAGATGAAGGTTCTTCATAATACGCTCTTCTTCTTCGATTTCGGCCGGAGGCGTTGATCGGAGGAGCTCAGTGCCAACCGCTGAGCGGTGCAGTAAGCGCGCTTTGCGAAAAATTGTTAGGAACGAAATTCTCCGTGGAATATCCCAAAAGATGAGGAACTGGAGAGGCCTAAGCCAATCGCTTCTTTAATGCAAGCAAGTCATTAGCCATCTTTTGAAAGGTCGGATCAGGACAAAGTAGTGGGCGAAGGGCCTAAAGATTTAGGCTATTTGATTCCATTTTCAATTCGCGGATATTATGAAATTATCTTCTATGCGAATAATGGCTTGGGCGAGAATCAAGGTGGCAACTCATTCCCGAAGGAGCAAGAAACTAAATTTTGAGCTCATAAGCGTTACGAAGAAACACTTTGATTCTCCAAGGCGTTGGAAGCATGGCAATGTGGACACGGTTGATTAGTGCATTGAACCAGGCGATAAAATCGCACATGGTCTCATTTGCCTCTTTCTTCGGGTGAGTGATCCGTGATAATAATGCAAATGCATCCTCTAAAGGCTTCTTTATCTGTCTTGAAAGCATCCAACAAGGTGGCCTAACTGGTAATAGATCCGGCTAGTAAATGCTGAAACCATTCAAATTGCAGTCCTTGTAGAGTTTAAAAAGGTGAACCGACACATCCTCGTCAGTTACATCCAGGATACTGCATGACATGATGAATGCAGATATGTGGGAATCTGCTCTGATTTCCACTCCCGTCGAATTTGGGAAAATTCTTTCGGTTTCCGTGAGGGAGTGCATGAACTGGATGTGGTAAAGCCAAAGGACCCATCACATTTCCCCATGGTACCGCCATTTGAAAAGCTGCAGAAGAGAACACGAGCTGGAAGCACGGTTCCACTGAGTAACAAGGCACTACAAAGGGATGTGGATGCCCCTTGCGAAAGATTCTTCCTTCGAGAAGGTGAGACACTCCTGGATGACCGGTCAGCCGAGCTTAGCACTGAAAAGCGTGCCGGTGTTATGCTGAAATTATGCCTTTGAAGCAGATCAAAAGTAGGATCAGCTTCTCCACGGGCTCTCCTGCTGTGCGTAAAAGGTTCACTCGCCAGTGTACCTTCCAGATCTGCAACGTTATGGCGCAGATTCAAACTTTCTTTTTGGCTGTACTTGCTGATTTTCTGGTTTTTCTGACAAAAACCAGCAGCAAATACTTTTCTAAATATTTAAAAACTATCCTCTTCAGAAAACCGATTGCGGTTAATGACAAATAACAACGAGGATAAGATGACAGAGAAGATTAGTAGGCTGATTTTCGGATCTAATTTTGACTTTTTTCAAAGGGTTTCAAACTTTTAGCAAACAGTCAAAAACTCAGATCTACGGCAAAATACTGATTTTTATAAAAACTCAGCGAACTAAAGGTCTCCAACTAGGCCAGATCTATGGATCTCAGAAGAAAATTTTCAATTCGGAGCACTTTTGCAAATTTTTAGATTTTTAACAAAAAGTTCAGATTTACAAACAGATAGTGATTCTTCTGATTTTTCTGATTTTCTATTCTATCACTATCAAAGATCTGATAGATCTGTTCGATCCCCAGTGAGTCGCCAAAAACTGTTGGTCCGAAAATCTGTCGCCTGGACAGATCTATGGATAGACGAGCCAACAGTGTGCAGGGCATAGCCCCTCTTTGAGTCAGCAAAGAAAACTGCTTTTATTGTTATTCTACCGGTAGGAATCTATGCAAGTCTCACAGATTCTGCCTTCGGGGGTTTGGGATCTCATCCCAGTAGGGGTGTTTCCGACTGCGAAAAGAAAGGAAAGGAAGAGGGAATGAAGAAAGAGCAGGTCCGAAGGAAGAAAAGAAATGAATTCCAAAGCAGAAAGGTCAGAAGGTTTATGTTTTGGGATTGGTAGTAAACAGAGCCAAACCTACTTGCATAAACAAACAAAGCAATACTGATGATGAATAAATGACAAAAAAGTAGATATGAATCTAACAGAATAAACACATACAGATCTAACATAAGAAAGGTCTGATGCATAACACAACTATTCAGCACAAAGTCTCAATATTTGTATTACTGTTTTCTTCTGTTACAAGAAAGCTCAAAGTCTTTTTTCTTCACTTCTATTTCTCATCTGAAAGATATCCATCCATCCCACAATACTACAAGTATTGGAGTATTTATAGAAGAAGAAGAGAAAAGAAGGCCAAAAGGAGCCAACAACTATTTACAAAATATCTAAAAGTCATGTTGACTTTTTACTATTTGATGGATGACATCATCCCATGATGCAACATGGATGATGTCATCATTTGTATCAACATACTCCAGATATTTCCAAAAAGAAAGAAGGAGAAGAGAAAGAGAAGAAGAAGAAGAAGAAGAAGAAGAAGAAGAAGAAGAAGAAGAAGAAGAAGCAAGCAGCAAAGAACTATTCGTCATCATCATCCTGCGACCGAAAGGGGGTGGACTACTTTTGTTGCTCCTCAGATGATGAGATATGGAACTGAGAGCGGTATTCCATGAACTTGTTGATTATTGGCCCTAGTTGATCCTGGGAAGGATCCTTGTGCCTATCACTTATCGCCTCACAAGTCTCCCACTCATCTATGAGCTTCTCTAGGAGTTTGGAATAGTCCTTTTCCGCCTCAATGAGGAACCCTGATGAAGTCCGTGACAGCAAAGCAGGTTGTTGATAGATTCTCGTGTCAAATGTGACCTCCGCCCCGCTCTCGAGAAGTGATCTCCTCAAGATTCGGGTGGTTTCATGCTTTCCTTAAAGTGAAGGAAAGAGTAAGTAACCCGCGACATATTAAGAATAATTCATTCCATTTGATGCATCGCATCCAGTGGCTTCTTCCTTGACTTTGTCAATCTTTTCTAGAATAAATTCTAGCTGATCCACCCGTAGTCCAGAGTGGACATGATTTTGCTGAGGGCCCCTTGGATGGCCGAAGATGCCGAACTTGACCGAGATCTTCAACTCGAATAGTCGAACATTTGTTGGAAGGTCTCGTGTTGCAGTCTGGCATGTTCCAACTCTTCTGATATGGGCCCTGCTAACGCTTGGAGCTCTTTATTTGCCTTACTGATGTTCAGGTACAAGTCGGAGAACTCAGCGATCACTTTTTCACTGTCTTTGAGGATTTGGCTCCTCCAAGCAGAACGGCCATACCCTGCTTGCCGATTTTGGCATACTCATTAATTTTCTCCTGGCTGAGAAGCTCAGAAGTCTCGGTGGCAGTTGTAGGAGGTGCATTACCCATCTTCTGTAAGGCTTGGAGCAGATATTTGTTTTTCTCCTTCAGTTGCCTTTTCTCTTCCTTGATTTCCTGAAGCTTTTTGCAGAGGGCGTCAACTACAGAAAGAGCCTCCCCCTGAAGACTTTCGGAAGATGTCCCCATTGTGACTTGGGTCACAGTAAAATCTGTCGGAGACAGATCCTTTTCTCTTGAGGGGATTGGGGTATGTGATTTCCATAACTCTCTTCGCGCAAGCACTTTGAGAGAAGCGCGTGACAAAGCCGCTCTTCTTCCCCTTAGATGGGATCACGTAAAATTCCATCTGAGTGATGGGAACTTTCCTCTTTACCGACTTAGCCGAGAGATCCAAGCTGGACCAGAAACAGAGGAGGGTAGCTGCAGTAGAAGAGGGGAAAACGTGGAGACACGTGGCGGTGGCATTGAGAGAATAGCCAAAGAAGTTCCCATAGAAGGAAGGGAAACTGCAGCTGTGGAAGACATAGGAAGGGAAGGGAGCTCGGAGATGAGGGAAGAAATGGAGGAGGACAGATCAATGAGGGAAGAAAAGATAGATGAAGAGGCGGGGGAAACAGTAGAAGAAGGGGAAGAGGACACGACCAAAGGGATGGTCGCTTGAGTCGCTCGAGGAGGGGAAGGAAGAGAAGAAGAAGGGACGGAAGGGACCTCGGTTGTTGTGGCAATGCCGACATCCTGAGTGGATGGGCCTATTGGAACTTCCTCTTCTGCTTCTTTCTCTGGCGAATCCAGAGTTATTACACCTTTCAGTCTTTGCGGAAGGAGGAATCTCTGTGGGCTTCTTCCTTAATGGCGCTGGATTCACCTTCTACACCTTTTCCCTTGCCTTTAGGCTGCTTTTTGGATCGTGGAGGTGCGTTGCCCAATGGGGATGTTGTGAAATCAACCCCGAGGTAGATTAGGCCGTTCATCCGGCACCAATGTTCTATCCTCCGCAAAGTCTCCTCGACCTCTCTCCTCAATTGTCTAAGGAGCCTTAGTTCTATCAATGGCCAAAAACGGCCAATCGTCCCCATTTGTGTCAGTACATACCTTGTCTACTTCATCTTCCGTAGTTTGGAAGCCTTTGGGGACAATGGCTACCCCATATTGGATGATTTCTGCCAATGCTAGGTGAGAATGATCCTTCCTTCTGAGCTCCACCTCATGGAGGATGTCAATATAAATATCCTCGATCTGAGGAACATGGATTGGATCAAGTTTCACCCTTGGTAGACAGCTCCTTGGGTCAAAGGTAGGCCTGGCTAGGAAGTCATGATTCAAATTGAGTAACTCAAGCTCTACGAACATCTCCTTCGCCTTGTGGTGGGTAGAGCATGTGTATCGGCCCTCATGTGAGGGGGAACAGAGTTCCACCCTTCTTTCTTTAAGGCATTTTCGTGGTATGTGATTAGGCGCCTGACGGTTCCAAAGCAGAATCATCTTAGGTCCAAGCATACCTCGGTAGCCTGGTTGGCTCTCCCAAAAAGTTGGCAGCCCTTAGATATGTGAATGTAGAAACGGGTGAACAAGACTCCCCATTTTCCGTGGCTGCCACTATGCTATTAGTCATGTGACCACAAGTCATATTCAGCCTTAACAGATGATGTGGTAGAAGAATGCATCGTTGATTTTGGTGAATTGGGAGATGCTATTCTCCACCTCAATTGGATAATACTCGTGATATTTTAACCGATGCCAAACTCCACTCCGGCGTCAAAGCCCGGATAGTCCTCTCGATCTTTCAGCAGAAAGATAGACCACGTAGGAGTTCATATGAAATGTCCCTCACAGGTTTGAATTGTCAGTAGCTGTTCGGAGATTATGCCGCTTATAATTTTCTCCCAAAGAAAAGTGTTGATCGTGCATATTCTTGTTCATGGTCTCTAAGTACCGCAAAGATCCATTTATGGAAATAATGGGCATCGAAAGCCCAAGACCCCGCTTTCAGAATGTAATGGTGTCGCCTTGAGCTCTTCTGAGAAGTCACTGCGGTGGATGATTTGGGGCCACCGGGTTATTACCTTCTTGTTCTTCAGATAGACTTCATTCATTAGTTGCATACATTGATCCTCATTGTCATCCCAGGCCTTAATGCACTCCACTTGGCTGACGGCCACAAAGTGCCGGTGGTGAGGGATGCCGAGTATTATCTCAAAATGACGGGTAGTGAGGTTAATGACTACCTCGCCTTTGCTGTTTTCGACACACCTTGTGTCCTTGTTGTAACACTGGGCAACCACCATCATAAATTCATTGTTGACGGCGCTGACGGGGATTCCTCCGGTGAAGTGCAGGGCACTGCCGATCAATTTGTCCATCCATGGACTCCTTGTAACTTTCTGAGTCCTGGCCCAGAATTCCTCCATATCAATATGTCCCAATTCTGAGTCTCTGACGTCCATGCTGCACTCGGCCTGAGACTCGGGCATTCTGACCCTCTGATATTTATATTTCATTTCTTCCTCTGTAAGCTTAGCCTTTCCTTTGGATTTGATGGGTCTCTTGCTGGATGTAGACATATGTTCTTTCAAACTCGTGCTTTTGATCCGCATGAAGAAGAAGTGAAACCCAATGTAGAAAGGTTGAATCGTCATTTGATTTCCAATGAAGTGCCAAGTAAGAAAGAGTTAGTTATTATTAGGCTCAGGGCGCAGGGCGCATGAAAATTGCAGCTTACAGGGCTAAATAGGTAAGGCGCACAGGAAAGGCGTGTTGCAAAGGTTAAACTGGTGCCAAAGGCGCATGGCGCATAGATACTGCAGAGTGCATTTTATAAAAGGCGCATGAAAACATTGTGTTACATAGAGACAGGATGCGCCCTTTGGCGCATAGACTTTTCATGTTGCACTGGGATTTGGTGCGCCCTTTGGCACATGTAAGGTTTGTGTAACAGAACATTTCGTGCGCCATGGCACAGCGCACGAAGGGTTAACACAACATGATGTTGCTGTAAGGAGGGATGCGCCTGCGCCTTCAAAGCCTTCAGACTTAGCATGTATAAAGCCCGTGTCAACTGATGTTGGGTGTGCCATTGGCGCATGGAAATGTGATGTAGCAAGGAAGGTTGGCGCGCCATTGGGGTGCAAGTTTAGCGCTTGCAGCATGTGAAGGAGGCGCGCCCTAAGGGCGCAGAAGTTAATGATGCAGCAGTCAAAATGGGTGCGCCATTGGCGCGGGTTTTGTTCATGTTGCAAGGTGGTCAGATGCGCCAAAAGGAAAAAATAGTTTTTACATGGTTCAACCCTTCTTTCTTCCTTTCATTTCCAAGATTGTTTTGGGAGATATAATGGTTCAATCCAAAGGGTTTCAGACCATGCTTTTAGACAACTCCCTCTACCAGCAGTTCTGGAAAGAGGAGGAAAATGGAAAGACAGACAACAAAAAGGAAGGAGGGGGAAAGGGAACCAGATCAATATTTCAATATTTCAAACCAAAACCAGGCCACCAAGCACAACAAGAACCAAAAACGTAAAATGCACAAGAGGGAGAAGAACCTCTTACCTGGATAAATAGTAAGAGACGTGTAACGGGTCCACAAAGCATTGAAAACGACGAGGCAGGGGCTGACAGGCTCTGATAAAAGAAATCACGTGCTCTGTGACTAGTGAAAATGACATTTTGGGTGCGCAAAAACATATATATAGCTGAGCTAGTCATAAATGTGCCACCCACTTTGTAAAGGGTGCATGAAAGCAGCTGTCGACATGGAAAAGCATGCGCCCTTTGGCGCATGAAAGCATTTGCCAGCATGAAATTAAGCATGCCTTTGGCGCACCAAAAGCTATGTCGACATGGGATTATGTGCGCCCTTTGGCGCACCAAAAAGTGTGTTGACAAAAGATTATGTGCGCCCTTTGGCACACCAAAAAGGGGCGCAACAAATGTTGTGTTAACACGAAGGCACATGCACCTGGTGCATGCAGGAAGACTCAACATACTTTGGCGCATGAAAAGGCATGTTGACACTGAAAAGTATGCGCCAAAGGGTTTAAAGGGGGCGCAGCAAAATTTGATGTTACATAGTAATTCCATGCGCCCAACAAAAAGACCAAAAAGACTAAGTTCGAAACCAGATTTTCCTGTAAAGGGATTTTGCAACGTTCAAATGCAAGGGATCCCTAGCGAGGATCAAAACAAAATTTTTCAAGATATGGTTATCGGTAAAATTTCCTTGTCAATTTTACGGGATAACAATAATACAATGAATTATGATCACTTTCCTAGCTCGATCTATGTTCTTCCTTAGTCACTCTCTTCTACTCATTCAAACTACCTCCTTTATGCTCTACTTATCTGATCATGTTCTTCATTATTTTCTCAATCTCACCCTTTCTCTCTACTTCACCATTGTAGCTCTTCTTAGCTTGATTGCATCATATTTTTTTCTCTTCCTCTGTCACTCTTTGGATCTAGAGCTTTAGTTTTCTCTCATGAGAAATAATTTTTCTTTTATTGCACCTATTTCTCAAAGAGCTTGCTTTGAGATTTGCATCATGTACTCCTTATTTGTTACTTGTGAATATGGATCATTAAATATTCCCAATTAAGTCTAGATTTTATTATTTCCTTTTCAGCTTCATTCCTCCTTCTTCCATGCATCTGAAAACTAATTAAATAGTCATCTTCTAAAAATAGAAAAATTGCATTGTTTAGAATTTGCATCATGAAATTAAAATGGTGATCCATATTATTTGCATTATTTTAATTTTCCTTGAAATCAAGAATCTCCATCAAGTTTATAACCAAATTTCTTGTGGTCAACATGCATTAAATGTTGGTAGCTGGAACAGAGAATTTCATTGGTTTATGCAAAGTTCCAATTGTACTTGCAGTTGTAATTCTCTTTCAATCAAGTCTCCTTCAAAATCTGAATGCAAACATTTACTCTTTCAATTTGAACTCTAACTAATTGTCCTTGATCCACTCCAGTTCACTTTGATCATTCCATGAATTCCTTTGGCATCTTTGATCTTTTCCTTCATGTCACGGCTTCTCCTTTTGTCCTTCATCTTTTCCCTTCTTTATGTAGTTTTTAGTTATCTCGTGAAATCTTTCTGTTTTTGTGCAACCTTTTCAACTTCTCGTGGCTTCCTCCTTGTTTTCTACCTTCTATGTATTTTTCCTTTTCTAGTTCTTTGTGGATTTCCTTCTATCTATGGAAATATTCTATACCTAGTAACTTTTTTATTTCTATTAACGATTTTGCATATTTTCCCCTTTATACATGACATTCTCCAAATCTTCATATCTGTGGCTTTACCTTCTTCACTCTGCAGCACTCTCCTTCCTTTGGCGGCTTATTTTGGATCTTTCCTTTCATCCTGTGGTTCCTTCCAGAGATTATTTACTCCTTGGATATCTATGTACTGTACCACTTTCACCTTATATCCTTTGTTTGTTCAAATGTTGTCTAAGTCCTTTAGGACTTATCCTTGATCATCTCAAATCCTTTGTGAGCCAACACTACCAATCAACCTTCATCTGCTTCACATGCTCACTTTACCAATTGAATCATTTTTCCATCAATGCAACTTGATATCAACTCATCAATCTTGACATTAATGAAAATAATATATAACAATGAAAAATATTCAACAAGTGATACACTATCACAAATGTGACTTGAACTAGTCTTACGAGAAACTAGGAAATAAAAAAATGGAAAGGACTATGATGAAATATTTTAAAGGACAAGTCTAGGTGAAATTAAAACAATTCTTATAATTTAAAGGCCAATTCATAGGAAAGAAAGGATAAAAATGATACAAAATATGTAGAAATGATGGTTTTTAATATTAGTGAGACAAATTGGGGTGAAGTGACTAAGAAGATATATCTAGATTAATAAGGAAAGGCACAACTATGATGTTTGGGATGACAATAGTCATAGTGGTGAATTAGTGTAGAGTTATTGTAGATGGTGAATAAGATATAACACTAGAAATTTAAGGTTGATGGTGGTGATATCATAGTGGGGTCATGAGTGTGAAAAAATAGGTCATGGATTTAAATTTCATGAGGAATACATTTGAGAGGGAAAGGGAGGTGTCCAAAGTCTCAATCACACCTATGACTAGGAAGAGATGAAATTTGATGAATAGTGCAAATGAAGTGAAATAATTATATGGTGGGTAGTGTTATGGAATACGATAGGTGTAAAATATAATCAAATACATTAGATTAAGAAGATGTAAACAAAGGAAACAATAGTGGGAGTGACACCAATGGTTATCTCATGAGGAGAGAGAGGTGAGAAGCTTAAGATGGAAATATATAATTTTGAGATCAAGGGGAAATTTGGAGATGACATAAGGAGTGTAGGAGAATTTAAATTCTATAATTAATGAAATATGAGAGCATAGTCCATGGTATAAGTGCAACTAGACCAAAGGGAAACATAGTGGGTGTTATTAAGTGGAACAAGTACCAGTCAGAAAAGTGACTATAAGGTAATATGCCACTACTATAAAGGACCAAAAATTCATAGATAAATGGAATACATTAAGTTGAGAGTAATAATGATGGTTTGGAAAATGAGTGTGAATATGGAAGGCATGATTAAGATAGGGGTCTACAAAATATGCACATAAAAGAGAATGAATGAATTACAAAATGTAAAAATGACATGATATAAATTTGGTTAAATGATTTAAAATCACAAACCATTCATGCATGTGACAAAGTCTAGGAAAACATATAGATGAAAAATAATGAAAAAGAATATGCAGGAGTGACATGGGAAAGTTGATAAGAATTATATGGGTGATGATAATAGGGGAAATTGTAGATGTGGGACATGTATGATTAGATATGGATGGAAGATGTGATTTGTTTGAAAAGGATGGTGTTGTTTTGGGATTATTAGTAAGAATAAATTTTTATAATAATTCTTAATACATATAGGATAAAAGATAAATAAATTCAAAAACTAATATTATTGATAAAGGTGTGCACTTACTTAGCATCCCACCAAATTATCTCAAAGGAACAATATAGGTATCTTGTGGAATGTTTTGTTCATGGAATTGTGAAGTGAACCATGAATAGCATAATATGCTAACACTAGGATAGAAATTATATCCTATATGGAATACTTAATATATATTACGGTAAAAAGGCCTAATTCTATGAAATACAATATTGTTAAGGTGTGGTATTAGTGGGTTAGATCACCCTTCACTTCTATACATAAAATTCAAGTGGATCTTTACCAATAATTTATTTCCTCATGGAGTTTTTTATAATGCCTTTGTATTTGTGGATATTGCACACTTTACTTCACAGTGCCTCGTAAAAGTAACATCCAACTCGGCCCAAAGTGATATTTCCTTCCACAAATTTATATTTTTCTTTGGATACATGGGCTCTAAGATATGAACTCTTGGGGATGAAATATGAGTAGTTAGTTACTTCATAACACCCACAATTTTTAAAATGATAATATTTAAAAATAGGGACCCAATTGGGTTTAAAACAATTGGTACTACTTAGGTATTTACCACTATTATCTTAAGAGTTTTTTCCTTATTTTTTCCCAAGTCCTTTATTAAGTACTCATATTTCAATGCATCATCATTGCAGTCTCACTTATAAAATTTTAAGGAAATCACACTTACAATATTTTAAGGCACTCAAACTCACATTTGGAAATTATTTTTACTCTCTCTTCAAAATTTCTCTAGTACTTCTACTTATTCTTCACATCTTGCATGCCTATCTAGAAATTTTCCTTGACTTTACATTTTATATAATTTTTACTCTCAAATTGATGAATTATACTAACACTTAATTTAACTTATCCTCAAATTCATCAAAGAGAAGGATCCCACATTCCAAATATGAGAAATTAATTCCAAAATAAGTTCTAACACTTCTCAAGTGCAATAATTAAAACTCACAATTATTAAATGTGAGAGATCAATGTCCAAATATAAAAAAGGACTCCAAAATTGCAATTCATACTTTTCAAATTCAAGGATCCAAAACCTCATACCTCAAAGAATGAGACAAGGGAAAACTCAAAGACTATGCTCACACTTCACCCTTGTGAATCCTCACATCTCTCAAGTGCGAGAAAAAGGGTCAAAGGAAAGAACAACATATAAAATTAAAATAACCAATTTAATTAATATATGTGGCCTTCTATATGACATCCACGTGGCATCAAGAAGTCAAAATAGGAAATTAAATATAGTGGATATGATCAAATTTAGCTTGTAAAAGTGTAAGACCTACATTAAAAGGGGAATGTTCCTTATAATAAAGAAACATAAAGTCATGCATTTTGTGCCATTAATGTAGAACATGCTAATTCAAGATTGATAGATTATGAAATCTAAAATAAATACAAGTAACCAAGGTAAATCATGAAAAATGGATTTTTTGAGTTATTTGTAGAGCTCAAATTTAGCATCTATCCAAAGATCCAAGCTTCCAAAATCCATAAGGATTTTATAAGAAATTATAGAATCAAACAATCTATATCCATGGTGGGAGAAGAATGGTCCTAAAATGTGGATGCATTCCTATATTCATATGAAGACCAAATATTGTTGAGAAACATTGTTTTTGACCCTACATCATTAGAACATGATTTTTCTCACTACTCAACTATTTTCTCAATAATTTAGTAGGAAAGAACCTCGGTGGATGGTGTTGTCTATATTTGCACCCCTTGTAAAAATAGAACAACTTAGACTACCAAGGACTTGGAACAAAGGTTGCGAAGAGTTGGAGCAAGCCGTGGAAGTAGAATAGATCCGTGGGTAAAGGAATATTAGCCATAGAAGCATTTCAACATACCACGGATGAGAAGGAAAATACGTGGATAAGGGGATAAAGCCACCAAATTCATAAAATCCATGGATACAATAAAAGGCCATGGAGTGAAGAAAAGGAACCGTAGATGTTATATTAAAGTTACGCTATGATGGATGAGGCCATGGGTAAAAGCATAAGAGATCGAAAATCTGTGAGATAAAATAAGACACAAAACACAACAAAGGGAAAGACACAAAGGATTAAAAAAGGCCGTGACATTGAAATAAATACCTGGAAGTCAAAAGTCATGGAAAACATGAGGATGAAGCCATAGAGGTAAAAACCATGTAGAGTTAAAACCGAAAAGCTATGTAACACATTTTTCCATAGGAGTTGTAATTGATGGAGATTTAGAATCAGATTTTTCAAATTTGATATGATTTGAAGAATATTGACCTCCTCCACATGCAATAAAATCAGATTTCATAAATAAAGGGGATATTGTTAGGAAGAAAGATAGAAGACATCTCCAACACGCAAGAGATGCAGTTCTAGGTGGCACAACTACCAACATTTAATGCAGTATGGGTGCCCAACTTGTGGAAATGGTGTTTTGCAATGGATAACCAGAGGTGCCCAAATTTTCTAGAGAACTTAATGTTGGTGGTTGAATTTGAATTCAATTTTCCCTCTCTTTCTCCTTTTCTTCTTTCCTCATCTTCTATAAATGTAAGAGTTGTGCTCAATAAAAGGGATCTCTCTTTATTGTAATGGCACAATGCCAAAATGGTGGCTGAATTCCCATGGGTTTCAGACCCTTTATTTTGTCTCTACAATGTATTTCACCTTCTACCATGAATGTAATCGATTATGCATCCTTTAGCAATAAAATCAGATTTTGTGGCTATCTCTCTACCCTAGAATTGCATTTTATTTCTCCTTTCCTCTATGTTTACATTTCTTGGCATAGTGTGTGTTCCCTCTTACTTGTAGGCTCCTTTCATGTGTTTTCATGTGAATAAATCTAGATATGCGTGGTTCTTTTATGTGGTGAGATTTCCCTCCCTTTTTCATGTGTTTTCCCTCTTTATGTCGCCTTCGTGGAGAGTGATTGACCCTTTTCTGGTGTTATCACCTTCTTTAGCTTAGTATTTCACCTTTTCTACATCTCCTTCTATCCCGGTTCTTTGGCACATTTAGGTTAGTTAGTTTTAGGAGTAGTGTTAGCGTTGATAGGTAGAGGAAGCGGCCTTCTCTGGGAGTGTCTGTCTTTGTAGGTCTCATAACCGATAGAAAGTGCCATGTTGCCTCAAAATCCCAAGTTGTATATGACTTGGGGGAAGGTATAATTTTGAATTCAAATTTTTTTTTGGCATGCCCAGTGGGACAAGAAGGTGAAATATCTACATTTCACAAGTGTTCCATTTAATATCTAGCCACCGTGCTATCAAATCCAATAGTTTTGGCACACTTAGTGGGATAAGCACATGAAAGCTCTACATTTCACAAGTGTTCCATTAAAATATCTTAGCGACTGTGTTACCAAATCGAATAGTTTTGGGATGCCCAATGGGAGAAGTAGGTGAAAGATCTACATTTCACAAGCGTTTCATTGCAATATCTTAGCCATCATGCTACTAACTCCAACAACTTTAGACATGCCCTGGTGGGAGAAGTAGGTGAAATATCTACATTTCCAAAGTGTTATATTATAATATCTTATCCATCGTGCTACCAACTCCAATAGTTTTGGCACACCTGGTGGGACATGTTTGAAGCACCTTACCACTTCTCTTCGTTGAGTTTGATGTGCACTTGGTGAAGATTTCAGCCTTTGGATGTAGTTTCAAGCATATCTGATGACTCCACTAATTCAAGTAACCCATTATTCTAAGTTGCATACCTTCCCCTTTCATTCCATTCACTTCTTCCATTTCATCCATTTTCTTTCCATATTCTTCCCATTTTCATTTGTTCATGAAGTTGTGCAATCATGGTTTCATTTGCTTGTTGGGATTCTCATTTGTAGTAACAAAACCATTCCCCTCCATCCCCACATTTCCAAAATCCTCCTCTAAATCATTTTTATGAACCCTATCATGAAGAATATGAGTATAACCTACCCTCCACTGACCCATATGGTTATTCATGTAACCAAAATGTTTATCAAGAACAAGGTTATGTAGGTGATGGCATTCCCATGGATGATGCTGATTTCTAGAGGTAGATTGAAGAGATGGAGATGAGCATGACACAAGATAGAGTTACATGCAAGGGAAGGTAACCATGATTGGTTTTAGAAAGCCCTACCCATGGATAGGAGCTTTATACCAAATTGGTTCATCCCTCAACAAAGCTATAATTTTTAGTGGAAATAATGCGAGGATTGTAGAGTGGGTCAAAGAAATGGAGGCTTACCAATCTGGTGTTAGGAATCCCTATCAATGGGGTTACTCTACACCATCTTACAACCCTTCTATTCCTCCTTCCCAACCTATGCCATCTCATCCTATTTTCCATGTTCCTAGTTCTTGTTTTTCATGCTCCCATTAAGGACCCCCTTCTCCATCATCTTCTCTTCTATCCCACCTTCAGTTCTCTACCTCTTCCCTTCCAAAACTCCATCTCCTCCACAAGAAGATCCCACACCTTCCCCTCCACCACAAACAATACAAAAACTAGTTGAAGATCCCAATAGAGAATAATTCATACAAATATGAAAGATTGGGCTTTAAATTTTGAGCCTGATGACATGCCATTGTTGGTTAAATCTTCAACTGAGCCGCAAAATGAAGTAAAGGATCCATGGATGTTATATCAAATTCGTGTAACACTGGATTAAGATGTGGGTTTGAGAAATCCATGGAATGAAGATGATTCTTCCATACAACAAGTACAAGAGGATGACAAAAATATATCTCTTATCCAAATGTAGTGTACATGATGGCACTATATTCATGGAGGTTGTTGATTCATCATATCTCATAGAGTCAGAAGTGGAGAAAGTCACGGATCAAAGAGATGAGTGTTTTTAGCACTTGATCATGAAGATGTTGTTTTTTATAATACCTGGAAGATTGCATTAGTGAATAAGAACCCATTGAGTTCAGCACTTTTGCAGCCCCACCAATTTTATTCCAACAGAATGAGCCTCTTGATGCAATAAATTTTCATTAGTCATCCATGAAGGAGGAAGAAAAGGATGATGACATATCAGCCATCATAGAGGTGACAAATTCCTTTGATGAGTTTTTGTAGAAGCACCACAATAGCCAAGTAAGCTTACAAATAGACCCCTTCTAGAAAATATGCAGGATGTCCCCATATGTAGAGATAATCTTCAATGTGATGGGAAGATCACAAGGATCGTACACGATTCCCAAGGCCACATGCCCAATCAAATATTTGGCTAGATTGGAGTCAAAAATAGAGCTGCCACTAGTCATGCTCACTTTAGTGCATGAGGATGATCATCAAGGTACCAAAGGTCAGCTACAATACCTCCAACCAGATGTAGAACAACTTGAGGAGGTATACATCTTATTTGTAGTTGATACTTTGATGAAAGAGGAAGTTTGGATCATGTTTTCACTTCTACCATGTGATTTTATTTCCAAATTAATTACATGGCCACACTTTATAAAGAAGGGAAGTTACTTCTCCCTACCTATTTCAAGCTTTGTCTAGCTTCTCTTATCTCTTATTATAGTAGGGTAGGAGTAGGTTTGTTTTCAGAAAAATAAGTGTGTTGTGCACACTCTACATATTCCACTTGGGGCATGTATCATTTTCCCTTTTTTATATAATTTTTACGGGTTCATGGTGTAATCATATTTTGGGGCAGCTTTCAAAGTGTATTTGTCAGCCCCAATAGATCATTTGCAGAGGTAAAATATAAGTAGTGATTCAAGTGAACTCGGGGGTTGAGTTTCAAAGTTTTCATATTATCAGGATACTCCATGCCCAATGGATTCTTCTGTGCCACCGATTAATTCATCTACCAGAATATGACCCCTAAAAGTCACCAATAATGTTGTCTATTTTTGTACCCATTGTAAAAATAGAACAACTTAGACTACTGTGGACTTGGAACAAAGGTCTGTGAAGAGTTAGATAAAGCCGTGGAAGTAGACAAGAGACACGGGTAAAGGTATGTTAGCCATGGTATAATTTTAGCATGTTGTGGATGAGAAGGAAAAAAGTTGAAGCTAAGGGGATAAAGCCATCAAAGTAAAAAAGTTGTGGACTTAATACAAGGTCGTAAAGTGAAGTAAAGGAACCACAGATGTTATATTAATGTCACATTATGATGGATGAGGCACCAAGTAAAAGTAGAAGAGCTAGAAAATATGTGAGATAAAAGAAGACATGAAGCACCACAAAGAACAATCCATAGAGGATTAAAAAGGTTGTGGCATCGAATAAAATACCGTGGAATTCAAAAGTTTCGGAAAACATGAGGATGAAGCGATGAAGGTAAAAATACATAGAGTTAAAATTGAAGAGTTGCGTAATAAGGAGGACAACATTTTTCTATGGGAGTTGTAATTGATGGAGATTTAGAATCAGATTTTCTGAATCTGATATGATTTAAATAATATTGACCTCCTCCACGTAATAAAATCATATTTCATAAATTAAAGGGGATATTATTAGGCAAAAAAATATAAGACATCTCTAACATGCAAGAGATGTAGTTCCATGTGGCACAACTACCGGCATGTAATGCAGTATGGGTGCCCATATTTAGGAAATGGTGTGTTGTAGTGGATAATAAGAGGTTCCCATCTTTTCCAGAGAACTTAATGTTGGTGGTTGAATTCAAATTCAGTTTTCCCTCTCTTTCTCCTTTTCTTCTCTCCCTCATCTTCTATAAATGTAAGAGTTTTGCTCATTAAAACAAATCTCTCTTTGTTGTAACAGAACCACACCAAAATGGTGGCCAAATTCCCATGGGTTTTAGACCTTGTATTTTGTTTTGCAATGCATTTCACCTTATTCCATGAATGTAATTGATTGTGCATCCTTTAGCGATAAAATCATATTTTGTGGCTATCTCTCTTCCCTGGTCTTGCATTTCATTTCTCCTCCTTGCCTCTATGTTTGCATTTATTAATATGTTGTATGTTACCTCTTAATTATAGGTTCCATTTCATGTGTTCTTCATGTGAAGAAATCTAGATATGTGTGGCTCTTTTCTATGGTGAGCTCATCCAAACTTTCTCCTACATTTTCCCTCTTTTGATCACCTTATGGAGAGTTATTGACCCTTTTCATGTGTTATCACCTTCTTTAGCTTAGTATTTCCCATTTTTTGCATCTCCTTCTATCCCTGGTCCCTTGGCATGTTTAGGTTAGGATTTTATTTCAATTTTAGGAGTAGTGTTAGCATTAGGATAGGTAGAGGAAGTCAGGATTCTCGGAGGTCTGCCTAAGTTCACAAGTCCCACAACTAAGAGACAATCCCATGTTGCCTCAAAATCCTGAGTTGTCTATGACTTGGGGTAGGGTAATATTTTGAACTCCAACGTAGATGGCATTAATTAATTTTTCATACACTGTAGATCAAGTTAGAGATCCAAAGATATGAGGAAACTCAAAATAGCTTGGATTCTACACCAAATTTTAGAAAAACCTAAGGTATTTCCATTTTCTATTTTTTTTCCGTGTTTATATTAACTATTATTACAAAAGAGGGGCCTTTAGTGTCAAAAATGAAAATAATAATTTAGCATTCATTTTTGTTTCTTCTCTTAAAGTGTTCTATAAGCTACTTGAGTCTACCACCATGTACAATCCCACAACAGTTGAATCCTAGATGGTCACCTATGATACTAGAACCATTATGTAGAATTAGGTCAATAACCCAATTTATAACATGTATGGTGGCAACACTAATGATATTTTTATCCATATATTCAAGTTTGGAGTGAAAATTAGACTGACATCAATGAAAAAAATTATGGGAACCCTCCATCTTTAAATTGGATGTCTCTTCGGTCCACCTAAATTTTCTAATTATTAATAAAGGAAAAATACTAGCCATTGGACACATAGTATCTTCAAAAATTTTCACGAGTAGGAATGTTTATGTCATTTAAAAGAGGTACTTCCATATGGCTTCATGTTTTTTGGATGTTATCTATGGAATCCTAATATGCCCTAATTTTTTTCCACCTTGAAACTGGAAGGAATTAGAGACGTAAATGAATAATAATCATACCTCTATTCCCATAGATTCAAATCTGCACATTGAAGATATCTGTAATACTTTCTACCCTAAAATATAACATTTTTTCATGAAGAAACCTATTCCAATACTCTCTACATAATTATTGAAATCTTGCATGTAGATGAGGAACATGTTTTTCTATCCAAAATATACTATAATTATGATTGATGAGATAATTCACCACTTTATCTTGCCTAATGTGTGCTAGATAAATTAGCTAAACAAGAAATTTCTTTCCAAATTAGGAATGGAATAGAAAATAAGTGCAATGAAAAGAAGCTAAGGACCCATCCTTCACTACAATTGAAGGTTAGCTTAAATGAAATGAGATATGTCTATACCTTAAGGTTGTATCTCCCCATATCCATTATTTTAACCATTTAGAGCATCCATGAAGGAGGTATGACCTAATGAATATGGTAGACAATCTCCTAAAATCACTATAATGGTAAATCAATCTCATATATGTGCATGAAGTAGATGTTAATGACTAGGTGTGTATCACCCAAGAGGATGACAAGCTCATCCAAAGTAATATGTAAATGATTAGAGAAATTCCCCCCCAAAAAATGAGGACTAGAAGAGAATTCAAAAGAAGGGGAAGCCATACATATCTAGAACCACCAAGGAAGTCTCAACATCATAGTTCTCACACTCTTTTTCCAAACCAAATGAATTAGAGGATGTTACAAAAGTACAAGAGATCACTCTTAAAATATCCATAGATACATCATGAGTAGCATATGAAGTGTCTTCATCATATGAATGTAAGATATCATTGCAAAAAAATATAAGCCACTCCAAAAGTGGAATTGGTTCAAAGGACTCAAATTAAACAACCTTCTGTAGAAATACCTACATTTGGTCCTAAATAATGGTGGATTGAGAAAACATTAATTTATTAGAGGGAAAAATTTTATTTGATAACACGGGATGACCCCAAATAAGAATTCAATTTAATCCAAGGATAGATACCATAAGGAGAGTAAAAAAGAAAATAATTTCCAAAAAACCAAGCACGCATCTGTAATGAGACTAGTAAATACTTATTCACCCTAATAAAGAAAATAAAACCATGAAGGTATCATGTAGTTGAATACCAAGAAGATCCTATTTATTTCATCTAAACTTGTAAAAGCTAAAGTTGAAATGGTCCAAGTCATACAAGCAAGAAACTAGGCCTTAGAAACCCAACATAAAGCTATTGTTTATGAAAATATTTCCAACGATGTGGAGAAATCCTTATTATCTTTCTTTGGGTTCATGAAAGAAGGAATTTAATAAAAGAACAAGGGGGAGATTTCATAGGAAAGAAACAAGCTTTCTACCACAAAATGGGTGTCTTGCAATGAATGGTCCAAGTCATCATCAAAAGTGTAGATGATAGATTTTGTAAAGACATGATAATTCTCAATATAGAATACATTGGAATACATCAAACACTTGCCAAATATACAAGGGTTTCTTTAGAGGATTGTGATGAGTAGTTAAGTAGGCTATCGACATAGCTAGATTATTTCATCTCAAGTAGTAGATGAATATTTACAAAATCCATAATTCCTATGGTCTAACCGAGTTCCAAGAGGTAATAACAAGAAGATGATTTTTTAGGAAATCTAAAACAATTTATGGCCCACTTCCATAAAAATATATCCAAGAAAAATGAGGTAGATGTTTCCCATGTCATTGAGTTAATCTCTACTGCTAAGGAGATGATTCAAAAAGTAGTGACCCTCAAAAAATATTGAAATAGATTTTCACTTCTCACAAAATCATATTGGATAAAGATCCTAAGATTTTTAGGCAACCCATAATTGATTTTAAGAAACTTTAGAGGGACTACAATATATGCATACATTTCATTACATGATCGATCCTAGGACCACCTAAACAAATCAAGGTAATCAAGGATGTGAGAATGCATAGTCATATTTAACCCAAACCAGGCCCTTTGTAAAGAAAGATCAATGAGTATTTACTTATAAATATTCTAAGAGGCATGTTGGACCATAACTTTTTGTAATCATACCGAAAAGAATCAATTAGGATATTTCTATAAGTACTTGCTTTATTCTTTGTAATCTTAGGTATCTTTCCATTTTAGGGTGGTGGAATGAGGCCCCCAATTTTGTATAAGTACATGTAATGCCTCTATTTTCAAGGGAAGCTGAATTCATGATTAATGAATGTAATATGGTATTTACTATTCCATGCAAGTTGAATTTGTCTTCTCTCATCTCCATTTTCTGTGATGTTCTTTCTGAATTGTTATTGACATTAAAATCATTTTTGTGCTTTGTTTGTGATATTAAAATTGTACTTTTGTAAGGTTAATGAAACATGATAGTAGTTTTAGTTTGATATATTAAATATATGTGCATTTAAGTAATTTATTAAAAAAATTCAAATTATGAATTATCTATTACAATCATTGTTATAATTTCCATTGAATATTTGTATCAGTAACATGTTAATATTTGTATGAAATAATTTAAGTGATCCTAGTTATTCTAAAAATATAATGTATTCATTCAATGTAAATTTCATGAAACCCGATCTTTGCATAACGTATTCCTCTCTACCCTAGTACTCCTTTTTAGTTTTATTTTGAGTAACACCTTTTAGTTAGAATAAATACTAAGGATAAATATAGAGAAAAATATTTTGAATAATAAAAAGACAAATATGGTGAATAAGTACAGAGAGTGGTGTTAGATGGTTTCACAAAATCCAGTAAATCATTCCTCATTGATCAACAAAGTTCAATGCCTTGCATCTCGTGCATTGAGTCACATCTTGAATCTAAAATGAGGAGGACATAAGAGCCTTTCATTTCTCTCTTTAGGGTGTGTAACCAATATGCATCAATAGGAGCAAGGAAAATTTCATGCTAGAAGGAGGGAATTTAATTATATTATTACACAATTATTTATATACTTTGTCTTTTATTTTCAAATATTGACTATTAATATACACTATATTTCTTGAGAATTATGACTAGGTCTCAGTTGGATTCAAGATTGTTTCATATAGCTCTATGTTTTAGAAGAAACACATGATCTTATAAAGGGAAATCAAAGAGTCCAAAGTCAACACAAAGACCTCATAATAAAAGTAACCAACCTAGGTCACCCACATTAGGTAGTTAATCCTCTCAATTTGTTTCATTAATGACTATTAGTGAAAAATTACAGCACCACGATTACTTTTGATTTTGTGTATGAGGTAAGTAGTGTAACTTTCATAACATGGGATTATCCTACGGTGTGTAACCTTGCAAGTAGAATAATCCTTCCTATTCTAATGCTTTCCAAGGAGACGGGGATAAAATGTTACGTGAAAAAAACTACTCTAAGTGAAGGTGATACACTAAGAAAGGTTGATACAATCCCAGTGAGTGAAAAATAGGGAGAAACTAAGAAGGAGAGGGCTGGTAGAATCACCATAGTCCAAGATAATAATCAATTCCCTATATTCATAAATCATAACAAACTATAGACCCTACAATGAGATAGATACATGCACAATATACTCATAAATATAATGGAAGTAAAAAGATGCAAATCATACAAGTTAGGGTGAAAATGGCCACAAAACATGAATTTTATTACTCAGAAACATGAAAAATCCATCATACCATAAGCAAAAGACAAAATCCTTTACAATAAGCCCAAATTTGAGGCCTTTAGCTCATAATAGATTTGGAAAACTTTTGATAGAGTTCCTTTGCTTTTTTTTGAAAGATCCCCCAAAATGAGGTGAATTTTATAATATATACGCAATTTGGGTCACCAACTAGTAGGATTCATTAAAGAGGTATGGGAAACAATTCATTTTGGTACTTTTCCTATGGGAGGTCATGGGTGTCATGTCTCATTAATTATGGTTGTTCATTCATTAACTTACCCTCATCTAGCTTATAACTCATCCATCATCTTTTTCATCCAATCGCATGGGTTGACGACGTCTATCTTCGTGACCATACATGATTTTAGTCACTTTGAATAAATCGAGAGTTTCCATATTCACATTTTGGGATGTCAACATAGGAGGTTGGACGATTGTCTATATCTTCCCGTATGACACACTACCCATCCATCTTCCCAACCGATGAACCGAGCGAGCAGACCAACTTTGGTGACTCTCCCAACCATGACCTACAACTATAAGATGACCATATATGTTCGCTATCAAACCCCAAGGGGTTATATGACATCCATGTATGTAGAAAAACCTTCGTATGCCTTCCGAGCCTACAAAAGTTAGGCCGACATACCTATCCGACCAACCATCACCCATCCAACCTAACTTCCATACCGGGGTTGATGCGTTGTCTAAACCCTTACGAAAAGCCATCGGCTGACCAAACTTCATCCATCCATATTTGTTGACCAACATGATGAAAACCCTGTATGACCAACCATGTCGACCAACCATGACCCGACCAACCTATCGGACCAACCATGGCAACCAACCCTGTCGATTGACCATGACCTAACCAACCGTATTCCGACCAACCATGACCCCACCAACCATGACCTAACTAACATGTTCTCTAATAATCTCAACTTCTAACTCCAAGATTCACTACTGTTGTGAGATAGCTTGTAGTGATTTATAACCAACTTGGCCGAGACAACACATGAGCTACCCTACATACTACAAAAGCATTTCCCTTTTTCCATCAATTTCGATGTTTCGACCTACTAAGTTGTCCATTTTGCAGGTGTGAAAATGGATAACAATTGGTGACTTTCTTGATGATCTTCTTGCTTGATCTAGAAGACTAGTGACCTTAGGGGATCCATTGGGCATGGAGTCATATTGATTTCTAGAACTAGCCCATCACTTGAAAATCTATCTTCCAACCTCTGGAGCACTATTGGATATTTTCATTTCAAAAGAAACCCTGGTTGAGGATTGGTTGTTTCTTCACCAAACTTTACATGAAACTAGAAAGTGCAAGAGCAACAAGGGAACAACTATGTACAAATAGAAAATGTCATACACATTCCAAATAGAATATGCAAAGAGTGCACAAGCACTTATTACAAAAGAAACCTAAGAAAAAAATGCAATGTGCTAAAAGAACTTGGAGGTATCACAACTCCTAAACTAATATGTACAAGAAGGATATATCACTCAATAACAATGTTGGAGATAGATTCCATTGACTAGAATCTACAGTCCTTCTCCATCTAACCTTGATAGCTAGAAAGCATTGTTTTCTTTGCATCCTGAAATCATATAAGGGCCACTCCATATTACATCAAACTTAGAGTGCCTTCCCAGTTTTTCCCTGTCTACATCCCATTTAAGGACCAAGTCTCCCTCTTAGAAGTTTCTATCCTTTTCCTTCTTTTCAAATCACCTCTTGATCAACACTTTATCCTTCTCCATGATGTGCATGGATTGGTTCCTCATCTCCTCCAACTCCATGAGCTCTACATATCTAGCTTTCATGGGTTCAAACTTAGATAGCTCTAGCTACTTCATGAGTTCTAATGTGGGAAATTTGAGGGATATAGGCAGCCTTACCTCCCTTCCATAGACTAACCTATAAGGAGAATTCCCTGTTGACCTCTTAGGAGTAATCCTATCAGCCCATAAGGCTGATTTTAACTTGGCATGCCAAGTTCTCTGGTTCTCGTCTAGAGTTCTCCTTATAATCTTCAAAATATTATTATTGGTGGACTCAGCCTACCCATTACCCTATGGATAGTAATTTGATGAGGTGTTCAAGTATATCCCATTTTTACTTCCCACTCTATGATCTTGGCACCTAGGAATGCCAAAGCATTATCGATATAATAGTGGTCGGAACTACGAACATCGTCAAAGTATCCCCTCATAAAAATATAGTATGCTAGCCTCTTTTACTTCTTTGAGCACAACTACCTCTATCTACTTGGTGAAATAATATGTGGCTATGAGGATCCACTTGTGGCCCAAGATAGAATTTGGATTAATCACCCCAATGAAATCCACCCCCATTGTATGAATGGTTCATTTACAGAAATGGGGTGGAGTGGAAGGGCTGCTAACCTCTCTTTACCTGTGAATAAGGAACACTTTTTACACTTCCTAATCCATGTATAACAATCATGAAAAAGGTTAGGCCAATAATAACCTTCCTTAATAATTCTAAGAGATGTCACCCTTGTTGTAAAATGGCCACCTATTTCTCCGTCATGAAATTCATGTAACACCTTCTCTATCTGATCTACCTTGAGGCACCTTAGAAGGACACCATTTACATATTTTTGAACAAGATACCACTAACCAATACAAAGGGGATACAATGGAGCCTTAAATATCTTCTTTTGTCCTTGCTGAGCCCTTGAGGACTTTGACTTGTTTGAAGAAAATGGACTATATCTTGAGTCTAACAAGGATCAAGTGAGGCATCAGTTGATTTCTCTTGATCACCTCATAGCACCAAAACAACCTCTCCTTTACCACTTGACTCGGCATGTTGTCCCAAAACTAGCTATTCACATAATCCCTTCCCCTTGACCAGCTTGGTCACCTTAATATCAATGTCATATTCCATAACCTTGGTTATTCATCCATCCCTTTTTCATTGAGGTCCTTGTTTAAAAAAATATTTTATGCTAGCATGTGTGACTAGTAGATGAATCCTATTATTTGACACTAAATGTCTAAAATTTTTCAAGCTTCTAATCATGGAAAGCACATGCTTCGAATGGATGAATAACTCACCTCATAGTCTAAAAGGAATTGGTTGAAGAATGTAATAGGCTATTCTAATCCTTATTCTACTGCACCAAGATTGTGTATGGAAGGAAGTACTTAAAGAAGTATAGATTAATGAGATTTAGATCTTGAGATATGGCCTAATTGATAGCATTGAAAATCTCATTTCCCCGATGTCCATTTGAAAGCTAAATTATTTTTTAGCATCATCGTTAATGGCTTCACAAGAGCAAAAAAAATCAGTACAAACACCCAAAAAAATTTATCCTCCCAAAGAAGCTTTGGAGAGCCTTCTTATGACATGGAAATGGTAGAGTGTGGATGGCTTCTAACCTCTCGGATCAATTTTAGTCCTTCCTTTAACACAATATGGCCTAGAAGTTTACCCTCATGTGCCATGAATATGCATTTTTTTGGGTTCAAGGACACTCCAAACCTCTTGCACCTTTGGAAGACCTATTTGAGATGAAAGAGGTGACTTTCTACATTTTTAGAAAATACAATGATGTCGTCAAGATATATAAGAACTATTTTATTTAACAACCCCTTAAACACCATATCCATTTCTTGTTGAAATGTTTCTCTAGTGTTTGATAGCTTGAATGGCATCTTCTTGTATGCATAGGTGCCCCATTTTATGGTGAAGGTTGTTTTGAACTGATCCTCCTCTTTCACCATAATCTGATTATAGCCTGAATATCCATCTAAGAGGGAGAATATTTCTAAACCAGCCACTGCAGAATCTACTCCATGGAGGGCAGGAAAATAGTGATCCTTGAGGGAGGCCCTATTTAAATCCCAAAAATCCATGCACAACCTGATTTCCCCATTCCTTTTCCTAACTAGCACCATGATTTTCCACCCAACTTGAGTGCTTGATCGGAAAATGATACTCGCCTCAATGAGCTTATTCAACTCCTTCTTCATAAGAGGCTCTATATGAGGGTTAATCGCTGGCCTTTTGGGTTAAAACCCTTCAAATCCTCATAGCTCCATGTGAAAACATCTCGGGAATTCCTAGAGAAGTTACACAAGGTTGTACATTACTTTTTCATTGCTCATCTTGCCTATTTGGAGCATCTTACCTTCTCCAACCAAAATGGGCTTAGAATCCTCCTTTTTGACTTGAATGTGCGCCTTATATTTCTAGAATTGATCATTTGGGTTAAATATTGACTCTAAAGTCACTAAACCCTTTGGAATTTTGGTTTTCTGTAGTTGCACTAAACATTGAGTTTTCTCCAAGGTGTGGGACCTTGCAAGGTGAGAAAAATCTCAGAGAAATTTGGTTCTTACCCCTCTGTTTAGGTGTATGCATGAATTTTATAGAGGTTCAATGCTAAATCCTACTCTAGATTCCAAGGAGACAGAGTTAAAAGATGCAAAAGGAAACAAAACTAAGTAAAAATGGTGATACACCAAAGGAGTGATGGACCTCTATTTTTGCAAATAGACAGATCATAAGAATGCAACACTAGAACATGCACAAATTACCAAAATGTAATGAAGGATCAGAAGGAAACAATAAATGCAAGAAAGGATTGAAAATTCATTCACAGAGCATGCTTTATCATTCCCAGTTTTTGATATGATGCATTACAATGGAAAGGAGGAAAAAAATGTATTATAGTTCTAATGGGAGGCCTGAAACTCCATGAATTCATGTGCCAAGGGGAAGAGGGGAGTCTCGTAAGAACAAAAATGTCCAACCCTTTACAAATGAGCCAAAATTGGCTTTTAACGATGAAGCAGAATGAAGAAAAGGTAAAAACATGGGGAAAATTGATTTTTGAGATCTCCAACCACCGACAAGATTCATTAAAACAGCAAGGGCACCCTCAAAATCCATTTTTGATGCATTTGGCCATGCTAGAGAAGAAACGAGTGCCATACTTCATCAATTTTGGTGGTTGGGGTCGGTTTCTACATTTTTTCCCATAGAGACATTTCTTCATTTTTCTCCCACCAAACCCCACCAAAAATCAAAATTGAATAGTCCATCATGTGGATAATTTCAATAGCTTTCCAATGATACCAAAAAATGAAAAAATCAAGCTCTGGATCAAAAGATATGGCCCTGAAGATTTAGGGAAAAATAGGTAAAATTAGGGCAAAATTAGGGTTCATGGGCTGAAATTTGAACTTTTTCCCTCTTTTTTCAAATTGGGAAAATTTCCCAAAAAATCTCCATGCCCCACTCCTCCGATGACACGTGGCACCCTCTGGTTGATCATGGGCCTTCAAAACAACATTTTTCCTCCTTTCACAAAATTGGGAAAATTTTCCCAAAATCCTCCACCTCCGCCCACCTCCCCTTTGCTTTGATGTGACACGTGGGCGCTTTTGATTATGTGCGGAGATGTGGTTCAACTTTCCTTTTGTGTTTTCCCCACTTTGGAAAAATTTCCAAATCCTCCTGATGCCCCGACTCCCCATTATTGACGACGTGGACACGTGGCATCATTTTATTGCTCGGCGGGGATGCTTCTATTTTTTTCCTTTGACACATTTTGACCAAATGCCAAAAACTTGAAGTCCTTTCCCCGCCCTCCACCTTGACACATGTGGAACATCCCCGACTACGCATGTGGGCCTTCATTTCCTTGCAGGATTTTGGGCCAAAATTTTCCCTTTGAGTTTTTAGCCAAAAGGCTAAGTGCCAAATTTTTTCCCGCGGGTCCGCCTTGGAAAATTTTCCCTCCAAACTCCACCGAGCCATAACTCAAAAAATACAAGGAGTTAGGAGGACTTCTTTACCTTTCTGGAAAGGGGAAGAAAAATCCTATCTGATGAAGCCATCTCCAGGAACTTTTGAGTGCTTTAAAGTTGCAAAAATCTACCTGCAGCAAAAAAGGAGGAAGAATGAAGGCAAGTTAACCAAAACAAGCATGGGCTTATTTTGGATAACAATTTTGGTGACTCAGAGGGGTCATCTACCTAGCTGGATGAAGTGACCAGCTACCTAAAGCAATCCATTGGGCAATGGAGTCATGAACTTAACTACTTGTTACTCTCAATTCATTAGAAAATCTCTAAGATGAAGATTGTGAGAGTAGAAAATTACTTTGACCTAGAACATGATCTGCAAAAGATGCATCCTTGGGGCAACAAAACTTGTGCCAAAGCACTTAGGGAAATGTAAATCTAAGCTACAAAAAAACAATGTGCATAAGCACTTGGAGGAATGAAAAAAAATCTAAGCTAATATGTACAAGGTGAGAAGTTTCCTTCTAGTAGCAATGCTTTAGATGGATTCCATTAACTGGAATCATAGTTCCTCACCATCCAATGTAGACAATTGGAAGGCATTGTTGTTTTTGCATTTTGTGACCATGTAGGGGCCACTCCAAATGGCATCAAATTTTGAATGCCTTCCTAGATTTTCTCGGTCTGCATCCCATTTCAACACTAAATCTCCAACTTGGAAAGTTCTAGCCTTAGCTTTCTTATCAAAGCTTCTCTTGATCAATGCTTGGTCCTTTTCCATTGTTTGGGCTGCATGCTCTGATTTCTTGGAGTTCCATCAATTCTACATATCTAACCTCCATGGGCTCAAACTCCAACAATTCCAATTGCTTCATGAGTTCCAATGTTGGCAACTCAAGTGATATAGGCAAGACTGCCTCTTTCCCATAAACAAGTCTGAATGGAGAGTTACCTGTGGATCTCTTGGGAGTTATCCTATCAGCCCATAGAGCTGATTTGAGCTTAGTGTGCCAAGTCCTCTGATTTTCATCAAGAGTCCTCTTGATGATCCTTAATAGATTCTTGTTTGTGGACTCAGCTTGGCCATTACCTTGAGGGTAATAATTTGATGAAGTGCTCAAATAGATCCCATTTCTAACAGCCCATTCAGTTACCTTTGATCCTATGAATGCCAATGCATTATCTGATATTATAGTGGTAGGTATACCAAATCTGGTTGTTATCCCCTCATAGAAGTCTAGAATGCTAGATTCATTTGCCTCTTTGAGTGCCACCACCTCAGTCCATTTGGTGAAGTAGTCTATTGCTGTTAGAATCCATTTGTGCCCTTGGCTTGAGTTTGGATTAATGACTCCAATGAATTCCAAACCCCATTGCATGAATGGCTGGTCAACTGAGATTGGGTGCAATGGAAGTGTTGCTAACCTCTCTTTTCCTGTGAAGAATGCACAATTCTTGCACCTCTTGATCCATGCATAACAATCACTAAACACTTTGGGCCAATAATAACCAGCCTTCATGATCTTGAGAGCTATCACTCTTGGAGAAAAATGACCCCAACTGATCCATCATGGAACTCTTCTAACATTTTCTCAATCTGATTTGTCCCAATGCATCTCAACAACACTCCATTGATATCTTTTTTGAACAAGACACCATCAACAAGTGCATATGGAATAGCTTGCAATCTGAAGTGTCTTCTTTTGGCTTTGTTCATCTCTGGAGGGCATAGGCCTATTTGTAAGAAGTGCATTATGTCTTGGGTCCAAGCAAGGAGTGAGCACACCACCATTTTCTTCTTGAACATCTCTTTGTTCTTGGTTGTCTTGCAACACCAAAACAACATTCTTCTCTTTGCTTGCTTCAATTGGTTGACTCAAGGCCAATTTCTCACACAATCCCTTTCCTCGGACCAGCTTGGTGACTTTGATCTCAATGTCATACTCCATGACATGAGTAATCCACCCTGCACATTTTTCATTTAGATCTTTGTTGAGGAGGAAGTCTTTAACTCCCACATGAGAAACCAATAGTTGAACCTTGTTGTTTGAAACTAGATGCTTAAATTTCTTCAAGCTCCTAATCACTACAAGAACATGCTTCTCAATGAAGGAATACCTTACTTCATAGTCCTCCAAGCTTTGGCTAAAGAAGGTAATTGGCTGCTCTGCATTTTCTTCATTCTGTTGTACTAAAATTGTAGAAATTGTATCATCACCACCAAATGCATAAAGGATGAAGTCTTTGGAGAAATATGGGTTAATGAGAGTTGGAGCCCATGAGATAGCTTCTTTGATTGCCTCAAAACTTTCCTTACCTTCAGTTGTCCATTTGAATGCCACACTTTTCTTCAACATCATAGTTATTGGCTTGACAAGGGCTGCAAAGTTTGGAACAAACCTTCGAACAAAATTGATTCTTCCCAAGAAACTTTGAAGAGCCTTCTTATGCCTTGGCAATGGTAGTGCTCTTATTGCTTCAACCCTCTCTGGATCAATTGCTAACCCTTCTTTGGAAACAATGTGGCCTAGGAGCTTGCCTTCATGAGCTAGGAATATGCATTTTTTGGGATTCAAGGATACCCCAAATCTTCTACATCTTTGGAACACTTGTCTCAAATGAAAGAGATGGTCTGCTGCACTTTTAGAAAATATAGTAATATCATCTAGGTATATCAGCACTATTTTTTGATCAATCCCTTGAATGCCATATCCATTGCCCTTTGGAAAGTAGCTCTAGGCATTAGACAACCCAAATGGCATTTTTCTATATGCATAGGTTCCCCATTTGGTGGTGAAGGCTATTTTGAACTGATCATCTTCCTTTACCATGATCTGATTATACCCTGAATAACCATCTAGCAATGAAAACCTCTTAGAGCCAAGCAACAACTTGCAAAATCTACTCCATAGAAGGAAGTGGGTAGTGATCCTTGAGGGATGCTCTATTCAAATCTCTAAAGTCTACACACAACCTGATTTCTCCACTCTTCTTTCTAACTGGAACCAAGTTTGCAACCCAACTTGAATGCTTGATGGGGAATATGATACTTGCCTCTATTAACTTATTCAATTCCTTCTTCATGAGAGGCTCAATGTGTGGATTGACCGGTCTCTGTTTTTTCCTGATGGGCTTAGCACTTGGATCTAGTTCAATTGTGTGTTGAGCTAGCTTGGGATTGAAACCTCTCAAGTCTTCATAGCTCCAAGAAAATACATCTGGGAACTCTTGGAAAAGTTGCATGAATTCATACCTTTCTTGCTCGGTTGCCACTTTACCAATTTGAAGTGACTTGCCTTCTCCAACTGAGATGGGCTCTGAATCCTCTCCCTTGACTTGGATGTTTGCTTTCTCCTTCCTAAATTGATCATTAGGATTAAAGATAGACTCTAAAGTCACAAGTCCTTTTGGTAGTTTGTTGGTTCTCAACTGTACCACTTGATCACCATACTGTTGTTCCAACTTTTCCTGATTTTTGGCTGAGAACTCAGCTTCCTCTTGCAAGAAATTGATGATTTGTTGGTCACTCTCAAACACTTGCCAACTTGCATTATTGTCTAGCACTGATGGCCTCACAATCACATGGATGTTTGGCTGCATTTTATCTCTTTTGATACTCTCCACAACATCAAAAGTTTCTCCAACTGCTGCAAGCCTATCAACAGCTTGGTTCTCTTTCCTAGGGATGGAGTTGATGCCAAAGCCCTCAAAATCCTCAATGAGATCCCACACCCTATTCTTATAACTTTTGAGCAGGTCATTCTTGGCAGCATGTTGTCCTTTAACTTGATTAACAATCAGCTCACTATCACCAAAGACTTGTAAGTTTTTGATGCCTCTCTTCCTTGACCAATGCAATCCATGTATCAAAGCTTCATATTCAGCAAGTGTTGTTAGAACATGCAAACTGAAATCTAAAAGCTGAATAATACTTAATGCCTTGAGGTGAAACAAGCATAGCTCCTCCTCCGCACCTTGTCTACTTCTTGATCCATCAAAGAACAACTGCCATACCTCATTGTCATCTTTATGGTCTGGCTTGGTGATGCTAGGAAGAGGCTGATTTTCTTCATGCATGTAATAGAATCCTAGTTCAGATTCCTCTATTTCCTTGTAGGGATCAAAAGCATGTACCTTGCTTTCCCATTCATCAAGAGTCAAATCTGGAATGCTTCCAACTTTGGTGTCAGCTTCATGTGTGCTTGGATAATCCTCTTGATCAAATGTTGAACAAGTTGGCATTGATTGGGCTTGGAGTATGAGGCTCAATGTGAAAGTTTGCAATAGGTTGGACCTGATTGTGGCCTTGGCTCCATACCTTGTCCTAAACAACATGTGTGACCAATCAGTAGATAGGTAGCCTCCAATTTTAGTTGTGAAATCCCTTGACAAACATATGGCAAAGAGTGGTGGAAAATCTATCACCGACACATCTTGCAAAACAATGACATTGGGGCATGCATGCAAAGTAAGGCTCAAATATTTAATTACCCCAACTATTGCTACTATTTTGTCCCATCTAATTACACCACCCCCTTGGATATGACTTCATATTGAAGGCCCAGCTGATCAGCTATTTTCTTGGGCATCATGGAACTACTTGCCCCATAATCAATCATACAATTATGTACTAGTTTATCCCCAATGATCAATGAAACATAGAATGGAGGGGGCTTCAAATTTTACCTTGCTGTCCTCCATGATTCCCCTCAGATGAGTATTTGTGAGTACCTTCTCTTGCATATGAGCTAGCTGATTTGAGGTTGACCAATTCTTCATGGCAGCTTGTAATAGATCCCTTTGTCCTGGGATGGATAGTGACTCCCACATAGATATGTTCACATTGGTCTTCTTCATTTGTTCAATGATGTTAAATGGGGATGAACCATCTCTTTGCTGCCCTTTAGTCTGCACATTATTTTCTTGTACATGGGCTACAACAACTGGCATTTGAGCTGGTCTAGAAGGTGGCTTGGGCTGTCCTTGCACATTTGGAACTGCATTTTGCTTGCCAACACCTTGTGGAGTGATGGAAGGTTGTGAATCACTTGGATCTAATGACTTCCCTTCACCAATATTCCTCTTCTTTGACCATGTGTTAGCTACTACACTCTGAGAAGGTGTTTGATTCATACCACAAAAATCTTCAGCCTGCCAATTCACAAGTGTAGTCTCATTTGGAGTTGTATCTTGTTGAGATGTCCCTTGTTGTTGGTTTGTTTCTTGACTCACTTCACTCTCTACACCAGTTGTTGTCACCATCAAAGCTTGGTTCAAAGCACCATTGAAGCACATAGATTGGTTGTGAGGTTCATTACATGGGAAACACCAATCATACTCTTGAGCTATATTATTTTGCACTGGCACTAAGGCTTTAGAGGTAGATGCAACATTGGGGTTATAGGGCTGAAATGGTCTATTGGCAGGAGGCCTTACTTGATTTTGATTTGCAGCTGGGTTGGGTGGCCTATTAGGCTGATATGGTTGTCTATTAGGCTGAGTTTGAGGCTGATAAGAAGGCCTAAAACTTTGAGCTTGTTGCCTCTTGAGCGTAACCAGCTCATTGCCCAAATTTTGTAATTGTTTCATAACTTCTTGAAGCTCATTTGAGGCACTAGAGGATGAAGTAGAAGTTTCATTTGAACTCTGATTTCTAGGGGTGGGAATAGGAGCTAAAGTAGGTGCTTGACTAGTACTTGGGCTTCCCAACTCTGGATATAAGGGCATAGGAGGCCTAGGTGCAAGTTTACCAGCTTGGATCAAACAATTCTCAGCCCTAATGGTGATGTTGTAAGCTGCAGGTAGAGTTGCACCTCCCATGGATTGGATCAACATAGAAATGTTAGAATTTAAAGCCTTGAGAAAGTATAAGAAAGCACCTTGAGCTGTTGGCCTCACTGCCAATGGGATTCTAACCCATGTTCTTTGAAATCTGAAATTGAAGTTATGTTAGCTACTCATTGGGAGCTCTCTTGATAGTTGTCAGTTGCTCCAATAGAGACAAGTTGTCCCCTTTCTCTCCAAATTGGTTATGGAGGGCTGTGCACAACTGGTTCCAATTTTGGATAGAGCCTACCTCAAGGCTCCTAAACCATTGCAAGGCTTTCCCTTTGAATGAAGATGCCAACAATTTGACAACAATTTCCATCTCAACAATCTCATGGATTACACAAACATTAGCAATGTCCTTGACATGATCACCAGGATTGGTATGATTTTCTCTAGTAAAGTATGGGATGTTCTTCAATGCTGCAATTGGAACTGGGTTTTGTGCATTGAGAGCAAGTGGGCTGCTACCAGTAAAGTTGACATAAGGATTGGGTTGTGCCATTCTGATTGGCCTGAGAACCCTTGTTGATTGGATGAAAGGTCTACCAGGTGGAGGAGTTGATAGAGTTCTATTTGGTGGAGATGGAGACCTTTGAATCCTTCTTCCTCTTTCTCCTCTTTTTGGGGATAATTGTAGATAGTTAAACAATCCCTCTTCTCTGGTCCTTGACCTTGTTTGGATCCTTCTCATGAATCTTCAAGCTTGGACTATTGAAACCAGTTGATTCTATCCTTTTGGAGTCGCCAGATGTGCAAATCAAGGCTCTTTCAAGAAAGAAACTTACAAAAATTGCACATCAACTTTGTTGTAATGAAGATGAAGACCTCTAAGGTCCCACCGGGCATGCCAAAACTGTTAGTGCAAATCTACAACACCCCTAAATGACCTTCAGATCTGTAGTCCAGAATTGGGTCATTTAGTGTGATTGCACAACATTGAGTTTTCTCCAAGGTGTGGGACCTTGCAAGGTGAGAAAAATCTCTAGAGAAAGCTGGTTCTTACCCCTCTGTTTAGGTGTATGCATGAATTTTGTAGAGGTTCAATGCTAAATCCTACTCTAGATTCCAAGGAGACAGAGTTAAAAGATGCAAAAGGAAACAAAACTAAGTAAAAATGGTGATACACCAAAGGAGTGATGGACCTCTATTTTTGCAAATAGACACAGATCATAAGAATGCAACACTAGAACATGCACAAATTACCAAAATGTAATGAAGGATTAGAAGGAAACAATAAACACAAGAAAGGATTGAAAATTCATTCACAGAGCATGCTTTATCATTCCCAATTTTTGATATGATGCATTACAATGGAAAGGAGAGAAAAAAATGTATTGTAGTTCCAATGGGAGGCCTGAACTCCATGAATTCACATGCCAAGGGGAAGAGGGGAGTCTGCAAGAACAAAAACGTCCAACCCTTTACAAATGAGCCAAAAATGGCTTTTAACGATGAAGCAAAATGAAGAAAAGGTAAAAAAATGTGGGAAAATTGATTTGAGATCTCCAACCACCGATAAGATTCATTAAAACAGAAAGGGAACCCTCAAAATCCATTTTTGATGCATTTGGCCATGCTGGAGAAGAAACGAGTGCCATACTTCATCAATTTTGGTGGTTGGGGGTCGGTTCTACATTTTTTCCCATGCTAGAGACATTTCTTCATTTTTCTCCCACCAAACCCATCAAAAATCAAAATTGAATAGTCCATCATGTGGATAATTTCAACATCTTTCCAATGATACCAAAAACGTGAAAATTTGAGCTTTGGATCAAAAGATATGGCCCTCTGAAGATTTAGGGCAAAATGGCAAAATTAGGGCAAAATTAGGGTTCACGGGCTGAAATTTGAACTTTTCCTCTTTTTTTCAAATTGGGAAAATTTTTCCCAAAAAAAATCTCACACCCCACTTCTCCTGATGACATGTGGCACCCTCTGGGTTGATCATGGGCTTCCCAACATTTTCCTTTTTCCTCCTTTTGTGAAATTGGGAAATTTTCCCAAAATCCTCTCGTTGGTCCGCCACTCCACTACTGATGTGGACACGTGGCACTTTTTGATGTGGCATGGAGGTGTGGCTCAAGTTTTTACCTTTGTGCTTTCACCACTTTGGAAAAATTTCCAAAATCCTCCCGATGCCCCGACTCCCACTGCTGACATGGACACGTGTCATTTTTGATTGGTTGGGGATGCATTTCCTAATTTTTTCCTTTGACACATTTTGACCAAAAGCCAAAAACTTGAAGTCCTTTCGCCCCCCCACTCCACCTTGACACGTGGCATCATTTCATTTCCTTGTGGGCTTTTGGGCTGAAATTTTCCCTTTGAGTTTTTTAGCCAAAAGGCTAAGTGCCAAAATTTTTCCGCGGGTCCGCCTTGGCAAATTTTCCCTCCAAACTCCACCTGAGCCATAACTCAAAAAATACAAGGAGTTAGGAGGACTTCTTTACCTTTTTGGAAAGGGGAAGAAAAATCCTATCTGATGAAGCCATCTCTAGGAACTTTTGAGTGCTTTAAAGTTACAAAAATCTGCCTAAAAAAGGAGGGAAGAATGAAGGCAAGTTAACCAAATCTTAGTGGACATAGCCCAAATTGGGTGAAACACATTAAATACTATCTCTTTGTGTTGTGTTATTCTTACCATTCACTTTTATTTGAGATCTATAATATTTTCTACATATTAGTTTCTCTTTGTTGTAATTTTGTCATGGATTTTTCCACATATTTTATCCTTTATTTCCTAACAAAATGCAATCCATGGATCAATGGATCATACTTAGTTGTGTTGTTTGAGCATGTGAACTGAAAACAGAAAGCTGAGTAATATTTTGTACCTTGTGGTGAAACAATCATAACTCCTCCTCCAAAGCACCTTGCCTACTCCTTGATCCATTAAAGAATAGTTTCCATATTTCATTATCACCCTTATCATCTAGTTTAGTGAGGCTAGGAGGAGGTGTTTTTTCCTCATGTAAACGATAAACTCCTAACTCAACTTCTTCCTTTCCTTGTATGGATTGAAAACATGCCCCCTCTAGAGTCCAACCATCAAGCATTAGGTCCAGAATTCTCCCAACCTTTGTATTCACTTCCCGAGCCTTCAAGCATTCCTCTTGATCGAATATGGTGCAATTTGCACTAATTGGGTTGGAACATAAGGATAAATGTGAAATTTTACACTTGGCTTTGGACTTGATCATATCTTTAGCTCCATATCTTGTTTTGAATAATATGTGGGACCAATCAGCTGATAGGTACCCCCAATCCTAGTTGTAAAATCCCTTGAAAGGAACAAGGAAAATAGTGGTGGAAAATCAATTACTAATACATCCTCGTAAAAAAGCGTGACATTTGGAAAAAACATGGAGTGTAAGGCTTAGTTCTTTGATCACTCCAATTGTGCTTACTATTGTCCCATCCAATTACACTACTCCCTTTAATACTGGCTCATATTTTAAGCCCAATTTATTAGTAATTTTCTTTGGCATTACCAAGTTGCTCGCCCCTGAGTTGATCATGTAATTGTGCACTAATTTATCCCTAACAATTAATGAGACATAGAATGGTGGAGGCTTCACATTTTTACCTAAATGAAATTCTCCTTGTTGCACGGTGTTAGTAAGAACCCTCTCCTAATTTTTGGATGGCTCATTAGAAGGGGACCAATTTTCCATGGCTACTTGCAATAAATCTCGTTCCCTAGAATTTCCAATGATTCCCACATGGAAATAATTACATTGGTCTTCTTCATGATCAATGATACTAATAGGGGTGGGTTATCTCTTTTTTTCCCTTGATGGGTATGGCATTTTTGGTACCTAGGTTTCTCTATGAGCTACTGTAACTGATATCCTAGGTTGATTCTACACATTGGGGCTGCCACAATAGCTGCCTTGGGCTGGATTTGTGCATTAGGAGCTGGATTTTAGCCCTAACTCCTTGTTGATTGAGAGTGGGATGAGAAATAATTAGAATGGATTATTTTCCCTCCTCTATGTTATTTTCTTTGACCACTTATTATAAGCCACACCTTGGAAAGGAGATTGATTAACCCTGCAAAATTCCTTCATCTACCAATTGACCAACGTGGTTTTAGTTGGAGGAGTCTCTTATTGAGATACTTGTTGATTTTCTTCCTCACTTTGCCTCTTGGGTCACCCAATGCTTTGCATGATCAAGGATTGATTGAGAGTTTCATTGAAGGACATTTATTAATTATGAGGTGGGTTGTAGGGGTAACACCATTCATACTCTTGAGAAATGTTGTTCTAATTAGGAACCAAATCCATTGATGTTGAAACTACATTTTGGTTATAAGGTTGAAATGGCTTGGTAGTTTGAGACTACCCTTGGTTTGGATTTTTCTTTTTTCTTGAGCAGAGGCCTATTTGTTTGAGCTTAAAGCTGGTAAGGTCTAGAGCTCTAAGCTTTCTACTTTTGATTGTCACAAACTCATTCCCCAAATTCTACAGTTGCTTCATGAATTCCTAGAGTTCATTTGAATGGATAGAAGAAGAAGTGGAGGCTTCATTTGAACTTTGATTTCTTGGAGTAGAGATGGGGGATATTGTAGGTGTTTGATTAGGATTAGGATTCCCCATTTCCAGATAGAGAGGCATAGGTGGCCTAAGTGCAAGTTTACCAGCTTGAATTAGGAAATTATCAGCTCTAATGGCTATGGAAAAGGTATCTAGTAGGCCTATTCCCCATAGATTATATCATAACAAATATATCAAAATTTAGAGCTTTAAGAAAATAGAGAAATGTACCTTTCGGTAGTTAGTTTGACTATAACTGGGATCCTTTCCCATGTTCTTTAGAATGTGGAATTGAATTTTTTCATTTTCTCAGCTACTTCCCTTTTGATTGTAGTCATTTACTCTAAAAGGGATAAGTTTTCAACCCTCTCACCAAACTGGCCACAAAGAGTTATGAAAAATTGATCTCAATTTTGATTTGATCTTACTCCCAATCCTCGACACTCCAACACTTTTCCTTTGAATGAAGAAGAAAACAAATTTACCACAACATCCATCTCAATAATCTCAATATGGAAAAAACATTTGCAATGTCTTGAATGTGTTTGATGGGAGTTATGTGATTTTATCTAGTGAAGTATGGGATATTATTTAATGTTGCTATTAGGAACATATTTTGTGCATTAAGGGAAAGTGGACTATTTCCCGTGAAATTTGCATAGGGGTTTGTAGGTGGTTGATTTTTTGGTTGTTGATGAGCCATCTTGAGTGGCCTGAGAACCCTAGTTGATTGAAGAAAGTTTCTCTTGGGTGGAGGTATGGATAATGTTCTGGTTGGTGGAGATGGAGACATTTATATTCTTTTCCTCTCCTTCCTCTTCTTGGAGATAACTGCAAGTATTCAAATATATTGTTGGTTTCTCAAATGTGCACTTACGTATTAGATCTCGGAAGGGCCGAGGTGTTTGAGACCACAATGGAACTATCCCCAAGTTGTGGGACCTTGCGAGCTTGGGACGGATCTTGAAAAGGCTAGTTCCTCTATCTATCTCTAATGCTACTGCTACTCCTAGTGATGAAAGGAAAAAACTAAGCTAATGATGCTAAGGGACCAAGGAAAGAAGGATAACATGAAGGAAACTACACTAAAAGGTGATAACACTAGAAAAGAGGGATGAAAACTATTTTTCTGAGTGAGAATGATAGGGAATGAGTGAAAGGAGGCTAGGAATGAGTATCACAATGAAATATGCATTCACTAGATTGTTCTTATGGAACACAACCAAATATGGAACTACATGGACATGAAGTAGCATAACCAACAAAACACAACAAAAGAAAAGGAAAGAAGAAGGAATGTAAACACATTAGGATAGATAATAGTCACAAAACAATGCTTCTATTACTTCCAGAAATGCACAGAGCTGTTACAATGATGAAAGAGGCCAATATCCACATGCAAGAGCCAAACATAGAGGTCTGCAACTCAAAATACAGAAAATATGGAGTCCCTAGAAAAAATTACAAGGATCCAAAGTTTCCAACATAACAAATGAGCTATTGGGCCCTAAAATATTGACTAAGTGCACCAAGGTGCATGGGTGCGCAAGGCCTAGGTTAAAGGATGGCACGTAAGAATAAGGCACATAAGACAAGTTTCTAGGGGGTTTTAGTAGAACCCATGATGCACGCCACATGAAAGGTCTCGGGAATTAGCCATATTTGGTGTATCGGGAAAGACACGAGAAAAGCATGACCCCACTTTGTGTATGAAGAGTGGATAAGGTGCTAGCTTGGTGGTGACTTGGTTGGCTTAGGAAGGAATATGCCATGCAATGGAAGCTTCTAAGAAGACCATCATGGAAAAAAGTGAAGATCTTAGCTTAGAGAAGCATGCTCCCATGGAGGACCACATTGAACACTTAGAAATGGATTTGAGGCCATAAAGGATGAGTTGGCACTTTGGGATGCCTATATATACAAGTGCACCCTGAAGGAAAATGGATGATCAGATATAGAGAGATTAATAGTGAGCAGAGATCTGTAGAAATGTTGTAAGGAACTTTGTTTGGGTTGGGTAGATAAAACATAGGAGATGGATGTACCAAGGGCTTGGAGGTTTAAATTTATTTTTGAGAGCTAAATGATATGGATCCAGTTATGATGCATGACTTTGGTCTACCTTTCTACAATGCTCTGTAATGAATCTAATGAATGTAATGAGGTTACTAGTTTATATGAATATGATCAGTAATGATTCTGGTGCATTTACATATCTTCATGGTTCTATTTTATGCATGTTTATGGAATGAGTCTGAATCCTTGCACATTTCCCTTTCTATTTTGATTTAGTTCTTAATCTATTAAGTAATTTTCTATCTAGAATGACTACATTGATCTAGAAGCTGTTCTGAGCTCTATGATGCTTGCATGTCTCATTTCCACTCACTTCCTTTAATTTTGGATCATAGATGATGTTTTCCCTCTCAACTCACATAAAAGAGAGACTCGGCACCCGCGCATACCTCGGGTGAGCACCTAATGCCCACTAGGTGATAGGTTGGCACACATGGGATTCCCTTGTTCTTTGGTGGGTGTAAAAATAACTACATCTTGGTTCCATTTCCAAGACCTATTTTGAATTTGTAGGGGGAAATGGAATACATCATGACTATGCGTAATGAGTGATGAAAGATTTTTAACCTTGGAAAGTGTTGAAACATGGTTTAAAAGCATGGAGGATGAATTTGCTTAGAGATTCAACATTGGACCTAAGTTTGATGCACGTAGATGGGTAGAAGAGAACCTCTACCATGATTTGTATGAAACATTTTTTTCGTTGCTTCCCAGTAGAAATGTATGAATGGCTCTCGGCATATGTGCATCTAGATCAATCTAGTATTATAGATCATGCGTGTGGACCCAAGAAGAATACCAGAGGCTGCAAGATGCAGATATGATGTGGACTCATGTTGTGGATCATTGGTGGAAAGGAGTACTTGGCTAGCTACACTCTAGAGTATGCTATTTCTACATATTCTTGTCCGGAAGTTACTGAGTTTGAGTTTTTGTGGGAGCCCAGAGGATCATTTCTACGTGTTATCCCTCTAGCAATGAAGATCTTGATTGTTACCTTGAGTTTAGAGGTATTTTCGATGTCCGGCTAAACCCTTTTGAGCACTAGGTGAGGAAGCTAGAGTGGAGGAATATGGAAGATATTTTTATGGAGAAAGAAAGGGAGGAGAGATGAATCAAGTATAGTGAAGCACGTGAAAGGGATATTTTTAGACAATGTGAGGTTGCAAGTGTGATGGATATATGGAGGTAGATGTTGTGGGAAGGATTTGAGGTTCACGTAGAGGATGTGGGACCAGGAGTAGTCTATGTGCTACCCCATCTTGGAAAGCACGTAAGAGAGACCCCTTCAGCTTCTGATGAGATTTCATCACATGGAGAGAGAAGAGCCATTGGCATGCATCTAAACCCACCTAGTGACCAAACCCTGGCATTATGTTTTCTAGATCAAGGGGAGAATATTGTTAGCCTAGCTGGTATCGGTGGATGTGACCGATCTACACCAAGGAGATATAATTTCTTGTTTGGAACTTCTATGGCTATACATACCATCCTAGTGTTAGGAGGAATTTTCAAGAAAAGTGTAGATACAAAAGCTTTTGGTCTCACGTCTGGGAGTGGTGCGGGGTACACTATTGGTAGTGGGGCATTATCACAGACCATCAGCATGTAGTTAAGTGGAACTTTGGGGACCATTGGCATGACCACTACAGGATATAGTGGATCAAGAAGAAGAGGACCTATTGGACCTAGTGGATTTGGTGGGTCAAGAGGAATAGGACACGGTGGATTGGTGGGTCGGGAGGCTGGGACTGGTGGATCTAGGAGGTGGGGGAGAAAATAGAGGAAACCAAGGCTCGGATCGGGAGGACAAGGGCCCCCAACCACCTCCTCAAGTTTTCTTTGAGATGTCTTTACATTTGTTAGATTATAGAGGTATTGAAGATGTTGCAGAACATGTTCACAAGTGTGAGATGCTATGGCATGCAAAAGGGATCACTAGCCCATAGCGGAAGGCAAGCCAGTTTGCAATGACATTACAAGGGTATGTGCATAGTTGGTATACGAAATATGACCCTCATCAAATGGTGGTTGATTATACTAGTTTAAATAATGCATTCTTGGCATAATTCCACATTCCTAAGTTTAAATAGAAGAGCATCAACGCCCTGAATTATATTCAATAGGGAATGACAAAGAGTGTGTGGGAGTATGATGTATGGTTCAAAACCCTCATGTCAAAATTTTCATATGACATTCACCCTTCACAACATGCTCAATGGTTTGTTGGAAGGTTGATAACATCTTTTAGAAGAGATTTATCTCATAATACTTTCACATGAACCCGTGCAAGTGTTGGAAGCCACCCTATGTGCTAAAGATGTTGGAAGTGTTGATACTAGTGTTAGCCCATTCTTACAAGCTCAAATCACTACTATGGATAAACAACTAGAAAATTTTTTTGTGAACTCATCCCATGAGACTCGCAGTGGTATATGGTGTACATATTGTGAAGTAGAGGGGCATGTCAAGGATAGTTTCCCCTAGAAGACAGTACATGTCATAGTAATAGATTGTGAGATTTTCATGGGGACGATGATGCAAGTAGATGTCCTTTGTTACAACACACAATGTAGAAGAATGTGTCTTACTACTATAAGATCTACACCTCTATAACCCATGATACTAAGGATTGTAGGCTTATTGACCAGATCCATGAGGCCATTGATCATGGTGTGCACCAAACTAGCCTTGCAAGCAGTTCTAAGGGTGATGATCTTGTTATGAAGAACACATAGATGGAGGCGCACATGGAAGGGTATTTCAAAGGATTTTGTGGTCGTGGTAACCACAAAGGAGGAAGAAGTGAGTTCCCACATGGAACCTATTTTAATTATGGGTCTACATACCACTACAAGTGCGAGTGCCTAGACTTATTGCAGTGCTCATGGTGTGGGAAGAAGCACAAGTATGAGGAGTTCCCTGAGTTGTTTGAGCACATGAATCAGTAGCACCAGAAAGACAAGGGTGTTACAATGGTAAGAATTAAGAAGGATGACACATAATGGATGTCATGGGTGACACGTGATGTAGGCTTGGAACCTGTTATGGTAACAAAAAGAGCAAAGGCTACACGTGTAAAGGAAATACCAAGGTAGAAGAACCTAGTTTCAAGGGAAGAAGTGGTACATGGGAAGTACCTAGACCCTACACATCAGAAGGAGGTATATCAAGAAACCATGGATGTCATTCAAAGTTTACAAGGATAAATCTAGTGTCTAAAGGAGTAGTCTAGGAGGGAGGAACAAAGAAGGAAGGTCGAGGCACAAAGGATGACCTGGATGAGGTCAAGGAAGTTTGTAAAATGTTTAGGCGGGAGAATATTATTAACTTAATAGGAGCATGGTTGAGAGAGAAGGTACCATGCACCTTTGGAGAAGAGCAAAAGAGGTAGATTTTACATGTAAACCTTCCCCTCATAGCCTTGACTATGATAAGGATATCAAATTAGATGTAGTCATGGATGGATGGCTCCATAGTAATATCCTCATTGATACAAGCGCGAGAGGTAAATGTTATCACTTTGGATGCATGGCATTAGATGGGGAGACCTATATTATAGCCATCTTCAAATGTGTTGTATATGGTGAAAAAAACAAAGGAAATGCCTCTCTGTGTCTTAATGGATGCAGCCATCACCATTTAGGGAGTAAGTTTACTAGGGATTTGAAGTCTTGGCACTCACCAAGGAAAAAATTTCCCATCATTACTTGGGTACCCATGGTGTTATAAGAACAATGCATCTCTTGGCTCAACAAGGGATACATAAGATTTGAGAATGAGGAGGAATGATTCATCATACCCCTGGATGATGGAAAATCAACACCCTCTATTAAAACTTTGGGAGAAGAGGTCTGGTTAGAATATATGTGTTCTCAATTAGGGATATAGAGATAATTCATCCCATAGAGGAGTTATTCGGTTTGGGGATTCCGAGTCCCTAAGTGACACCACCTAGTATAGTGTTTGATAATTGGGTGCATGGCCTATGAGTTGATTGGATGACATTTGAGAGGGTTGGTGACAAAGATGACAAAGGTAAGTATAGCCGGGAGCCTGGGGAAAGAAGCTACCTAAGTATTAGGAGGAGCCTTCCTGAGATATTTTTGTAGGAGATGAATATTGAGTGGAAGGAGGATAATAAAAAAAGAGGGATGCTAAGTTATGTCCTACTCGACACACCAACACACGGTGGTGGGCTACCATTAGGAGAACCTCTTGGAATGGTGTGAGGTGAGATTTCCCTCTTTTTCGGTTCTCTAGAAGTACATGCCCATTGCCATCAAAGATTATCATCGTAAGGAACCCGCCTCTTTCCATATCCAGGATTGTGAGAGGGTCTAGAGAGAAGGCGTGGAGGCTTTACCACCATCCCTATGGGTACACAAACTATATTCTACATTGCAAGTTTGTGCACACACATGGTACATTCACACTGAGACACGCCACCAAATAGGGAATCGAAAATATTTAGTGGCTGATCTCATTCAAACATTTGAGTATCAAAGTACAAAACCCTTGGTGGATAAGGCATTGTAGGTTATCAAGTGCCTTACCATTGGAGATAGTGCCATGGTAGAAGATAGGCTACTAGACTTGTTAGGTGAACCTGGCTGGAGGTGCACTTTGAGGAAGAAGAAACAAAATAAATATAGTTTGAGTGTGCATGTATGGAAAAAGAAAAAGGGAATATGGTGTATGTTATTGATGGGGAAGAAGCGGAAAACTTAGATGTTGACCATTCTATAGGGATGCACGAGGTGGTAGACAGTGTTGATGAATAGGCATGTGCCTATCATGAACCTTTAAAGACAAATAAGGTTAACATTGGCTTAGAGGAAGAGCCTAAGGAGGTTATCATTGGAGACTATTGGTCAGAGAAGGAATTCTCTAAGATCATTGATATTTTATGTGAGTTTGAGGATTTATTCCCATGTGGATATCATGAACTCAAAGGCATCCACCATTCCTTGGGGGAAATGAGAATTAAGTTGAAGGAGGGTATGCGCCGGTCGAAAGAGACCATACCGAATGAATCCTAACTTGCGCGTGAAGGTCAAGGAAGAAATAGATAAGATGATAGCATCGGGCATTATTGAAGCTGTTGAAGAGTCAGAATGGATAAGTCCAATGGTAATTAGCATCAAGAAGGATGGAAGGATAAGGATCTTTGTTGATTATAGGGACCTGAATGTAGTGTGTACCATTGATCATTTCCCAACCCCTTTTCTTGAATAAATCTTAGAGGAAGTGGCAGGGCATGAGGTCTATTCCTTCAGATGGGTTCTGGGATATCATGTAAGGATCGCGTGAAGTAAGACCAAAGCAAGATGACTTTCGCCATTCGAGTGGGGAATTGTTTCCTATACTGATCATGTATTTTGGGTTGAAGAATGCACCTTGTGTTCTTGCGCATTGTGGTACAAGTTTTCTAGGACTTCATCCATAAATTCCTTCAAGTCTACCTAGATGATTAGACAAAGTATATGGGTTAGTGAAGGACCATTATGACAACTTAAGGTTGATGTTTGAAAGGTGTTGGTAGTTGAGGATATCCCTCAACATTAAGAAATGTGTCTTTTCTACCCCATTTGGAACATTATTGGGGCACATCATATGTAAGGAGGGCTTACTAGTAGATCCCACAAAAGTTGTAGTAATTGTGGGATTGAGGGAGCCTACTAGTCAAAGTGTAGTGTGCAGATTTCTTGGGCATACAGGGTACTATAGGAAGTTCATCAAAGGATATGCCAAGATTACTGCACCTTTAGAAGAGTTACTTAGACATAAGAGTGCATTTCATTAGGGAGAGGCACATCAGAAGGAATTTGACACTTTGAAGGATAAAATTGTCACCGCGCCCATCCTATGTTTCCCTTCTTGGGATAAGCCTTTCCATGTTCATGTGGATGCCTCAGGAACCACCATTGGAGCAGTACTTACATAGCCTAGTGAAGGGATTGTTGATCACCCTTTATGCTTTGCAAGTAGGAAATTGACACCAGCAGAGTAGAATTACACTACGACTAAGTATGAGGCATTTTCAATGATCTACGTGCTTCATAAATTTAGAACAATATTTGTTGGTAACCCCTTTTATATTTTACATTGACCATATGGCATTGAGATACTTGGTGAACAAGCCCATTCTATAGGGGTGCATATGTTGGTGGGTACTATTGTTCCAAGAATTTGAGTTCATGGTGGTTGTCAAACTAGGAAAAATTAATTTTGGACCTGATCATTTATCTAGGATTGATTTAGGGGAGGACGCGTAGAGCATTGAAGAGACTATGTCAGATGCGTAACTATTTAGGTTATGATGCGCACCCTCAGATTTGGAGGACATTGTAGTATTCCTTAAAGCAAGTTTGGTGTAAAATGGAATGAAGGCCTTGGAGAAGAAGAAGTTGGCCATATGTGTTGTGCCCTACATGTTAATTAGTGGAGATCTATACAAAATGGGTCATGATGAGGTTCTACACCGTTGCGTGCTAGAACATGAGTGCATTGCAATTATGGAAGAGGTGCATGGTGGGATTGTAGGAGGAAAATATGTAGGAAATGCAACCACATGGAAGATTCTACTTGCAGGGATTTTGTGGGAGACCATTTATCAAGATTGCATTGAGTTTTGCAAGGCACTGTGACCATTACGGTGCTTTGGAAAAACCTAGAAAAAGGGATGAAATGCCCTTGCGACCAATAGCCAACACGGAACCATTTGAGAATTGGGCTATCAACTTTGTCAGACCAATCTTACTAGTGGCATGAAGGACTGGTTTGTGATATATTCTCACTTGCACTTTGATTATTTGACAAGATTAGAAGAGGCAGCGCTTGCAGAAAGGATTGTACAATAGTTCATTGTTAGATTTTTATGGGAAAACAAAATTAGTAGGTATGGATTCCCATTAAGTTTGAAAAGTGATAGAGGTAAACACTTCCTCAATGAGATGGTCGGGATTATGTAGTCATAATTAATGGTGGCCCATCACAAAACTACTCCCTATCACCCTCAAGAAAATGGAATTACTAAGGCATTTAATAAGATACTTAGCCACACATTCGATAGAGCTGTGATGTTGGTAGATAGGATTGGGATGAAAAGTATTATTCGTTATTTGGGCATATAGGAAAACCTACAAGAGGTTGAATATTTCCACACTATTTCAATTGGTGTTTGGCATAGAGGCTATCCTACAGTTAAATTCATGTTACCTTATCTACGTATAGCATGTGCATGAGGATTGGCGATGAACAAGCCTTTGGAAGAGAGAATTTATGAGTTAATGCAATTAGATGAAATATGATCACTCGCTAGGTGGATCCAGAAGATGGAAAAAGAAAAACAAAAGGCATGGCATGATCATCACATTAAGAACAAGAATTTTGAGGTTAGGCAAGATGGTGCTACTATATGATTCTAAGTTTTACACCATCTTAGGAAGTTAAAATTTCATTGGTTAGGTCCCTACATCATCTCATACATCCTTGATTTGGGCATGTGCCAGTTAAAAGCACTAGATGTGATGAGATTTCAGGACACTTCAATGGGAGTAGGTGAAGCCCTACTATGAATAAGTCTTCTTGGTGTTTATAAACAAGGCAGTATTACCGAGTTAGTTTAGGATTTCTCTTAATGCATTTTCTTTTCTTATGTTTCCATTTCTAGTTGTTGTTTTGTTTTGAGCCTTGGGCACCCGGTAATATCATTACTTTTTGAAGGTTGTAACTATGTAGAGGACCGCACATCATTTTAATGTGGGATGGAGTAAGGTGGAAGAAATTAAAGTGTGAATTTCTAGGAAGGATTGCATTGGAAAGCTTAGTTGAATGGCCATGTGAAGGAAGTACATGAGAGGAAAGGTGAAAAAATATGGTTGGTGGTAGGGTAAGGCTACATTGTAGATCCACGTACAAAATTAGAAGAAGTGAAAAAGCAACACGAAGTAGGCGAGAGAAAAAATAATGATAGAAGAAGTGCCTTGGCGAGGGTTACACGTGCAAGAGTCTCTGTCAAGATGGATTGGTTGCGCACCAGAAGGTTGGGGAATTTTCTGCGTAGGATTGGGTGCGTGAGTTAAGGTGCTAAATATGGGTTTGTTTGAAAAATCTACATTAAGTGTTAAAGTACGGTGGTAGGTAAGGTAGCATTTAATGTTAAAAAGTGGGAAAAACTATAAATAGAAGGTTGGGAACTTCATTATTTACTTTGTGATTACGAGAAGGAAGAGATTTTACGAACTAGGGTTTTAGAGTTGATCGTGTGAAGAAAAATTTGAGAAATTTAATCGTGAGTGACCAGTTTGGATCTACAAACAAGGAGGAAATAGTTCATGGGCGTAGAGAGAGTTGTGGAGAAGCGCCGTCTTGTGAAGGAGATAGTCCGGTTAGGGTCTGGAAGCTAGGGCATGGGTTGGAAAAGAGTACTCATCATGCAAGTTTGAGATTTGAACTAGGAAAGGGTAGAAGAGAAGAGATAGCAAGAGATGTTGAAGTTTAGAGAAAACTTACACAATGGCACCCAAGAAACTATTAGTGATACCTAAAAAGGGTGAGGACAAGGGAAAAAAACAAGAAACCAATGAAGGTACCCACTGAGGAATGGTATGTAGAAATACAAGTACGTAGATGGGGTTTTACTCGGGATGAAATTGGAATCCCACTTGAGGAAAATGATAGTAAGTGACTACAATCATTGCATGAATGTGATTGAAAAGGAAATGGAGTTGGGTTTAGTGTTCCCAACTAACCGGTGAACACTGAGGGTTACTGAATTTATAGCCACGAATTCAAGGTGAAGTTATAGAAGGTGGGTTTATTGTAACTCTATGAGTTTCCCTACTTCAGAAAGTCGAGTGCCTCTATCGGTGGATAATGTTGCATGTACATGAAGACCACTTTAACTTCACGGGGTGTAAAATGCGGAAAACCACTTAAATGATTTCAATATTCACATACCTTATCTGTAAAGGATATAGTATAGAGGATGACATGTGTGAAAAGGAAGTAGTTAAGGATACGGTGGTTATGTATGCATACAAGAAGGGGCCAAGGTACTTTGATATTTTGGATATCCAAGACCCGATAATGAGAATGGTCACATGCCTAGTGAGAACACAATGCATAAGAAAGATGGACATAGGTAAATAAGTCCTAGTTGAATGTTTGTAGAAAAATATCAGAGGGCACCATCTACAATCTATCCTCATACATTGTAGATGAAATTATCACCAGCACCTAGGAAGGAGACAAGATTCTCTTTGGTAATGTCCTCTTAACCATAGTTTTATCAAAGATCGGAGTACCCGGATGCAACAGACAAGTTCATTTGGGAGTACTCAAGAGGAAGACCCCTCACCTGCAAAAAGATTTGAGAAATACACTTGTGATAGCATGATGCCTGTTCACAAGGTGCATCTTAAAAAATGGTATACGCACTTAAGGAATGCATTCGGGGAAGAATGGAGAATACCAGAAAAACTACCAACGCTTATAGTAGGAGAAGCTGAGTTTAATGCATACCAACACTTTTCTATGGGTAGGTTCAAGTTGATGGATGAAAATATGAGCCCATGGTGCAAGCTCCCATTCACCTTCACAAATCAATACTTTTAGGTAGGAGTTAATAGATTCAAGGAGTCCAAGAAGTTATAGTTTGACCCTAGAAGTTTGTCTTTGGGACCATAGGGAGATGTGTAGAACGTTGGTCTACCCCAACAAGTATGTGTATATGGAAAATTACATGTGGCATGAAGTCAAATGGTGAAACCCTGATTCTAACTATTCAGAGAATTCCACAATGCTTGTATACCTTCGAGATAAGGCCCAAGTTTGAGAAGGGTGCTTATCTTGAAAAAAGATAGCTATACTTGAGGACCTAACGGGAAGGAAGAAGCCCATGCCCGAGATAGAAGGAAAAATAAATGTAGAGAAAGGCACCAAATGCCCAAGATACATAAAGCAATAGGTTCCCTAAGAACAAGTGTTATAATAAGTATTTACATGCACGGGAAGATGTCCCTAGTTAAAAAGAAGCTTCCAAAATAGGAAAATCTTATGTGAAAGAGAAATCACCAAAGGAAGAGAAAAGAAAGTAGTGTCTCCTATCTTGGAATCCCCAGTTAGGAAGAAAAATAAGATGATGGAGGAAGATGACTAGGAGGAAATAGAGAGCTTGGAGAAATACATAGGTGAGAGGGATGAAGATGAAGAAAATCATCACGAGGAGGACGAGGACCACTTTTTTTCAGCTTACACGGTTTAGAAGAAGAGGGTGGAGAAGAAGAACATGAGTTCCTTTTCATGCAACACAAGGGTAGCTAGGAGGAGGAAGGCACCTAGGACATGGGAAGAAGTGAAGAGGTTGGCGTGTAGGATTAGAAAAATCCAAGCCTCATGAAGGAGAAAATAAATGAGGTGGTAGAAAAGAGAAGCAACGAAAATCATTGAAGCCTTGGTAGAACAAGAATTGGAGCTCAACACTGATATAGTGATGGAAGAAGACAAGGAAGAAATCATAGGGAAATATCATGGCAGCGCGGGAGGCCCCAATATATCAGAACTATTAATAACGGCACACACATAGGGGTAAAGTGCATGGAGATCCAGAGGCAAGGAATAACCTACATTAATGATCCCAGCAAGGTGTTGCATGCATTCTTCAAAGCACAGTCCCAACAGATCAAATCTTGGCAATGAAGTCGTTTGATGAAGAAGGTGCGTACCCTCAAATGAGGAAGATGATCTCTCGGGTAATTGATTCCACATCGATGAGCTAGAGTTTTAGATAATCCGAGGGAGCACTAATGAAAATGCCTAAGTCAAAAGGAGACAACCCTTGGTAAATACTCGGTAGCTTTTAGATGAGCGGCTATGCAACACACTCAACAAGGTCTCGGTTGAGGTTGAGGCTAGGCTCTTTGGATAGAATGATAGGGTAATATTTCCAGAAGAAAAACTATAAAAGAAGGAGAAAGAGATAGAAAATAAGGCTAAGGATTTTAAGTAGGAGTTAATTAGTGCGCAAGCTAAAGCATGAACTTACGGAAGAAAAGGAAAGGGCACGGGAAGTACATAAGAAAGTAGAATTCATCATGGATTTCATTTTTTTGAAGCATCCTGACCTGCACCAACCACGCAAAAGTATGGATCTTCCCTTGAGTTCCTTGAGGACTTAATGTGCATCCTCACCATGGAGAGGCAACCTCTAGCTTTAGAATCCATGGAAGAAGTAGCAACGTGCCTGGAGAAGGAGGATAAATTAAAGGTAGTAGAAATCATGGCTGAATACTGACAAAGTCCTTGCTGAGGTAAAGATTGCTTCCCATCTACCGAGGCCGCATATGATAACTACACAGACAAAGATAAAGTGGTGGGTATTCTGGTCACCAAATATGAAACAAAGCTAAAGATTTACAAGAAAAGAACAAAGGGAACAAAGTAGAGTGGGATAGAATCTTGGTCGAGGTTGAAAAGAAGTTAGAAGATATTGAGGCCCTAAGGGGTACAATCAAGAATCGGATAAAAGAGCTATACCCACATATTACTAGAATAATGGATGTGCTTGAGGACATGGGAAAGGAGTTGGAGAAAATTGTTGACACTATGAGTGCTCAAGGAGATGGAATGAGTTTTGGGGAGGTAAGCACCCTAGTCGGTGACCTCTGCTAGAGAGTGCAAAATGAATTTGATGCTTGGAAAAAGTTGGAGGCCGACTTGCAAAAATATTTTCCTAGCTTGTTGCAATAATGCCATCACTTCCCTATTCTTTCTTCTTTCCTAAAGTTCTTCATCCCCTTATTCTTTTCCCAAGACGCTAAGTCTTTTGTGATTATTTTATTCATTGGAGAAGTGTTCCGTGGGTGGAGAATAGGCGTAGTGTGGGGTGATGTTGGGCCCCTAAAATATTGACTAAGTGCACCAAGGCACATGGGCACACAAGGCCTAGGTTGAAGGGCAGCACGCAAGAAGAAGGTGTGTAAGACAAGATTCTAGGGGGTTCTTAGTAGAAACCATGATGTGTGCCCGTAGGACAAGGTCTCTGGACTTAGCCATATTTGGCGTATCGGGCATGACACAAGAAAAACATGACCCTACTATGCATGTAGAGTGGATAAGGTGCCCATTGTAGCAATAGGTTGGCTAGGAAGTAATATGCCTGCGGTGGAAGCTTCAGAAGACCATCATGGAAAAAGGTGGAGAGCTCGGGCACGAAGAAGCATGCTCCCATGGAGGAACACATTTAGAAACTTGGCAATGGATGCAGAGCCACCTTTGAAGGATGAGTTGTAAATTTGGGATGCCTATAAATACAAGTACCGCATAGAAGGAAAATGGATGATCGGATATAGAGATATCAATAGAGAGCGGAGCTCTGTAGAAATACTGTAAGGAACTCTATTTGGGTTGGGTAGATAAAACATAGGAGATGGATGTACCAAGGGCTTAGAGGTTTAAATTTATTTTTGAGAGCTAAATGATATGGATCCAGTTATGATGCATGACTTTGGTCTACCTTTCTGTGAATCTTTATAATGAATCTAATGAATGTAATGAGGTTACTAGTTTATATGAATATGATCACTAATGATTATGCTGCATTTACATATCTTCATGGTTCTTTTTTATGCATGTTTATGGAATGAGTCTAAATCCTTGCACATTTTCCTTTCTGTTTGTATTTAGTTCTTAATCTATTAATTACTTTTCTGTCTCGAATGACTGCATTGATCTAGAATCCGTTCTTATCTCTATGATGCTTGCATGTCTCATTTCCATTCACTTCGTTTAAGTTTGGATCATCGATGATGTTTTCACTCTCAAATCACATAAAAGAGAGAATTAGAACCCACCTACCTCAAGTGAGCACGCAGTGCCCAGCTGGGTGATAGGCCATCGCACATGGGATTCACTTGTTCTATGATGGGTGTAAAAATGACTACATGAGCCTTGGTCTTACATTTATAGATGAATCCATGGAGGAAGAAGGGAAAAGGAGGGAAAACCTGAATTTGAAACACAACCACCAACAAGAAGCATTCAATGTCTACAAATCCACTTGGAAATCTATGAAATATGCTTCCCCATGCTTGTTTGATGTGTTGAAGACAAAGGAGGGAAGATCATACCAAATTGGGTGGTTGGAGCAATCAGATATTCTCATCAATGTTCTAAAATAAATTTTCATGTTTCTCACCTACCAGATCCACCAGAATTTGAATTTTGAATTTTTGGCACTATAGTTGATGTTAGCATCTCTCTGACAAGTCTAGGCACACACCAATCGACACGTAGTCGGAGATACAAATTTTAGATGATGTCAAAGTCTTGGCACATGCAAAACACGTGGTGCATGCAAATAGGCTAAGATGATGGCGTATATAGCTATTTTTCGTTTCGCCACATGTCAATCATTTATTTGTTGTAAGGATTTGGCACCCTATTGGTGCACTTTGATTGGTTACACGTGACACACTTAAGTATGTCAAAATTTGATCTGGCATAGAAGGGCATAAGGGAAGGGTGCATAAATAAAACATAGGAAGGCATGGAGGGGGAGCACGATGCATGCAAGGAGATGAGGAAAAATGATGAGTAGAGAACGTATGGTTAAGGTGTAACTATTACAAGGTAATGAGTGCAGTGCATGAAGGGTGAAGGAATTATTAGTAAGTGTGAAGTGCACGGGATGGGAATAAGCTGACTAGGAAGAAGGTGAATGTGTGGAAGGTGGGTGCAAGGGAGAAGTGGAAGGATAAAAGGAAAGGAACGCAGAGGTAAAATACAAACAAGGGAATGTGTCAAGTGATTTTGAGCAGGCACAATTCTTCAATGAATAAATTAGGGCTAGAATGTGTATCCAAGTTATCCAAATCACTAGGAGAGCTATTTGGATAATAGGTTTGGTGACTTTCAGGGGCCATCTACCTGCTAGATGAAAGAGATTAGTAACTTGAAGCATCCATTGGGCATGGAGTCAGGCTTGTGCAATCATAAAACTACCCCTGTAATCACTTGAGAATCATTTATGCACTCTGTTATGAATCTCACAACTATTAAGAGAAGTTATGCACTCTGGAAGTAATAAAAGAGTGTGCACATGAGGCACGTGAGAGGAAAGAACTATGTACAAACAAACAATGTGCACAGAGCACACTTGGAGGAATTGAAACTACTCTAATATATACAACATGATGCAGCAAACCTAATGGAATGGTTTGAGATGGATCTTGTTCACTGGGATTTACAACGTGCTTCCATCAGGATGAGTTAACTTGAAAGAGTTAGCTTCTTTGTAGGAACTGATGATGTATGGGCCACTCCAAAGTGCATCAAACTCTGAATGGTGCCCTAGCTTAGCTCTCACAAGAACCCATTTTAGAATTAGGTTCCAAATTTTGAAAGCTTGAGGCCTAGCCTTTCTCTCAAACCATTTCTCTATTTCTTGTTGATGTTTTCTAGCTTGATCATGGCAGAGTTTCTGAGTTCTTCAAGATGGACCAGCTCTTCCATCCTGATTTCTCTCTAATCTATGCCTTCAAATTCTAGTTGTTGGGCAAGTGCCAATTAATTTAGTTCTAGTGTCAAAGGAAGGGAAGCCTCCTTGCCATAGATAAGATTATAAGGTGAAGTTCCTATTTCCTTTTTGTTGTGATTATATCTACCCAGAGCACATGCAATACCTTCATATGCCACTTTCTTTGGCTGATGTTCATTGTGTGCTTCATGATTCTGATCAGGTTCTTGTTTGTTGATTACGTGAGCTGTTTCCTTAGGGTAATAGTTGGAAGAGGTTTTAAGGTAAATTCCCAGACTTAGAGCCCAATCAATGATTTTAGCACCAAGGAAGGCCTTTGCATTATCAAAATTAATGGTTTGAGGAATGTCAAACCTTGTGAATAAACCCTTGAGAAAGTCAAGGATGATTGCCTTAGTTGATTCCTTAAGCATGATAGTTTCTATCCATCTAGTGAATGTAGTCATTTTTACTCCCATAAAAAAGGAAGGAACCCCACGTGTGTCGGGCCTATCACCCAGCAGAAGTTTGAGCACTCACCGAGGCATGTGTGGGTGCGAGTATCTCTTTTATGTGAGTTTAGTGGGAAACATCATTTATGATTAGTGTCGAGTTTTTATGAGGGAGGTTGAAACATACAAGGACCAAAGGGCTCAGAACGGCCTCTAGATCCTTGTAGTCACCTTAGACTGAGTACTTTAACAAAATCCAGAACATGCATTATGATAGAAAGAACTATACAAGCATTCATACATAGCATGAAAGGAAAGAGAACTCATATGAGAGAAATATGCATTAAAACCATTGATATCCATGTCTATTTATAACATGTAACCTCATTATATTCATTGATTCATTATAGAGTGTCATAGAGAGTAGACCATAGTCATGCATATCACTAGACATATGTAACTAAGCTAATAGAAAAAGAAAAATTACAACTCCATGCTTAGTACATTCCTTCTTGAACACAAATATCCACTTGCAGTAATTCTGCAGAGCTCCGCTCACTCTCTAACCCACTATACCTCATACTTCTATATCTTTTACTCTGTAGGAACTTGTATTTATAATTATCCTACACTGCCAACTCACCTTCCAGTATCTTCAAATATTGAGCCAAGTGTCGAATGTGGTCCATGTGAGCATGTTTCTCTAGGCTTGAGCTTTCCACTTTATCTCATGATGTTCTTCTAGAAGATTCCATCCAAGGCATGCTCTTTCCTAGGCTAGCCTATTGCCAGGTTGGCATCTTATCCATGTGCAACTGATCACGCTTTTCACGTGTTCTACCATGGGTGCTCAAATTGACTAAGTCCTGAGCCTCCTTTCACATGTTGTGCATGATATGTGCTTCCTTAAACCTTTCTCTCATGTACTTTTACCTTGCATGCCTTTTCATAACTGGGACCTTGCGTGCCTATGTGCCTTCATACTTGGCCAATATTCCAAGGGTCCAACATCACCCCACACTACGCCTATCTCTCGTCCTCAGAAACATTTTACTTGACCAAGATGCCTATTGTCTAGGGAACCAATGAATAGTCTTACACTTTACAAAAAGAATAAGGAATGAAAGAATGGGGAAAGAATGAAGAATGGAGGGGGACATCAATTCAACAAGCTAGGAAAATCTTTCCAAAGGTCTGCCTCTAGCTTATTCCATACTTCAACCTCACCCTGTGCCTTCTAGCAGAGGTTGCCCACCAGGGTGCTCACTTCATCAAAACACATGCCAACTCCTAGGTACCAAAATGTCCACAATCTACTCCATCTCTTTACCTAGGTCCTTGAGTTTATCCATCCCTCTATTAACTGGGGTATAGTTCCTTTAGTCGGGCCTTAATTGAGCTCCTTAAAGCCTTAATTGCCTTTGATTTCTTCTCTACTTCAGCGAGAACCTTGTACCTCTCCGCTCGGTTCCCTTGTTATTTTCTTGGAACTCTTTTAGTTCTTCTTCAAGTGCATAATCATGTGCATAATACCTTCCTTGTGTCATCAGCATAGCCCATTACATGTCTCTGTTCTACATCTAGAGTTCTTCTGCCCAAGCGTGTGCCTTTGGGGAAGCTTACTGTCAGAGCAGGGCCTCCCAGGATGTCATGCTATTTTTTGATGTTCTCTTCCTTCCCCTCCTTTAGCACTATGCCCGTGCTACGCTCCAACTCTTGGTCTACTAGGACCTCAATCATTCTATGTTCTTCTCTCTCTACCACCTCAGTGATCTGCTCCTATGTAAAACTTATGGCTCCCTCCTTTTCCCTGGCAACCTCCTCATCCTCATGTCTTTGGCATCTTCCTCATCTTGTGTGCCCTTGTGCCACATGAATATGAACTCCTCTTGCTCATCTCCATTCTCCTCTTGAGTCATAGACACTAAATACATGTGGCTCTTGGTCTTTCCCTACCTCTTCTTCCTTTTCATCATCTCCTTAGCCTCATCTTGTCTTTCTCCCAAGTATATTTCTAAGCATCGGTCACCTCCAAGTCAACTAACTTATCCACCCTCTAATTTTTTCCCGAGAGGTGGTTCTAGTCGTGGGGATTAGGCCTTATCTTCTTCATAATGTTATTCTTTGTTGGATATGTTTTTCTTAGGCTAGCATCTTCTCCTTCACCGAGAGACTTATTTATCCGTATGTAAGTGTTTGTCTTAACGCTCATGGATGGCATGCTCACCGTCTCGAGTAGTTTACAAAATTGGTGCTTCTTCTTCTCCTCTCCCTCTTTTTTACACACTCGACTTCTTCTTTCCTAAGGGTTATTTAGGTATGGAGACTTCATTCTTTAGGTAAACACCCTTCTCAAAATTTATCCTTATGTGTAAGTACATGCACATCATGGATCCTCCAGTGATGGGTAGCATCATCAGCATTGTCATTTGAATCTCGTGCAACACATACTTTTCCATGTACGTGTGCTTTACTGCCAAGGTAATTCAACTTCTTCATCATCTCCCTATGTTCCTAGTCTAGACTACCTAGCTCCAGCCTTAGCTTCTTTGACTCTTTAAACTTGTTCGCCCCTGCTTGGAAGTACTGAGTAGTGAACACGAAGGGAATCTTGCACCAAGGGCTCCATGATTTGTCTATCAACTTGAATCTACCCAGGCAGTAGTGTTGATAAACCACAAATTCGTCTTCCCACTTGGTGGCCACTTTGGGAGTTGTTCGGGTATTCTCCACTCTACCTCAAACATGTTTCTCGGGCGTGTGTACCATTTCTTCAGCCTTACCTTGTGGGGTCTGCTATCATTGTAACACGGGCATATTTTTTAAACCTCTTCGTGGGTGAAGGATTCTTGGTAGGGTACTCCCATAAAAAAAAATTTCCAGTGCGTTAGGCACCCCAATCTCCATGAATACAATGGTGAGAAAGACAACTGTCGAAGAGGATCTTGTCCCCTTTCTTCGCGTAACTGAAAATTTCCTCTGTGATATATATGGTTCCCTCAGTAATCTTCCTACAAACATGTAGCCAAGGTTTTTGACCTACGTCCACCTCTCCCGGCATTAGGCTTAGTCACCAAATGTGTGGACATTTTCACTATGGGGTTCTTGATGTCTAAAATGTCATAGTAAGTGACTCCTTCTTACGGGCATACTTAGTGATGGTATCTTGAATGGCCTCCTTGTCACCAAGGTCATCTTATAGGCTATCTCCCTCACATATGAGCCCTATAAATTGTGAGATCAGCTGAGGAGTGACGCACATCTTGCACCTTGCAAAGTGGAAGTAATCTTCGTGCACCCGTGACATCAACCACCAGTTCAGGCACTCTGGCTTTCCAAAATAAGGCAACTCATAGAGTTGCAACAGCCCTGCCTTCTCCATTTTAACCTTAACGTCATCATCATGTATAGGAAAATCCTAAGGTGTTTGTTTGTTGGTGGGGCATACTAATTCCAACACCATTTCTTTTTCTATTGTGTTCGTGTAGTGATTATAGTCACTAACTGGTACACTTCTCAAGAGGGATTCCCATTCCTTCCCCATCATCACCCCATCTGGGTATTTCATCTCTACATACCATTATTCATTTGTGTCTACCATGGGTTCTAGTTGTTTAGCCTTGGCTTTGCCCTTTCCTTTCTTGGGTTCCATGGTCGAGGTATTTTTATCACTCCTATTCTCTCCTTGTTACTTTGTCTTACTTCTTCCAATCCTTCGATCTTAAATCCGTGATACAATCCTTTTGAACCCGTGCCCTAGTTTTTCAAACCCTAACTGGGATGAAAATATTCACAAGACAACACCTCTTCACTCTTTCCACACCGTGTAACCCCTTCTAGTTCGCAAACTCAAATTGGTTGCTTCAATCTCACATATCTTCCTTCACTTGATCGAATTTGAAAGCCCTAGTTTATGGAACTCACTTATATCTCAAACTCTTCTATTTCGCAAAGTAAAAATGAGAGTGCCCCGACCCTTTAGTTATAGTTTTTGTCTTTTTGAACATTAAATGCTATACTTCACCTACCACTATACTTTGTTCATTTAATACAAATTTTTCAAACAAAGTCTATCTTGACACCTTCACTTACATGCCCAACCCGTGCAAAAACTTTTCCAACCTTCTAAAGCATGCAACCAATCCAACCCGAGAGGATACTCTTGTGTGTGTGTAACCCGCTCGAAGGAATTTCCGTCCCGATCCTTGCTCTCACCTACCTCATGTTTCTTTAAATGCACTTTCTCCTATGTGGTATCTACAAGTAGCTTTATCTTGGCACAAACATTTTCCATATTCCTCTTTATATACCTCTTTCAACCCGGCTACTCAACAAGTATTTTTAACATAACTTCATTGGTACTTTAATCACGTGCTTCTTCACTTTCCTCCACCCCACACTTAAAGTGATGCACAATCCTCCGCACACTCACAAATTCTCCAAAAATAGAAATAAGATTATGGTGCCTGTGGCATAAAAAAAAACAACGTAAAAGGAAACACAAGAAATGGAAAATGCATAAAGGAAACTCGTGAACTAGCTGGAAAAACTACTTTATTTACACACACCAAGAAGACTTATTTATATTAGGGCTTCAGCCTTACTCCAATTCAAGTGTATAGGAAACTTTGTCCCATCCAATGCTTGTAATTGGCATGTGCCCAAATCAAGGATGTATGAGATTGTCAAGAGGACCCAACTAATGGAATTTCAACTTCCCGGGATGCCGTAGAAACTTAGAATCATTTATTAACACCATCTACCCAACCTCAAACTTCTTGTTTCTAATATGGAGATCATGCCAAGACTCTTGCTTTGTCTTTTCTATTGTTTAGCTCCATCGGGTGAGTGATCATCTCTCATTCAGTTTCATTAACTCATCAATTCATTCTTCCAGCGCTTGTTCATCAACTTACCCTCCTGTGCATGCTATTCGTAGAGAAGGCAACATAAATTCAACTGCCAAAACAACTTCCGTGCCAATCACCAATTGAAAAGGTGTGGATTTATTTAGTATTTTATATGTTGTCCTATAATCCCATAATACTATTGATACTTTGTCATCCCAATCAAGTCTTTTGACATCACAAATTTTTGTCAAGGTATGACTCAAGTATCTTGTTGAATGCTTCGTGGTTCCATTTTCTTCCTGGGTGATAGGGCGTAGTCTTGTGATGTGCACCATGAACTATGATAATAGGATCCTCACAGTCTCATTCAAGAAATGTGTACCCCTATCATTGGTCAAACTCAAAGGGCATCCATACTTCGTGATAATGTTCTCCCATAAGAACCTTGCTATTGTTGCTATTGTGCAAGTCTTTAGTTGGGGCTGCCTCTTCCCACCTTGTGAGATAATCTATGCAAGTGATGACATAACGTGACCCATTCCTACACACTGCTAGTGTAATAGGTCCTACAAAGTCTATCACCCACTTTTCAAAAGGCTCTCACTAGGAATAGGGCGTAAAGGCATCTCATCTCTCCTCCTTGGTTTGCCAATGCGCTGACAATGGTCACACGCTTTACAATAATCTCTACAATATTTGTATAAGATTTCCCACCACAAACTTGGCATTAATATCTTACGTGCGGTGGCATCACCTACATAATGCCCACCCACACTTCCCCATGTGCTTCCTCCATGATGGCTAGGTGCTCATGCTCTAAGACACATCTACGCAAAACTTCATCACATCCCAATTTGTATAAGTCTCCATTGATTAACATGTAGGGTGCAGTACGTATGGCCAACTGCTTCTTTTCCAATGTCTTCATTCCATCTGGTGCCACACCTTCCTTTAAAAATATTACAATCTCTTCCAAATCGAGGGCACGTGCATGCAACCTAAATAGTTACACATCGACATTGCTTCCTCAATACTCTACATGTCCTCCTGAATCAATTCTTGATGAGATGATCGGGCCCATAGTTTCTTTTTTTAGGCTTCACTACAACGATGAACTCAAACTCTTGAAACAATAACACCCATCGACATATGCATCCTTGTAGAACATGTTTGTTAACTAAATACTTCAATGTCATATGGTCAGTGTAAAACACAAAGGGTGTTGCCAGCAGATATTGTCTAAACTTGAATAGCACATAGATCATCGACAATGCCTCACGCTTAGTTGTGGTATAATTCTACTCTACTGGTGTCAACTTCCTACTTGTAAAACAGAGAGGATGATCAACAATCCCTTCACCACAAGCTACATGAGCATGAAAGGGCTTGTCCCAAGAGGGAAACCATAAAATAGGTGTGGTAATAAGCCTATCTTTTAATGTATCAAACACCCTCTGTTGCGCCTCTCCCCAATGGAAGGAAATTTTATGTCTAAACAGCTCTTCTAACGATGCGACAATCTTAGCATATCCCTTAATGAATTTTCTGTAATAGCTCGCATGCCCAAGGAATCCACACACTGTGCTCTAGATAGTAGGCTCCCTTAACCCCATAATAACTACAACCTTAGCGGGATCTACCAGCAAGCCCTCCTTAAATATGATATGCCCCAATAAATTCCCAAAGGGTGTAGCAAACACACACTTCTTAATGTTGAGGGATATCCTCAACTACCTACACCTCTCAAACATTAACCTTAAATTTTCACAATGGTCTTTAACTAGACCATATCTGTCCAATCATCCAAATAGACTGAAGAAACTTATGGATGAAGTCCTGGAATGCTTACACCACTATGCATGAAAAGATAGTAGGCACATTCTTCAACCCAAAGGGCATGACCGTATATGAAAAACTTCCCCACTCGGTGGTGAAAGTAATCTTCTCCTGGTATTCCTTTGCAATACAAACTTGGTGGTACCCTGAAAATCCATCCGTAAAGGAAGAGATTTCATGCCAAACGACTCCTTCCAAAATTTATTTAGTGAAGTGGGGTGCAAATGCATCAATGACACAAATTGCGTTCAATTCCCAATAATCCACACAAATCCTAATCTACCCATCCTTCTTGATGTTGATTACCATCGGACTTATCCACTCGATTCTTCCACTACCTTAATGATCCCGAGAAGATGTAATTTTATCTATCTCCTCCTTTACCTTCATGCACAAGTTGGGATTCATCCGGTAGGGCCTTTCAGAATAACCAGTGCACACTTTCCTTGAGTTTTATCTTCATATCCCTTAAGGAATGGTGAATGCCTTTGAGCTCATGATACTGCGCGAAATAAATCCTCAAATTCATGCGGTAGATCAATGATCTTTGATACTTCCTTCTCTATCCAAGTAATCCCCAATAATATCTTCCTTAGGCTCTTCTTTTGAACCAATGTTAAGCTGTCTTCGTCTTTAAAGGTTCATGGTAGGCACGTGCGCAAGCATTCTGCTGACCGCCCACTACCTCACGCATCCCCATAGAATGGATAGCATCCAAGATTTCTGATTCATCTCCATCAATCACATACACCAATTTTCCCTTCTCTTTTTCCAAACACACGCACTTAACTTATAACTCTTCTACTTCCTCTTCTTCTTCAAAGCACACCTCGATCCTGGTTCCCCTAGTAATTCCAACAACCTATATTCTATCCTAGCACTATCCCCATGGTAAGGTGTTTGATACTCTGCAAAGCCTTATCAACAGATGGCTTGGTACTCTAATATTCAAAGGTTTGAATAACTTTAGCCGTAAGATCTTGCCAATTCCTTATCAGCGGTGTGTCTTCAAATGAATGTACTATACACGCACGTAAACCTGCGCAGTGTAGAATACAAATTGTGCACCCAAAGGGATGGTGGCAAAGCTTCCGTGCCTTCTTTCTAGACCCGTTCACACTCCTAGATATGGAAAGAGGTGGGCTTCTTCCCATGGTACTCCTTGATGATGGTGGGTACATTTCCCTAGAGAATCGGACAGAGAGAGCAATTCTTACCTTGCGCCATTCTAAAGGCTCTCCGATGTATGGCCCACCACCGATCTATTGTGCCAAGCAAGACATAACTTAACATCTCCCTTTGTTCCTTCTCATCCCTCCACTAAGATTATACCTCTTGTAGAAAGACCTCAAAGAAGGTTCTTCCTAAATACTTGGGTAGTTCTTTTCCTTTGAGGCACCTAATCATGTGCACACCTTTATTACCTTGGTCACCGACCCTCTCAACCTGCCATCCCATTAATTCATAAGTTCCATGCAGCCAATTTTCACATGCCGGACTAGTAGTATCACTCATGACCGAGCATCTTCAAATTGGATAACCCCATTTGTAGGGTGTATCATCTCGGGGTCTCGATTGAGCGCACATAAATATTGTCTAGAACTTCTTCTCCCAATGGTTTAATATAGGGTGTCGAATTCCCATCAACCAGAGGTATAATGACCCATTCCTCCTTGTTCTCAAAGCTTATGTACCTTTTGTTGAACCAAAGTTACGCATTGTTTTTGTAACACCAAGGATGCCCAAGTAGTGTTGGGAAATTGTCTTCCTTGGTGAGCACAAAACTTTGAAGTCCCCAATAAACTTGGCTCTATAGATAGTAATAGTTGCATCCTTTTTAGACAATAGAACAAGTCAATTTTTTTTTTTTTTTGATAAATGCATCACGGTTCTAAATACATAATTTAGAACTCACAATTCAAATAACTATTCATATAACAGAGACAACCATATGCATTTGTAATGACTCGGAGTACCTCCGATCTATTCATTCCATGACTCGGTAATCTACCGATCTATTCATGAGTAATAAGAGTCGGTGTTTTTATTTAACACATTACTCTTGCGGTTCTCTTCCCTAATCTGGGATTCAGAATGCTCTGTCGAGGAATCTAAGCTGAATAATTATTACTATTATTCATCGGCATCTCATCCCTTAGACTAGGTGAATTAGGACACACGCGCAATCAGAACTTGCGATACTTTGGCCAAAGATTTGAAACATACTGTTCATGTCTCGTATTCCTTAACGGCATACTCGTCAATCTGGAATACGTCCTTCACCCCATTCATATGTTATATAGAATGTCTTATACTGACTACTGTCAGTCCTTCCTTTCACAACTGAATCACTCGGAGGCAGATTAACAAGGTGATAATGTTATATGGATGCCCACGAGGATTAGGGATATGATGACATACTGGTTCAACCTTGCAGTTCAACCAGTGTGTCATGATACCCCGAATCTCTGAGGCAGCCTTATAACATGACCACGTTCTTAATCGGTCCCAGGGTAACTCGTGCGAAATCAAGTGTAAATCTTAGCGATCAATGCAAAGGGTGTCGCCATAAGTCATCTGCATTATTGTAACTTCGAGAAGATCCTAATCTTCTCGGAGGTACAACTCTGCAGTTGACTTATGTCGTCAACCTTTAAATCCACCTCGAAAAGATCTACTCAGTAACAAGCGTTACGCACTTGAGTTTAAATTACTTTAAAGACTTTTCCCTAAGGTTTAGCCTTTCCGATCCCTGGATTCTTCGTCTTAGGACGACCCTCCTCTATAAAACCCATTACTTGGTAGAGATATTAAGGTCAAGTTCTTCATCAAGGAGTCATTAGAATACACCTGATTCTAAAGCAACAGAATCGGACAATATCTCATAACCTTTGCTTGAGATTGCCAACTGAACTCCATTTGATTGTATATCAGTTCTCTTAACTGAAATTATATCATACTTTTAGTATAAAGATATAAATGATTAAGAATCCAATTTAATATTGTCCTGTTATACTTAGGACTAGGGATTAGTAATTTAATCCAGCTTGTTTAGCGTTCTCTTTTAGGCTCATTTTTAACCTATCTTCTAGAAAGACAATTATTTAAATCCAATATTGCTTTTGCTAGAACAAATTAGAACTACTAAACACTCATAAGAATTCAATCTCATTTTCATGCAAGCTTTCATTGTCAATCACAAAAGCATCCATATTATACAATGATAACAATGCCCCTTCGTTACATAAACCGAAGAAGGTCAACTTTCAGAAATAGAATACAACACATAAGTTTCAAACACTTATTTCCATTCCTTTCAAAACTATACAATTACATTTTATGCAACAACATACTTGATACAATGCTAACGGAAAAGAAACATCTTTTCACATATAGTACATCTATAAAATCAAGCTGTAATTCATAACAAATCAAATAAACAATCGATCGACTGTCGGATCTGCATTGCTTTTACCTCTTACGGCAACCATCTGCAAAAATAGTCAACATGAGTCGATTGATAGGCCAGGCATGATAAGCACTAACTTTTAAAACAATTGCAATCCATCAATTGTTTTCATTAAACACCCTGTTTAAATGAGATCAGATATTCACATAAGTAAACATACTCAGACTATGCCCTTGTAATACAAAATGATTACAAATATGTAACTCTGTCATTGTTACAAAATAGTCTTAATCACTTTCTAATATTTCATCAAATATTAAGAAACAAGGAACGAATGTACACAAACAATCATTGAATCCAAAATCACAACATTGGTCAGATTGTTTCATTCTTCCAAAAAGGGAATAACATAACAATTCGGGATTCCACCATTATGTTACAAAACAATTTCCCACTGCTAGACAAATATCAACAAATATTAAATAAAGGAAGAGAAAGAACCAAACCATTCATACTTCCTTTCACATAAGTTCATTACTGAACCGTCTTCACATATGAAAACATTCAACCAGTATATAAATGAACAAGTTAGACAAGCCGCAAGCAAGATTGCTGTTTTACAACAAACTTCATTGCATCAAGCAATCTGAGGTTTCCTAAAGACTATGCCATGACGTCCACACAGTATTTCGAAACATGCTCAGTCAAAAACGGCTGAATAAACGGAAAGGAACATAGCATATCTATTCATGCTCAGTCTAAATCCGACTGATTAAACGGAAAGGAACATTGCATATCTATTCTTACCTTGGCGCATGCAAGTCTAAGGTGTGGTACTCGCGACTCACCCCAACAGGGCCAGAACATGAAATATTCAACCATACTCGAGAGCGGTGACAAAGCAGCGGTGTCCGTAAATCAGATTGATAAGGTTCAAGCAATACAAGATACCTTCCAAAAGTTCATATGAATCCGAACAACAATAAAACAAATAATTGCATACGATTACATCCGAGCCCAACAATGGAGCTTATTTAATCATCAGGCAAGCAAATCCGATTACCGAATTCAAAACAAGAAAACCGGCTGTACCTTGCCCATCTTTTACACAATTTTGCACAGATTGAAGACCTAAATATTCTCTAAAGAATGCATACCACAAAATCAATGCAACACAAAAGTAATTCGAGAAAATAACGAGAGGTCTTAGTACATGTCATTCCTTCCAACCCTTTGGTTTATCGTTCACCAACTACTTAATTATATTCGGCTCAAATATAATATAAATCATTCAATCGACTCCTCAGAGTCGTCCAAATCACAACATTTATAAATCTATATATATACACACTGTATACTGTTAATGGGTTTATACTCATAACCGCTGAATCCCTACAGCAGCGTAATATGAAATTAGCTGATAAATCCTTCTATGCCATTCATGGCAATCATTCAGAATAAAACAAATGTAAGCAAATCGAATACCCATTTCAAAACAAGGAAAACAACTGAGCCTCTTCAAAACTTTCGAACAGCTTACACAAAAGAATGCAATGCATGCCCAGGAAATCTATATCCTTAATCATTACAATTAGCAGTGAACAAAAGACCTGTTACCTCTACAAGGCTTCCACGAAGACAAATAACAAAACTCATGGATGAATCTACATTCTCAGCAGTGGACAGCAATATACGATTCAATCAAGGACTCTTCTGAGTCGTCCAAATAAAGTATAGATGTATCAATATTGTACACAGTCAACAATAATCCCGTTACCACAATAACAAGGAAGAACAACTTCCACTGGGTCGTAAAGACTACGGTAACACAACAGTTACCCGTTCACAAGCAAAAATTAGAAGACAAATGAAACCCAAAAAGTATCATTAGTCACTGTCACAAAAACCACGACAGAGTTTCCAAAGGAGCGGTGGGCGATCAAACATACAGTATCTAACAGAATCCTTCCATACAGTTTCCACACAAGAAACAGCGACCACAAATCAACAACATACAGTGGTCTATAAACAACACAGGTATATCCTATGGGCTCACGCCAAACAGGCCGAGCTTTCATGCTCTTTACATATAAATATCTCACATATTTAAACCGAGAAAAGAATACACAAAGGAATAGAGCCACAATTTGATTTTAATAAACACCCATCAAGAGGAAAATTGAAAAATCGAACGAGAAGAATCTGATACCAAAAATCAAACAAGATCTCCATAGAAAATCATCTATTTTCTCAAAACATTTGAAACGAGTTGTTAATGAAATCACTTGAAAAACAAACAAGATATTTAAAGGTTAGGGCCTATCATGCCTGTATTTTTGATCAAATTTCGAAGCGAGACCACAGGAAGAGCTCAAACTTCCTTTTCTTTTTCCACGATAAAGCGACCAACAAAATTTTCTGTCTCCATCCCATATATATCCTCCATGTGAGAGAAAAGAGCTATGGCGGTTCATACTTGCCATGCGACTCAAAAAAGGCCAGTGCGAAGAACCGGTAAACAAGAGAGAGAGAGAAGACCGAAAATCGCGACAAGCCAAACAAACCCACAAATTTCCCATTTGCATGCCTTCTCGCGAGTTAGAGCTCGACTTCGAGAATATTGAATGCCATTAAACCAACTTTCCGCTTAAACTCATCTTCCACCGACCGTCAGAATTGGCGACAGTCCAATGAAAATTCATGCCCATTTCCAAACTTAACGAAGTGCCACGTCAGAACAGGTTAGCCGTTGCCTAAACCTTTGCCATGACCTGTCCCTCATCCTTATCCCAAGCATTAATTCCCATAGAAAACGCCGCCCATGGTTCGCACCCCTCCATAGGCCCCTTCATAATCTCCTCATTAGTTAGGTTAGTATCTTAGGTTAGAATTTAGGGTAATACCCATACTAACCAATTTACACATAGATACTAACTTAGGATATTAACACATAGCCTAGGTCTAGGTTAGATTAACACTAATCTAACCCCTAGGTTAGGTTTTAGTTTTAGGTTACTAACCATTAATAATTCGATAGGTATAACATTTTATATGCGAAAAGACCCAAAATCATGCATCTCGAGCAGGATTCACTCTATCTGCCGTTAGGCTAGAATATACATGGCAGAATTATTACTTGGTCCACGTCAGAGACCTTCCGGATATACTTCGATATCGGGAACGATTCATTTCCCAAGATCGGCTGAGTCATACTCGACCGAAGCAATCAATGCTTCCATACCTTACTGACTTTGTTCAAAGTGCGTGATCTAATTCATCAAAACAAATTTAAAGCATTACTTGGATCAATTCCCTTTGATCCAAGACTAGATATTATAGATGAATATCTCTATAATTCATTAAAGTGATCAGATTAATATTCGGACACAAAATGAAATAAATAAAAAGTCTAATCATATTCGACTCGGTCGAGATCTGCAATCTGAGAAATTACAATACATATCAAGCATGATTTCTAATTCGAGGAACACATCCTTATACTGAGAAATCACATATCAACACTTGTATGTCGGGAGAAAGTAACAATGAGTTCGGGGTGTTACATGCTTCCCTCTAAAAAGATTCATCGTCGATGAATTACATATTAAATTAACCTTGGTCAATCAATTTATTAGTTCTGACACTTTGTGACTACTTCCATATTAAATAGTTCTAGAAATCAATGTCACAACACATTTATTCAACTTTGAATAAAGTCGCCTTAATCGGCTTTCATAAATACTTTAAAACAATCGAGTTCATAAAAGTATATTTTTGTCAATGATTTTCATTACATTGCGAAAAGAGAAGGAAAAGCAATTTTCATCTCTTCGATTTTCCCAAGTTGCACTTTCTTCGCTAAAGCTGGTCCCCTTTGGACCTTACATTCTTTGTATATCGATTTCTTAAATGCAATTGGCGAGTTTCGGCACTCGTGTGGGTTTAACCACGATTATTCACGGGTCTTGGACTGCTGAGGAATTCAATTTAAAACATGTGTGAGATCTGAAACGTATTTCTTAAGAAAAGAAATATGGAAAACATCATGCATGCGAGATAAAGCGGTGGCAATGCTAAGCGATAAGCTACGGGTTGATTATTTGACAATTTGAAAGGTCCCACAAATCGTGGTGACAACTTGGCAGCCTTGCCAAAAGTTATAGAACTCTTTCTGGGTTTAACACGCGAGAAAAACCTTATCACCAAGCTCAAACTTTCTATCAACCCGGCAAGGTCGGCATAGCTCTTACATACATCCATTGCTTCCCTTAATCGTTCACGAATCAGCTTAACTTGCTTTGTTCCATTTACGTGAGAATCTCTGGTCCAATTACCACTCTATCCTCAACACTTTGTCCCAACTTACGGGGGTTACGCACTTTCTTCCATAAAGTGCTTCAAATGGTGCCATCTTTAGAGATGAGTGATAAGTGTTGTTGTATGCGAACTCAACTAATGGAAGATACTCTTCCCATTTATCTTTGTTGATCCATGCAATACATTTGCAACATGTCCTCAACACTTGATTTACCCTCTCGGTTTGCCCATCCGTTTGGATGATATGCGAAGCGAAGTTTAGTTTTGTTCTAGGGCTGCGTTAGCGTTTGCCAAAACCTTGGCGTCATTCTAGGATCTCTGTCGAGATATAATCAGTTACGGTACACCATGCAATCTGAAAATTTAGGTATACGAACCTCTTGGGCAACCTTTGGTGAATCATCCTTTAGATTTCCAGCGATGAAATGAGCTACCTTAGTCGGTTTATCTCAACTACGGGGATAACATCATGCTTATTCACTGGACATAGGTAGTCCTTGTACAAAATCCATGGTTATTACTTGCCATTTATCTGCTGCGGTATCTATGAGGATATAATGATCCGGCCGGGTGCATATGCTCTGCCTTCACCTCATTGACATTCAGAGCGATGAGTCACAAAATTTATCACATCCTTTTTCATACCTTTTAGAAGTATTGTTGTTTCAAATCAGCTAGCATTTTTGTGATACGGGTGTCAGGAGAAAGGTGAATTATGAAATTCAACTATGACTTCTTCCTCAAGTCGTTTAACATAGGTACATATACCTGTTTTCATAACGCAAGATTCCTTCATTATCAAAATGGAAACCTTCATACCTTTTATCTTTAGGTTACTGCGTGCCAATGTTGCTTTTACTTGCTTGAAAATATGCATCGATTTTGAGGCACTTTTTACCTCGTCTTTAAGCTGAGTTCTTAATGTTATAAGAGCGAGAAATGTGCCTCCTACGACTTAGAGCATCATTACTCTATTCTCCTTCCCTTTGATATAGCTAATATCAAAGTCATATTGTGATAAAAATTCTAACCACCTTCTCTGTCTGGCATTGATTGGGGTGAGTAAAAATATATTTCAGTCCCAGTGATGGTTTTCAACTCAAAAGGTTTTCCAAGTAAATAGTGTCTCAGGACTTGAAGCGCATGAACAATGGCGGCAAGTTCCAAATCATGAGGGCATAATTCAGCTCATGTAACTTAAGTTTTCTACTTTCATAAGCTATGACTTGATCATTTTGTAACAAAACACACCTCAAGGCCTTCCCGAAGCATCAGTTACAATGATAAAATTCCCATTAGGAGTGCAGTACGAGCCAATATAGGTGCGAGAAGTCAATTGGTCTTTCGGACTTTTGAAAGCCGCTTCGCACTTGTCATTCCACATGAATTTCTTATCCTTCTTTTTGCAGTATGAAGTTATTGGTGCAGCTACCTTAGAAAAATCCTTTACAAATTTTCTATAGTAACCTGCAAGACCCATGAAGCTTCTTACTTCATGCACATTCTTTGGTACAGGCCACTCAGTTATTGCCACTATTTTTGAAGGATCTACTGCGATTCCTTCTTTGCTTATGACATGACCCAAATAGTGAACTTCTGAGTCAAAGAAAGAACATTTGGATAACTTACCATACAGCTTTCTCTTTCTCAAAATTTCCAAAACTATCTTCAGATGCTCATTGTGCTCCTCAACACTTTTAGAATAAATGAGAATATCGTCAAGAATACAAGTACAAACTTGTCAGGTATTCTTGAAAAATATTGTTCATTAAATTCATAAAAATTTGCGGGTGCATTAGTTAACCCAAAGGGTAGAAGCGTGAATTCATAGTGTCAGTACCTTGTTCGGAAAGCTTGTTTTATGAATATCTTCCTCTTTAATCCTTAGCGATGATAACTAGATCGAAGGTCTATCTTAGAATAAACCGCTGCTGCCACGCATCGATCAAAGCAGATCATCGATCCTAGGAAGTGGATATCGGTTCTTGATTGTTGCTTTGTTGACATCCGATAATCAATACACGACCTTAGTGTTCCATCCTTCTTTTTCACAAATATCACGGTGCTCCCAAGGTGAAACACTTGGTCTAATCAATCCTTTAGACAAAAGCTCTTGTAAGCTTGTGCCTTAAGCTCGACTAACTCGGTAGTAGTCATCCGATAAGGTGCCTTGGAAATAGGTTAGTCCGGGCTTGATTTGATGGTAAAATCAAATTCTCTCTTGGGTGGTAACCACTGGTAATTCCTCGGAAAAACATCCACGAAACTTTTGTGAGTGGAATTTGCTTCATGTAATCACCATCTTCTTCGAAGATTCGGATATCTTTCTTGCATAAAAGTACATCCTTTATTCTTAGCCTTTTTAAAAGCTGCATGTTGTGGTTTTCTAAGCTGAAATTTCTCGTTTCACACCTTGAATCTCTCTTTGATTCCAATTTGATCATCTAAACATTTTATGTTCTTTTCATAGCAATCTACCTTTGCTTTATGGTCAGCTAACCAATTGACACCAATAATAATGTCATATGATCCTAAAGGTGCAACATAGAGATCAACTTCCGTGGAGAAATTAGGTAAATCGAGAATTTGCTCGAAGAGACACATACTCACTTTGTATGAGCAGAATTATTACCGTACTCTACGGTCAAGATTTATCCATTTTCGACTTTTCTTTTAAGTTTAGAAGCAAGTTTATTAGAAATAAAACATTCGGTAGCTCTGTATCAAAAAGAATAGTGAGCAAGGTATGCCGAATAACTTACCAGGAACTTCTATAGGTGTTGCTTGCTTTTCCACTTGCTTATGCGCTCTTGCGGCATGTATCTTATCTTTGCTTGATTACGATCATCCTTCTTCAAAGGGCATTGATTCGCATAGTGGTCCTTGCCACAATTGTAATGACCTCCTACGAGGTCCCTTCTTAGGCTCGGCATTACCTCCGACCTTGTAATTGTCATATTTGTCCTCCATAGGGCTACGCCCATTGTTATAATTTTTAACAAAATTATCCCTTACATTTCAATGAGCTTATTTCTCTGCTGCTTTCTTGTTGTTTTCTCACTGGAAACTTACTCTTGTTTCAAACTTTTTCCACGGTCCTTTTAAGGTGCAGAGAGGTTGAAGAAGGGTTTGCAGTCTTCTTCCGCACTTCCTCCTTATGGCGAAATAGCCTTTAATTTACTGTTCTTGCCTTATGGCCTTTTCAACAACTCCTTCCATAGTGGTTGGGAATTTGTGAACATCGACCTCTCCCCTATCTTTGGATTCAATCCCATGATGAATTTCCGTATCTGAACTTTTAAATCGGTTTGATCTTTGCGGTACATACTTGAGGAGTTTGTAAACCGCTCCCAGTATTCGATTCCGTTAGCTTCCCTTGAGCTAAGTTACTGAAGTCTGTCATTTTACGATCATAGAAAAGTTGTGGCAGCCAACGTTGCCTAAAATAGCCTTTAAAGCTGATCCCAAGTAATATTGGTCTCATGATGTTTAGCTCGGCTTTTCGGCTATCCCACCACGAAGATGCTTCGTGAGAAAGGCTGATAGGCTCCCAAATAGCCTTGGTTTCTTACGAGAAGTTCCTTATTGCAAAGTACTTCTCCATTTTATTTGAGCTCGGTTCTCGGCTCCATCTCTAATGTGGTGCCATCATACTTAGGTGGACTTATCCTTTTATATCATTAGTGAGTTCTGCTGCCGATCGGCCTTTTTGTTTCTGGTTGGGCGGGTGCATTCACAGCATTAACATCAACACCGTGTCGGGGTTGTCCTCGGGAGGTTGCTGATTATTATTATCGACTTCTTCATCCTCCTCATTTCCGTCACCTTTGTTCAAGCACAGCTAAGCGATCTCTTGTGTCAACAGGGCAGCGAGGATCTCATCGATTTATGGGTTGTTGCGCTCCTCCTTCGGGTGGAGCATTATTATAACGTTCCCCCTTGTTCTAACCATTTTTATTTACAAGAAAATTCGGTTTTTTATCAGATTATGGACTCGATAGGTCAGAGCTGCATGACCTTGACTCGATACCAAGATGTAACATCCTCATTTTAGACAATAGAACAAGTCATTTTTTTTTTTTTTGATAAATGCATCTTGGTTCTAAATACATAATTTAGAACTCACAATTCAAATAACTATTCATATAACGAGACAACCATATGCAGTTGTAATGACTGGAGTACCTCCGATCTATTCATTCCATGACTCGGTAATCTCCGATCTATTCATGAGTAATAAGAGTCGGTGTTTTTATTTAACACATTACTCTTGCGGTTCTCTTCCCTAATCGGGATTAGAATGCTCTGTCGAGGAATCTAAGCTGAATAATTGTTACTATTATTCATCGGCATCTCATCCCTTAGACTAGGTGAATTAGGACAACATGATCAGACTTGCGATACTTTGGCCAAAGATTTGAAACATCTTGTTCATGTCTCGTATTCCTTAACGGCATACTAAATCAATCGGAATACGTCCTTCACCCCATTCATATGTTATATAGAATGTCTTATACGACTTCTTTATCAGTCCTTCCTTTCACTGGTTGAATCACTCGGAGGTAGATTAACAAGGTGATAATGTTATATGGATGCCCACGAGGATTAGGGATATGATGACATCTTGGTTGACCTTGCGGTTCAACCGGTGTGTCATGATACCCGAATCTCTAGGCAGCCTTATAACATGACCACGTTCTTAATCGGTCCCGGGGTAACTCATGCGAAATCAAGTGTAAATCTTAGCGATCAATGCAAAGGGTGTCGCCATAAGTCATCTGCATTATTGTAACCGAGAAGATCCTAATCTTCTCGGAGGTACAACTCTGTGATTGACTTATGTCGTCGACCTTTAAATCCACCTCGAAAAGATCTACTCGATAACAAGCGTTACGCACTTGAGTTTAAATTACTTTAAAGACTTTTCCCTAAGGTTTAGCCTTTAGATCCTGGATTCTTCATCTTAGGACGACCCTCCTCTATAAAACCCATTACTTGGTAGAGATATTAAGGTCAAGTTCTTCATCAAGGAGTCATTAGAATACACACGATTCTAAAGCAACGAGAATCGGACAATATCTCATAACCTTTGCTTGAGATTGCCAGTGAACTCCATTTGATTGTATATCAGTTCTCTTAACTGAAATTATATCATACTTTTAGTATAAAGATATAAATGATTAAGAATCCAATTTAATATTGTCTGTTATACTTAGGACTAGGGATTAGTAATTTAATCCGACTTGTTTAGCGTTCTCTTTTAGGCTCATTTTTAACCTATCTTCTAGAAAGACAATTATTTAAATCAATATTGCTTTTGCTAGAACAAATTAGAACTACTAAACTCTCATAAGAATTCAATCTCATTTTCATGCAAGCTTTCATTGTCGATCACAAAAGCATCCATATTATACAATGATAACAATGCCCCTTCGTTACATAAACCGAAGAAGGTCAACTTTTTAGAAATAGAATACAACACATAAGTTTCAAACACTTATTTCCATTCCTATCAAAACTATACAATTACATTTTATGCAACAACATACTTGATCTGATGCTACGGAAAAGAAACATCTTTTCACATATAGTACATCTATAAAATCAATTTGTAATTCATAACAAATCAAATAAACAATCTGATCACTGTCGGATCTGCATTGCTTTTACCTCTTACGGCAACCATCTGCAAAAATAGTCAACATGAGTCGGTTGATGGCTGAGGCATGATAAGCACTAACTTTTAAAACAATTGCAATCCATCAATTGTTTTCATTAAACACTACTGTTTAAATGAGATCAGATATTCACATAAGTAAACATACTCAGACTATGCCCTTGTAATACAAAATGATTACAAATATGTAACTCTGTCATTGTTACAAAATAGTCTTAATCACTTTCTAATATTTCATCAAATATTAAGAAACAAGAGCGAATGTACACAAACAATCATTGAATCCAAAATCACAACATTGGTGGATTGTTTCATTCTTCCAAAAAAGGGAATAACATAACAATTAGGATTCCACCATTATGTTACAAAACAATTTCCCACTGCTAGACAAATATCAACAAATATTAAATAAAGGAAGAGAAAGAACCAAACCATTCATACTTCCTTTCACATAAGTTCATTACTGAACCGTCTTCACATATGAAAACATTGACGGTATATAAATGAACAAGTTAGACAAGCCGCAAGCAAGATTGCTGTTTTACAACAAACTTCATTGCATCAAGCAATCTGAGGTTTCCTAAAGACTATGCCATGACGTCCACACAGTATTTCCGAAACATGCTCAGTCAAAAACGAACTGAATAAACGGAAAGGAACATAGCATATCTATTCTTGCTCAGTCTAAATCGGACTGATTAAACGGAAAGGAACATTGCATATCTATTCTTACCTTGGCGCATGCAAGTCTAAGGTGTGGTACTCGCGACTCACCCCAACAGGGCCAGAACACGAAATATTCAACCATACTCAAGGAACAGTGACAAAATGACAGTGTCCCGTAAATCAGATTCAATAAGGTTCAAGCAATACAAGATACCTTCCAAAAGTTCATATGAATCCGAACAACAATAAAACAAATAATTGCATACGATTACATCCGAGCCCAACAATGGAGCTTATTTAATCATCAGGCAAGCAAATCCGATTACCGAATTCAAAACAAGAAAACCGGCTGTACCTTGCCCATCTTTTACACAATTTTGCACAGATTGAAGACCTAAATATTCTCCTAAAGAATCTGTACCACAAAATCAATGCAACACAAAAGTAATTCCAGAAAATAACAGAGGTCTTAGTACATGTCATTCCTTCCAAGCCACTGGTTTATCGTTCACCAACTATTTAAACATATTCGGCTCAAATATAATATAAATCATTCAATCGACTCCTCAGAGTCGTCCAAATCACAACATTTATAAATCTATATATATACACTTGTATACTGTTAATGGGTTTATACTCATAACCGCTGAATCCCTACAGCAGCGTAATATGAAATTAGCTGATAAATCCTTCTATGCCATTCATGGCAATCATTCAGAATAAAACAAATGTAAGCAAATCGAATACCCATTTCAAAACAAGGAAAACAACTGAGCCTCTTCAAAACTTTCGAACAGCTTACACAAAAGAATGCAATGCATGCCCAGGAAATCTATATCCTTAATCATTACAATTAGCGGTGAACAAAAGACACATTACCTCTCTGAGGCTTCCACGAAGACAAATAACAAAACTCATGGATGAATCTACATTCTCGGCGGTGGACAGACAATATACGATTCAATCAAGGACTCTTACGAGTCGTCCCGAATAAAGTATAGATGTATCGATATTGTACACGATCAACAATAATCCCGTTACCACAATAACAAGGAAGAACAACTTCCTTTGGGTCGTAAAGACTACGGTAACACATGATTACCCGTTCACAAGCAAAAATTAGAAGACAAATGAAACCCAAAAAGTATCATTAGTCACTGTCACAAAAACCACGACAGAGTTTCCAAAGGAGCAGTAGAACTGATCAAACATACAGTATCTAACAGAATCCTTCCATACAGTTTCCACACAAGAAACAGCGACCACAAATCAACAACATACAGTGGCCTATAAACAACACAGGTATATCCTATGGGCTCACGCCAAACAGGCCGAGCTTTCATGCTCTTTACATATAAATATCTCACATATTTAAACCAGAAAGAATACACAAAGGAATAGAGCCACAATTCGATTTTAATAAACACCCATCAAGAGGAAAATTGAAAAATCGAACCAGAAGAGATACAGTACCAAAAATCAAACAAGATCTCCATAGAAAATCATCTATTTTCTCAAAACATTTGAACAGAGTTGTTCTAATGAAATCACTTGAAAGACAGCAAGATATTTAAAGGTTAGGGCCTATCATGCCTGTATTTTTGATCAAATTTCCGAAGCAGACCACAGGAAGAGCTCAAACTTCCTTTTCTTTTTCCACGATAAAGCGACCAACAAAATTTTGCTGTCTCCATCCCATATATATCCTCCATGACAGAGAAAAGAGCTATGGCAGTTCATACTTGCCATGCAACTCAAAGAGAACTGGTGCGAAGAACCAGTAAACAAAGAGAGAGAGAAGACCGAAAATCGCGACAAGCCAAACAAACCCCCAAATTTCCGTTTGCATGCCTTCTCGTGAGTTCGAGCTCGACTTCCGAGAATATTGAATGCCATTAAACCAACTTTCCGCTTAAACTCATCTTCCACCGGCCGTCGGAATTGGCGGCGGTCGATGAAAATTCATGCCCATTTCCAAACTTAGCGAAGTGCCACGTCAGAACAGGTTAGCCGTTGCCTAAACCTTCGCCATGACCTGTCCCTCATCCTTATCCCAAGCATTAATTGCCATAGAAAACGCCGCCCATGGTTCGCACCCCTCCATAGGCCCCTTCATAATCTCCTCATTAGTTAGGTTAGTATCTTAGGTTAGAATTTAGGGTAATACCCATACTAACCAATTTACACATAGATACTAACTTAGGATATTAACACATAGCCTAGGTCTAGGTTAGATTAACACTAATCTAACCCCTAGGTTAGGTTTTAGTTTTAGGTTACTAACCGTTAATAATTCCAGTAAGGTATAACATTTTATATGCCAAGAAAAGACCCAAAATCATGCATCTCGACGGGATTCACTCCTATCTGGCCGTTAGGCTGACGGGAATATACATGGCAGAATTATTACTTGGTCCACGTCGAGACCTTCCGGATATACTTCGATATCGGGAACCGATTCATTTCCCAAGATCAGCACTGAGTCATACTCGACCGAGCTTAATCAATGCTTCCATACCTTACTGACTGTTCAAGTCGTGATCTAATTCATCACAAACAAATTTAAAGCATTACTTGGATCAATTCCAGCTTTGATCCAAGACTAGATATTATAGATGAATATCTCTATAATTCATTAAGTGATCAGATTAATATTCGGACACAAAATGAAATAAATAAAAGAGTCTAATCATATTCGACTCGGTCAAGATCTGCAATCTACAAGGAAATTACAATACATATCAAGCATGATTTCTAATTCGAGGAACACATCCTTATACAAGAAATCCACATGGTATCTTGATATATCTCTGTTAATGCGCAAGGTCTAGATATTTTACATGAATGACCTCCTCTTTTGAAACCATGGTTTTCTATCTTGGTACCTCTCTCACGTGCGTAGATTCTACCCTTGTTGTTACTTAGATAGGCTCCAAAACTTCATCCCTTGTTACACAGGGCATCCACTTTGTATGTCTACCTTCTTGATGCTAACCATTGCGGTTCCCTTGTCCTTCAAGTGCTGCTCATTCATATGCTCAAACAATTCTGGGCATTCCTCATACTTATGTTTCTTTCCACATGATGAGCACTTGACAAATCTAAGCACTCATGTTTGTAATGTTTTGTAGATCCACAATTGAAATAGGTTCCACGTGGGAACTTACTCCTTCCTCCTCCGCGGTTACCTTGACCATGATAACCTCCTCGAAAACCTCTTCCACGCATGCCTCCTTCTGCGTGCTCCTCATAACGATGATCATTATCCTTAGAACCACTAGCAATGCTGGTTTGGTGCACCCCATGATCAATGACCTCATGGATATGATCACTTAGCCTACTGAGTCCTTTGTATCATGGGTTATAGAGGTATAAATTTTTCAATAACAAGATACATTCATCCGATCATGTGCTCTGACAAGGTACATCTACTTGCATAATGGTCCTCATGAAAAAATTCACAATCCACTATCAAGCATGTCTTGTCTCTCGGGGAAATTATCCTTGACGTGTCCCTCTATTTCACAATCATGCACCAAAAACCACTACGAGTCTCATGGGTGTGTTTGAGATAATTTTTCCAATTGCTTTGCCATCGTAGCAATTTGAGCCTCCAAGAATGGGCTAACGCTAATATCAATACTACCAACAACCTTGATGTGCAAGCTGACTTCCAATTCTTTGTGCGAGTCTATAAAATTTTTATGAGACAAGGCCCTTATAAAAGTAGTGATCAATCCTCCAACAAACCACTTTGTGCATGTTGAGAAGGATGGATATCATATGATAAGTTATCTGAGAGAGTTTTAAAGTGAACATCATACTCCCACACTCTCTACCATTCCTTGCTGAATCTCCTTCAAAGCGTTGATGCTCTTTCGCTCGAACTCGGGAATCGTAACTCCACCAAGAATGCATTCTTTAAGGTAGTATAGTCGACCACCATTTGATGAGGGCCATACTTCCTATACCAGCTATGTGCGTGCCCTTGCAACGTGGTCACACACCGACTAGCCTTCCATTCTATGATTGTGATACCCTTCACGCACCATAGTAGTTCACACTTGTGAACATGTTCCCAAGCATCCTCAATGCCCACCTGTAATCTAGTAAATGCAGAGACATTTCAAAAAAATAATTAAGGTGGTGGTTGGGGTCCCCTGTCCTCCTAAGCTAGAGCCTTGGTTCCCTTTGGTGTTTTCTCCACCGCTTGATCCACGAGGTCCACCAATTCTGTGCCTCTAGAGCCACCAAGTCCACTAGAACCATTGGGTCCAATAGGGCTGTAGGAGTTGTTGTGCCAAGTGCCTCCACGGTCCCACTAAACTAAGCACCGATGGTATGTGATAGTGCTCCACTCCCAATCTTGTGTCCCATGCCACTCCCACGATGCGAGACAGAAATCTTGTCAACTTGCTCCTTGTCCAAAGACTCCTCTAAATACTAGAATGTGTACAACCATAGAAGAAGGGTACAAAGTAAAATTATATCTCCTAGGTGTGAATCTGTCTCTTCCACTTTGATATCAACTCGAACAATAACACTTCTTTCTAGTTTGAGAAAACCAAGCGCTAGGGCTCGATTCTTAGGTGGGTTCGAGATATGCACCAATAACTCTCCTTTCTCCATACTGACGAACTCTCACCGGAAGTGAAGGGGTATCCCTCATGCACTTTCCAAGATGGGGTAGCATAGATTTCTCAAGTTCCACATCCTCTACATGAACCTCAACTCCTTCCCACAACATCCATCTCCATAGATCCATCAAACTAATGACCTCACACCATCTGTGCAATATCCCTTTCACGTGTTTCACTATACTTGAGATGTCTCTCTTCCCTCTCCTTTTCTATCATGATATCGCCATCTTCCTCCACCCAATATCTCTTACCCCATGCTCGGGAATAGTTTAGCTAGCCATTAGGAAAGCCTCTAAACTCATGGTAACCATCAATATATTCATAGCTAGTGGAATAGCACGTAGAAACATTCCTCTAGGCTCTCACAAAAATTCAAACTCAACAACCTTTGGATAAGAATACATAGAAATGACATACTCCAGTGTAACTAGTCGAGTAATCCTCTCCACTAATGATCTATAACATGGGTCCACATCAGATATGCATTATGTAACCTTTGTTAATCTTCTTCGGTCCATACATGTGATCCATAATGCCAACTTGATCTAGATGCATAGGCTAAAATCCATTAATATAGTTATCTTGGGAAGCAACGAAGAAGGTCTCATACGAGATCATGGTAGAGGTTCTCTCTACCCATCTACGTGTATTAAACTCAGGTCTAGTCTTGAATCTCGAGAAAATTCATCCTCCATGCTCTTGAACCACGATTCAACATTTTCCAATGTTAACCGCTTTGTCATTCCTCACTTGCATAGATCATGATGTATGCTATATCCACTCTGACTTCGAAAAGAGCTCCGATAATAGAACCAAGATGTATTCATTTTACTCCCATCACAAAAGGAAGGAACCCCATGCGTGCTAGCCTATCACCCGGTAGAAGTTGAGAACTCACTTGAGGCATGTGTGGGTACCGAGTCTCTCTTTTATGTGATTTTAGTGGGAAACATCATTTATGATTAGTGTAAGAGTTTTTATGAGGGAGGTTGAAACATACTGAGGACCAAAGGGCTTAGAAAAACCTCTAGATCCTTGCAGTCACCTTAGACTAAGTACTTTAACGAGAATCTAGAACATGCATTATGACAGAAATAACTATACAAGCATTCATACATAGCATGAAAGGAAAGATAACTCATATGAGAGAAATATGCATTAAAACCATTGATATCCATGTCTATTTATAACAGGTAACCTCATTATATTCATTGATTCATTATAGAGTGTCATAGAGAGTAGACCGCATGATCATGCATATCATTGTATGTATGTAACTAAGCTAACAAAGAAAGAAAAAAATTATAACTCCATGCTTAGTACATTCCTTCCTGAACATAAATATCCACTCGTAGTAATTTTGTAGAGCTCTACTCACTCTCTAACCCGCTATACCTCATACTTCTATATCTTTTACTCCACAGGCACTTGTATTTATAATTATCCTACATTGTCAACTCACCTTCTAGCATTTGAGATCTGGTGCCAAGTATCGAATGTGGTCCATGTGAGCATGCTTCTCATGCCTAAGCTTTCCACTTTATCTCATGATTCTCTTAGAAGATTCCATCAAAGGTGTGCTCTTTCCTAGGCTTGAGCCTATCGCCAAGTGACATCTTATCCACGCGTAACCGATCACAATTTTCATGTGTTACATCACAGGCACTCAAATTGACTAAGTCTTGAGCCTCCTTTCCCATGCCGCACATCTATGTGCTTCCCTAAAAATTTCTCCCACACGCTTTTTCCTTGCGTGCCTTTTCATAATTGGGACCCTACGTGCCTATGCACCTTCATACTTGGCCAATATTCTAGGGGTCTAACAGTGAAGTAATTTGTAGCTGTCAGCACCCATTTATGTCTGGCACTTGAAGGTGGATTGATCATGCCTATGAAGTCAAGACCCCATTGTGTAAAGGGCTGATCCACTTGGATTGGTTAGAGGGGAAGCATTATCAGTATTTTCTTTCCTACAAAGAAAGTGTATCCCTTGCATTTTGTGACCCACCTATGTGCATCTACAAACAGGGTAGGCCAAAAGATACCTACCATTATGATCTTTATTGTTGTAGTCTTGGTAGAGAAGTGTCCACTAAAGAATCCATCATGAAATTTTTCTAACACTTTTTCAATCTACGTGCCATTAATACATCTTAACAACATGCCATCAAGATTCCTTTCTAAAATAAGTCCATCAATCAACACATAAGGGACAGATTGTAACCTTAGATGTCTTCTCTTTGATTTATTTAAACTGGGAGGGTATGCACCCTTGGAAAGGAATGTGATCATGTCCTTCATCTAGTCACATGCACTAGGGTCTATATTTTGTTCAAGTTCTACATGCGGAAGGTCTTCATCCAGAAATAATGAAGCCTCAGGTTCACTCTGTGCATCCTCAACAATCTGCTTGTAGAGTGCACTACCTCTTACTAGCTCCATATTCCATGATTTTGGTCACCCATCGTGCTCTTTTCTCACTAATTTCTACTCCCATGATGAAGTCTCTAACTAAAGAGTGGGAGACTAATACCTTAACATGATTGGTGGTGAGCATGCTCTTGAATTTATTGAGCATGTACATGATGGTGAAGACCTACTTCTCCATGTGACTATATCTTAATTTGTAATCCTTTAGCATATAGCTAAAGAAATCCACTGGTTGTTCCAACCCTTGTTCATTTTCCTATGTTAGGAAAATAGCAATGCTTACATTTGCGCCATAAGCATAAAGGATGAAATCCTTTGAATAATCTAGATTGATGAGTGTTGGCACACAAGCAATCTCTTTCTTGATCTTGTTGAAGCTTTCTCTTCCTTCTACTATCCATTTGAAGGTTATGTCCTTCTTGAGCATCAGGGTGATGGGCCGAACTAGTCCTACAAAGTTAGGGATAAAACACCTAACAAGATTGATTTTTCCAAGGGAGGACTATAGGGCCTTTTTGTGTGCTGACAGGGAAAGAGCTAGGATGGCTAAAATGCACTCAGGATCAATCGCGATGCCATCCTTTGAAACCAAATGGCCCAAGAGCTTTCCTTGTGCCACCACAAAATTTCACTTCTTGGGGTTAAGAGATACCCCAAATTCTCTACATCTCTCAAATACTTTTTCTAGGTGCGCCATGTGATCTATGCTTTTCCTTGAGAAGATAGTTATATCATCAAGGTAAACCAGGATGAACTCATTAAAGTATCCTTTAAAAGTAATATCCATAAGCGCACTTGAAATGTGGCACCCGCATTTAACAGACCAAAGGGCATTTTATGATATGCATATGTTCCCCACTTGGTTGTAAATGTTGTTTTGAATTGATCCTCTTCCTTGACCAGAATCTAGTTGAAACCCGAGTACCCATATAGCATGAAGAATGTCTACATTCCCACTACGGTCTATAGAATCTTCTCCATTTAAGGAAAAGGATAATGATCCTTTAAAGATGCCTTATTAAAATCTTTGAAATCAACACATAGTTTGATTTCACCATTATTCTTGTGCATCGGAACTAGGTTTGCGACCCAGGTAGAGTATTTGATAGGAAAAATAATTTTTTCCTCAATGCATTTTGATAATTCCTTTCTCATGAGGGGCTCTATCTTTGGATTGACTAGCCGTTGCTTCTATCTAATGGGATTTATACCAGGATCAAGGTCAATGGAGTGTTGAGCAACACTTGGATAGAAACCTTTGAGGTCTTCATAATCCCATGAGAAAATATCACTATATTTTTGACAGAGAGAGATGAAGACTGTCTTTTTCATGTGCACAAGTCATCTTTGAGAAACAAATCTTTCCCCGCATGCAATAGTGACTAAAGAGTAGTCTTCTTGCATAACACACATGTATCTTTCTTCACCATTGGACTCATCATCAGGGCTGAACATTTTCTCTAAGGTGACCAGCCCTTTAGGAAACTTATTTGTCTTTAGCTATATCACTTGGTCACCATAGGTGTCATGCAAGTCAGCTTGCATATTTGATGAAAACTTAGCTTCATTCTAGATAAAATGGATGATGCACGCACGCCCTTTATCGAACACTTGCGAGTGGCGTTATTATCGAGGAATAGATGGTCTAATCACCATCTTAATGTGTTGAGTGTTTCCTTTGACAAAGTCCTCAGCAGGAGAAAAGCGTGAACTGAGTGTGGCCATCCGGGTCGACTTCCTTATTAATTCTCTACGTGGAACCACTTTCAGATTAAGAGCATCAAAGTTCTCAAAGAGGTCCCAAAATCTATATTTATAAGATTTAAGAAGATTATTATTTGTTTGGAATTTTTTGGTGACCTGGTGGACGATCAATTCTATGTCCCCAAAGATCTGCAACACTTTAATTTTCTTCTTTTTGGCAATGAGCAAGCCATGCACCAATGCTTCATACTCTACCACATTATTAGAACATGCAAATATAGCCTGCTTTTTGCAAAGAAGAATTTCTCATCCTTAGGGAAATGATAACAACTCTGCTCCACACCATTTCTACTTTTGGATCCATCAAAGTACAACTTCCATAGACTAGTTTGAACTTTGTCATGTAACACCACTGAACCATTGTTACTTCCTCCCGAGCATTCAAGTGTTGATATATGATTTCTTACGTATAAGGATGTGTTCCTTTGATTGTGAAGTCATGCTTGATATGGATTGTATCTTCTTTGCTCTTGAAGATCTTTGGTAGTCGGGATATGCTTGGAATCTTTTATTTCTTTCATTTTTAGCACCTAGGTTCAATCTAATTTTGGGATGAATTGTGGACTTACCCATCTTTATGACTCGGCCTTGGATCGGTGGCATTGATCAAGAGATGTTTTAAGTTTATTCTGGATGAACAAAAATTATAGACCTTACGAAAGTTGTAAGTCGAATGTGTTGAATGAGCAATTCAGGAGTTAACTCAGGCTGATCTTGTTAAATGAAAATCGGTTCCAAATACCGTAACATCGGGAAGGCCTAGACCTTAAGCCAGGTAAGATGTTCCTGGGTATTCAGTAAGCTTATTTAGCAATACCTGATAGGATCCTGTATAGGGATGTTTTACCCTGTTTGGTTCCAATACGGATCGGTCCTACTTGGGAGACCTAGACTGGATTTATTAAGGTTAATAACCTAAACCTAAACTATAACCTATTGGTTAGATTATTATTAATCTAACCTAGCCCTAAACTATAAGCTAAATGTTCCTAAGGTTAGCCACCTAGCACTATGGAAGTAAGACTAAAGTATTACCTTATGATCTAACCTATGTTTCTAACCTAACTAATGATCATGGATGAAGGGGGACCTATGAAGGGGTGCGAGCCATGGGTGGTAGTTTCTATGGCATTTATGAGGTGGATAAGGATGAAGGACTTGGGATTTGGCGGAGGTTGTAAATATCTATTGAGACCGACGTGGCAGAGTCGCCAAATCTGGGAATGGTCGTTTGTTTGCATTTGTCAATCGCCAACTTTGGCGGTTGGTGGCAATGGAGATTAGGCGGGAATCTTGGAGTTAATGTCATTGATGAACTTCGGTTCCCGAGCGCGGATTGCTCGGGAAGGCATGCAAATGGAAAATTATTTGGTTGTTTGGTTTTCCATATCCTCCATTTTTATCTTTGTTTGATCTTGGTTCTTGAACCGAGTCTACTTGTGTTGCATGGAAACTATGAGAATAACTAGCTCTTTTCTCTGTCGGGAAAGTTTATAAGGCATGAGGGTAACAAATTATTGTTATTGAATCTATCGTGGAAGAAGAGGAGAAGGCTCGAGCTCATTCAAAGGTCTTCTTTGGATTTTTAAAGTGACATTACCAGGCATGATAGGCCCTGACTTTTAAAAATCTTGCTTTACTCCAAATGCTTTCATTAAAACAACTCTGTTCAGGTGATTTCAGTTCAGTTGGTTTGAAGCAATGTATTGGTTCTTCTTTTCCTGTGGAATTAGGAATCTCAGATTTTTCGAAGACTTTGTTGGAATGTTTACTGTATTTATTCTTCCTTTTGGTTTCATTTCATTTGAGACCGGTTGTGCTTTTATTGTTGTTGAATCCTGTTGAATCTTGCTAGAATACTTTAAGTTCCTTCTGGTTGGAATGCTTGCTGTGATTATACTACTTGAATGCGACTATTGTAGAAATCCTTACTGTGTTAGCAATTTTGGGTTAGTCTCCGTTGAAAGTTTTCAGGGATTATATACGAAAATGACTCAGTGGGAGTCCTTTTAATGTTTCGTATGTTTTCGTCTTCTGCTTAAGCTTAGTTTTGAATGTTGTTGTTTAGTTGAGAATACTGATGGTATCGACTCAGTGAGAGTCTTTGAAATGTATCTTGTATTTCAACTTCTGTCTAAGCTTAGTTATGAATACTGTTGCTTAGTTGCGAATATTGTTGCTCAGTTGTGAATATTGTTGCTTAGTTGTGAATATTGTTGCTCAGTTGTGAATACTGTTGCTTAGTTGTGAATACGGTTGGTATTGACTCAGTTGGAGTCCTTGTAATGTAACTAGTGTTTCGACTCTGTATAAGCTTAGTTGTGAATACTTAATGATATTGATTCTGTTGGAGTCCTTAATATGTATCTTGTATTACGACTTCTGTAGAAGTTTAGTTGTGTAGACTGTTGGTTTGATTCAGTTGGAGTCCTTGAATGTTTTCGTATGAATTCGACTTTAATCTTAACCCGAGTTGTGAGTTCTTGTGTGATACGACTCCGTTGGAGCCCTTGCAGTATTTCCATGTGAACTCGACTCCTGTTGAAGCCCTGATGTGTTTGCGGGATGGCTCTACTTAGGTTAAAACTTGGATGAGCTTATGTAATGGAGGCGACTTCTGTAAAGTCCTTGTTGTACATTCATAGAGATTAGATTCAGTTGAATGAAGCTGTGCATGTTTGTGTTTAGACTTAGTGTGAATATCGTTGTATTTGCTTATGGAAATTTTGTTTGTTTTTAATGTTATCTTGTCTCGTGTTTGAGTGAAACAAAGAGCTCTTAGTTGTACCATGTCAGGCGATGGCGTTGGGTATTTTCATGTTGATGAATGATATGGAAAAGATTTGTTGACTCCTTCATGGTTGCATTATTTTCTATTACTTGTATTGCTTAATAGCTACAGGTGATTTTTATATTTGGATTTAGATGAAACTGTAGTTCTTCTTGTAATCTTGACTATTTAGTCGCATGCGTAAATGTATTTGCATTATTCTAAAGGAGTCGGTATAGTCCAGAACATTATTGATTTAGGATTCTGATTGACTCTGTTTCTTTCTTCTAGACTGTAATTTATATGTTGATGTATAATAAGTTGAATAGGAAAATTCTCTCTCTCCTAGTCAAGGAAACCTTGTGTGCTTTCTTCTTGCATCCTTTTGTGATCTCTACGGTAAGGGCATAACAAGAATAAACTTTGGTATTGAATGGAGAGACTGGTATAAAATGTGTGTTGCTGTATAAATAGGTATACTTGACAATACCATTGAAATGTGTTATGATGATAAAAGAATTAAGACAGTGAGCTTGTTGAATGTTTTAACTACCTTTGAGAAATTGTTAGAAACATTCTTGTAGGAATATTGTTGTCTTAGAAAGGTTGTATTCATATGTTCTTAGTCTCTAACATATAGGATGAATAGCCTGATTTAAGTTTGGAATTTGAAGAAATGATTTCATTTAAACAGGTTGTTTAATGAGAACAATTGGTGGATTGCAATTGTTTTAAGAATTAGTGTTTATCATGCTTAGTTCACCGAACTGACCCGTATTGACAATTTTTGCAGATGGTTGCCGTAAGTGGTAAAGGCACGCAGGATCGATATGATGTCGATTATTTAATTTGGTTTTATGATAAAATTCCAACTTGATTCTCTAAATGTACTACTTGAAGAAAGATGTTCTTTTGCTGTTGAGTATTGTATCAAATATGTTGAATGCATAAAATGTATTTGATTAGCTTAGAAATGAATGAAATGAGGTATTTGTTACTTATGTGTTTGCATTCGTATCTTGATGGATTGAACTTCTTCGGTTCAAATGATTTTAAGAGCATTGTTATTATTGTATACCTTGGAGACATTTGGGATTCTCTATGTAAGCTTTGCAAAGATTATGTGACTGAGTACTTGTGAATGTTTAGTAGTTCTGTTATGTTCTATCTAAAGCTAAATTGGAATTTAGATCACTGTCTTTCGAGAAGCTAAGGTTAAAATAAACCTCAACAGGAAGCTGAACGGGCTGAATAAATTATTACTTCCTAGTCTTGATCTAAGTCAAGACAACATTTAATTTGATTTTAAATCACTATATCTTAATACTAATAAGTAAGATGTATTTCAGTTTTGAGAACTGATATAAACCTAATAAGGGTATGGTTAGCAACCTTATGACAAGACTTAGGGCTACTGCCCAATTTCGTTGATTTAGATCATTGTGTAGTAAAAGAAATCCTTAATGAAACCTCAAATCTTATTAACTTCTCTTTGTGAAATGGGTCTTTTTAAGAAAGGCAATTCTAAGGCGAGGAACCCGGGGTTGGGGAAAGACTACCCTAAAAGGAGCATCTTAAATTATAACTTTAACTCAACGTAACTAACACCTTAAAGTTAAGTAGATATTTTGAGGTGGTTTTGGAAGGTTGATGGTACAAGTCAACTATAGGGTTGTACCTTCGAGAAGATTAGGATCTTCTCGAAGATACAACAATGCGAGCAGTGACTTATGGCACACCCTTTGCATTGATTGTTAAGATTTTCACCTTAAACACGAACAAGTTTTTACTCGGGGACAGTTAGGAATGTGGTCATGATATGAGGCTGCCCTGGAGACTCGGGGTACCTTGACACACAGGGTTAACTAGGGTTGACTCAGTATGTCAGCGTATCCCTAGTTCTTGAGAGCATCCTTATATCATTGTCATATTATTAATCCATTCCTGAGTGAATAACTTGGGACAGGGGAGGCTGACAGAAGTCAGTGTAAGACATTCTACATAACATAGGAATGGGTTGAGGTGACAAAAGTCAGTGTAAGACATTCTACATAACATAGGAATGGGGTGAAGGATGTATTCCAAATTGATGAGTATGTTGTCAAGGAATACGAGACATAAGCAGTATGTTTCAAATCTTTGGCCAAAGTATCGCAAGCTACTGATTACGTTGTCCTATGTCACCTAGTCTAAGGGACGAGATCTTTGATGAATAATGGTAACAATTATTCGAGATAGGTTCCTTGGACAGAGCATTCGAATCCAGATTAGGGAAGATAACCCAAGAGTGATGTGTTAAAATAAAAATGCCAACTCTTTGATACTCATGAATAGATCGGTAGATTACCGAGTCATGGAATGAATAGATCGGAGGTACTCAGGAGTCATTACAAACTGCATATGGTTATCTGTTATAAGAATGGTTGTTTTGATTTGTGAGTTCTAAATTATGTATTTAGAACTAGGAAGCATTATCAAAAAAAAAAAAATTACTTGTTCTATTGTACTAAATTGGGGATGTTACATCTTCATATCGGAAGTGAAGGTTACTGACTCTTGGACCTATTGTGTCCATAATCGATAAAAACCTTAATTTTCTTGTAACAAAAATGGTTAGAACAAGGGGAAGCGTTGTGAATAATGCTCCACCTAGGGAGGGGCAGCAACAATCAAAAGCTTGATGCGCCCTATAGGACAAGAGATCGTTTGGTTGTACTTGAACAACAAGTAATGGGAAATGAGGAGGATGATGAAGTGGTAATAACAATCGGTAACCTTTTGAGGACAACCCCGATATGGGTGTTGATAATAATGCTAGAAATGCACTGTCCAACGAGAAAAGAAAAAGGCTAGGTTGGCGAGCAGAACTCACTAATGATATAGAAAGGATAATCCCACCTAAATGTGATGGCACCACATTAGGAGAAGGAGCTAAGAGCGCGGCTCGGTGAAATGGAGAAGTACTTTGTAATAAGAAAATTCTCGGAGGAAACCAAAGCTATTTGGGAGCCTATCGGCTTTCCCACAAAGCATCTTTGTGGTGGGATAGCCATAAAAGTGAGCTAAATATTGATGAGACCAATATTACTTGGGATAAATTTAAGGGATATTTTAGGAAATGTTGGCTGCCACAACTTTTCTATGATCGAAAATGACAGAATTCCATAACTTAGCTCAAGGAAGCTAACAGTGGTAATGAATCTTTGGGAGCGGTTTACAAACTCCTCAAGTATGTACCGCTTGATATCAAACCGATGAGAAGTTGAGAATACGGAAATTCATCATGGGACTGAATCCCATGATAGGGGAGAGGTCGATGTTCACGGTCCAACCACTATGGAAGGAGTTGTTGAAAAGACAATAAGACAAACGAGAAATTAAAGGCTATTTCTGCTCATAAAGAGGAAGTGCGGAAGAAGATTGCAAACCCTTCTTGACTTCATTTGCACCCAAAAAGGGACCATGGAAAAATTTTGGAAATAGAAGTAAGTTTCAGGGGGGATAATGGTAAGAAAACAGTGTAGCAAATAAGCTGCTTTGAAATGTAAGGGATAATTTTACCAAAAATTATAATAATGGGTAGAAGCCCTATGGAGGAAAACGTGATAATTACAAGGTGGAGGCAATTTTGAGCCTAAAAGGGACTGTAGGGAGGCTGCTACAATTGTGGCAAAGACCACTACACAAATCATTTCCCTTTGAAGAAGGATGATTGTAATGACATAAGATACATCTTTGCGAAGAGACATAACAAGCAGGTGAAAAGCAAGTGACACCTATAGAAGTTTCGGGTAAGTTATTTGGCATACCTATCACTATTATTTTTGATACATGAGCTCTTGAATGTTTTATTGCTAGTAAAATTTCTTCTAAACTTAAAAAGAAAGGCTGGAAAAATGGATAAATCTTGGGTCTTTGTACGGTAATAATGCATTCATACGGTGAGTATGTGTCTTTTTGGGGCTGTCCTTGACTTACCTAACTTATCCACTTGAAGTTGACCTCTATGTTACACCTTTGGGATCGTATGACATTGTCATCGGTGTCAATTGGTTAGATGACCATAAAGCAAAGGTAGACTGTATGAAAAGAATATAAAATTTTTAGATGATTGGTCAAGGAAGCAGAGATTCAAGGTGTGAAGCAGAAATTTCAGTTAGAAAATTGTCACTATATGTAGCTTAAAAAGGATAAAAACAAAGGATGTACCCTTTATGCAGTAAAGATATCTGAATTTTCAGAAGAATATGGTGATTCCATGAAATGATTTCCTCTGTTGTAAAGTTTCAAAGGCGTTTTTCGGAGGAATTACTAAGTTTACCACCCAATGGGAATTTGACTTCACCATCGAAATCAAACCGAGAACGGAACCTATTTACAAAGCACCTTATCGGATGACTACTACAGAGTTAGTCGAGCTTAAGGCACAATTGCAAGAACTTTTGTCTAAAGGTTTGATTAGACCAAGTGTTTCACCTTGGGGAGCGCCAGTAATATTTGTGAAAAAGAAGGATGGAACACTTAGGTTGTGTATTGATTATCGGATGTTGAACAAAGCAACAATCAAGAACAGATACCCACTTCCAAGGATTGATGATCTATTTGATCAGATGCATGGGGCAACGGTTTATTCTAAGATAGATCTTCAATCTTGTTATCATCAGTTAAGGATTAGAGAAGAAGATATTCATTAAACAGCTTTTTGAACAAGGTACGGACATTATGAATTCACAGTTCTACCCTTTGGATTAACTAATGCATCTGCAGCTTTTATGAACTTAATGAATAATATCTTTCAAGAATATTTGGACAAGTTTGTACTTGTATTCTTGGACGATATTCTCATTTATTCTAAAAGTGTTGAAGAGCACAATGAGCATTTGAAGATAGTTTTGGGAATTTTGAGAAAAATAAAGTTGTATGGTAAGTTATCCAAATGTTCTTTCTTTGATTGAAGTTCACTATTTGGGTCGTGTCATTAGTAAAGAAGGAATTGCTATGGATCCTTCAAAAATAGTGGCAATAACTGAGTGGCCTACACCAAAGAATGTGCATGAAGTAAGAAGCTTCATGGGTCTTGCTGGTTATTATAGAAAATTTGTTAAGGATTTTTCTAAAGTGGCATTTGTGCCGATAAATTCATTGTAGAAGAAGGATAAGAAATTTATTTGGAATGATAAGTGCAAAACTACTTTCAAAAGTCTGAAAAGTTAGTTGACTTCCGCACCTATTTTAGCTGTGCGAGACCTAATGGGAGCTTTTGTTGTAACGGATGCTTTTGGGGAAGGCCTTGGAGGTGTTTTGTTACAAAATGATCAATTCATAGCATATGAAAGTAGAAAACTTAAGTTACATGAGCTGAATTATGATCCTCATGATTTGGAGCTTACTTTGCCATTGTACATGCGCTTCAAGTCTAGAGACACTAATTACTTAGGAAACCTTTTGAGTTGAAAAATGATCACTTAGAGTGAAACATATTTTCACTCGGCTAATCTAAATGCCAGATAGAGAAGGTGGTTATAATTTTTATCTCAATATGATTTTGATATTAGCTACATCAAAGGAAAGAGAATAGGTAGCAGATGCTCTAAGTCATAGGAAGCACATTTCTACTCTTATAACATTAAGAACTCGGTTTAAAGATGAGGTAAAAAGTGCCTCGAGAATCGATGTATACTTTCAGCAAGTAAAAGCAGCACTTGCTTTGTAGAACCTAATGATGAAAGGTATAAAGGTTTTCATTTTGATAATGAAGGAATCTTACTTTATGAAAACAGGTATATGTACCTATGCTAAATGATTTGAGAAAGAAGTTGTTAGTTGAATTTCATAATTCACCCTTCTCTAGACACCCGGGTATCACAAAAATGCTTGCTGATCTAAAACAACAATACTTTTGGAAAGGTATGAAAAAGGATGTTATTGATTTTCGACTCATTATGCGGAATGTCAGCGGGTTAAGGCAGAACACATGCACCCTGCTGGACTATTATATCCCCATAGCATACCACAGTACAAATGGCAAGTAATAAGCATGGACTTTGTACAAGGGTTACCTATGTCCAGGAATAAACATGATGTTATCCTAGTAGTTGTAGATAAACTAAGGTAGCTCATTTCATCACTGGAAATCTAAAGGATGATTCACCAGTGTTGGCCAAAAGATTCGTGCATGAAATTTTTAGGTTACATGGTGCACCGGAATTGATTATATCGACGAGGATCCTAGAATGACATAGATTTTGGCAAACGCTTAATACTGACTCTTGGAGAACGAAACTAAACTTCAATTCTGCATATCATCTGGAAACGGATGGAAAAACCGAGAGAGTAAATCAAGTGTTGGAAGATATGTTGTGAATGTATTACATGGATCAACAGTATAAATGGGAAGAGTATCTTCCACTAGTTGAATTCGCATACAACAACACTTATCACTCATCTCTTAAAATGGCACCTTTTGAAGCACTTTATGGAAGGAAGTGCAGAACCCTGTTAGTTGGGATAGTATTGAGGATAGAGTGGTAATTGGACCAGAGATCCTCACTAAAATGGAACAGCAAGTTAAGTTGATTCGTGAACGATTAAAGGAAGCAGTAGATAGGCAGAAGAGCTATGCTGACCTTAAGTGGGTTGATCGAAGGTTTGAGCTTGGTGAGAAGGTTTTTCTTCGTGTTAAACCCGAAAAGAGTTCTATAACTTTTGGCAAGGATTCCAAGTTGTCACCTCATTACGTGGGACATTTTGAAATTGTCGAAATAATCAATCCTATAGCTTACCGATTAGCATTACACCTGCTTTGTCTCGTATGCATGATGTTTTCCATATTTCTTTGCTTAAGAAATATGTTTCAGATTTGTCACATGTCCTAAATTGGAATTCCTTGCGGGTCCAAGACCCGGGAATAATCATGGTTAAACCCACACGAGTGCTGGAAACTCACTAATTGCATTTAAGAAATCATGAAATATAGCAATGTAAGGTCTAGTGGGACTAGTTTAACGAAGAAAGGGCAACTTGGGAAAATCTGGAAGAGATGAAAATTTCTTTTCCTTTTCTTTTTCAATAGAATGAAATCTATTGACAAACATTTTTATGAACTTATCTTTTTCATGTCTATATGAAAGCCATATTGAGGAAAACATTATTCAGGCTGAATAAAATGTATCGTGACATTGATTTATGGAACTATTCAAGTTGGAAATAGTCACATTGTATTGTGAACTAATAAATTGGTTGACCTGAAGGTAAATCAAATATGTAATCATCGGGACGATGAATCTTTTAGGAGGGAAGCATGTAACACCTTGAACCATTATTACTTCCTCCTGAGCATTCAAGTGTTGATATATGATTTCTTCTGTATAAGGATGTGTTCCTTTGATTGTGAAGTCATGCTTGATATGGATTGTATCTTCTTTTCTCTTGAAGATCTTTGACTGAGTCAAGATATGCTTGGAATATTTTATTTCTTTCATTTTTAGCACCTGAGTTCAATCTGATTTCGGGATGAATTGTGGATTTACCCATCTTTATGACTCAGCCTTGGATCAGTGGCATTGATCCAAGAGATGTTTTAAGTTTATTCTGGATGAACAAAAATTATAGACCTTACGAAAGTTGCAAGGTCTGAATGTGTTGAATGAGAAATTCAGGAGTTAACTCAGGCTGATCTTGTTAAATGAAAATCGGTTCCAAATACCGTAACATCGGGAAGGCCTAGACCTTAAGCCAGGTAAGATGTTCCTGGGTATTCAGTAAGCTTATTTAGCAATACCTGATAGGATCCTGTACAGGGATGTTTTACCCTGTTTGGTTCCAATACGGATCGGTCCTACTTGGGAGACCTAGACTGGATTTATTAAGGTTAATAACCTAAACCTAAACTATAACCTATTGGTTAGATTATTATTAATCTAACCTAGCCCTAAACTATAAGCTAAATGTTCCTAAGGTTAGCCACCTAGCACTATGGAAGTAAGACTAAAGTATTACCTTATGATCTAACCTATGTTTCTAACCTAACTAATGATCATGGATGAAGGGGGACCTATGAAGGGGTGCGAGCCATGGGTGGTAGTTTCTATGGCATTTATGAGGTGGATAAGGATGAAGGACTTGGGATTTTGCGGAGGTTGTAAATATCTATTGAGACCAACGTGGTAGAGTTGCCAAATCTGGGAATGGTCATTTGTTTTCATTTGTCAATCACCAACTTTGGCAGTCGGTGGCAATGGAGATTAGGAGGGAATATTGGAGTTGATGTCATTGATGAACTTCGGTTCCTAGCACGGATTGCTCATGAAGGCATGCAAATGGAAAATTATTTGGTTGTTTTGTTTTCCATACGCTCCGCTTTTTCTCTGTTTGATCTTGGTTCTTGAACCGTCTACTTGGTGTTACATGGCAACTATGAGAATAACTAGCTCTTTTCTCTATCGGGGAAAGTTTATAAGGCATGAGGGTAAGAAATTATTGTTGTTGAATCTATCGTGGAAGAAGAGGAGAAGGCTCGAGCTCATTCAGAGGTCTTCTTTAGATTTTTAAAGTGACATTACCAGGCATGATAGGCCCTAACTTTTAAAAATATTGCTTTACTCCAAATGCTTTCATTAAAACAACTCTGTTCAGGTGATTTCAGTTTAGTTGGTTTGAAGCAATGTATTGGTTCTTCTTTTCCTGTGGAATTAGGAATCTCAGATTTTTGAAGACTTTTTGAAATGTTTTGTATTTATTCTTCCTTTTGGTTTCATTTCGTTTGAGACCTGATTTGTGCTTTTATTATTGTTGAATCTATTAAATCTTGCTAGAATACTTTAAGTTCTTCTGGTTGGAATGCTTGTTGTGATTATACTACTTGAATGTGACTATTCAGAGAAATCCTTCTTGTGTGTTATCAATTTTGGGTTAGTCTCCGTTAACATTTTTCGAGGATTATATACGAAAATGACTCAGTGGGAGTCCTTTTAATGTTTCGTATGTTTTCGTCTTCTGCTTAAGCTTAGTTTTGAATGTTGTTGTTTAGTTGAGAATACTGATGGTATCGACTCAGTGAGAGTCTTTGAAATGTATCTTGTATTTCAACTTCTGTCTAAGCTTAGTTATGAATATTGTTGCTTAGTTGCGAATACTTTGTTGCTCAGTTGTGAATACTGTTGCTTAGTTGCGAATACTATTGCTCAGTTGCGAATACTATTGCTTAGTTGTGAATACGGTTGGTATTGACTCAGTTGGAGTCCTTGAAATGTAACTAGTGTTTCGACTTCTGTATAAGCTTAGTTGTGAATACTTATTGATATTGACTCTATTGGAATCCTTAATATGTATCTTGTATTATGACTTCTGTAGAAGTTTAGTTGTGTAGACTGTTGGTTTGATTCAGTTGGAGTCCTTGAATGTTTTCATATGAATTTGACTTCAATCTTAACCCGGGCTGTGAGTTCTTGTTGGATACGACTCCGTTGGAGCCCTTGCAGTATTTCCATGTGAACTCGACTCCTATTGAAGCCCTGATGTGTTTGCGGGATGGCTCTACTTAGGTTAAAACTTTGATGAGCTTATGTAATGGAGGTGACTTCTGTAAGTCCTTGTTGTACATTCATAGAGATTAGATTTAGTTGAATGAAGCTGTGCATGTTTGTGTTTCGACTCAGTGTGAATGTCACTGTATTTGCTTATGGAAACATTGTTTGTTTTTAATGTTATCTTGTCTCGTGTTTGTATCTTGAAACAAAGAGCTCTTAGTTGTACCATGTCAGGCGATGGCGTTGGGTATTTTCATGTTGATGAATGATATGGAAAAGATTTGTTGAGTCTTTCATGGTTGGATTATTTTCTATTGCTTGTCGCGAGAGCTCTTGTATTGCTTAATAGCTACAGGTGATTTTTATATTTGGATTTAGATGAAACTGTAGTTCTTCTTGTAATCTCGACTGTTTAGTCGCATGCGTAAATGTATTTGCATTATTCTAAAGGAGTCAGTACAGTCCAGAACATTATTGATTTAGGATTCTGATTGACTCTGTTTCTTTCTTCTAGACTGTAATTTATATGTTGATGTATAATAAGTTGAATAGGAAAATTCTCTCTCTCTCCTAGTCAGGAAACCTTGTGTGCTTTCTTCTTGCATCCTTTTGCGATCTCTACGGTAAGGGCATAACAAGAATAAACTTTGGTATTGAATGGAGAGACTGGTATAAAATGTGTGTTGCTGTATAAATAGGTATACTTGACAATACCATTGAAATGTGTTATGATGATAAAAGAATTAAGATAGTGAGCTTGTTGAATGTTTTAACTGCCTTTGAGAAATTGTTAGAAACATTCTTGTAGGAGTATTGTTGTCTCGTAAAGGTTGTATTCATATGTTCTTAGTCTCTAACATATAGGATGAATAACTTTGATTTAAGTTTTGAATTGGAAGAAATGATTTCATTTAAACAGGTTGTTTAATGAGAACAATTGGTAGATTGCAATTGTTTTAAGAATTAGTGTTTATCATGCTCAGTTCACCAAACTGACCCGTGTTGACAATTTTTGCAGATGGTTTCCGTAAGTGGTAAAGGCACGCAGATCTGATATGATGTTCAGATTGTTTAATTTGGTTTTATGATGAAATTCCAACTTGATTCTCTAAATGTACTACTTGAAGAAAGATGTTCTTTTGCTATTGAGTATTGTATCAAATATGTTGAATGCATAAAATGTATTTGATTAGCTTAGAAATGAATGAAATGAGGTATTTGTTACTTATGTGTTTGCATTCGTATCTTGATGGATTGAACTTCTTCGGTTCAAATGATTTTAAGAGCATTGTTATTATTGTATACCTTGGAGACATTTGGGATTCTCTATGTAAGCTTTGCAAAGATTATGTGACTGAGTACTTGTGAATGTTTAGTAGTTCTGTTATGTTCTATCTAAAGCTAAATTGGAATTTAGATCACTGTCTTTCGAGAAGCTAAGGTTAAAATAAACCTCAACAGGAAGCTGAACGGGCTGAATAAATTATTACTTCCTAGTCTTGATCTAAGTCAAGACAACGTTTAATTTGATTTTAAATCACTATATCTTAATACTAATAAGTAAGATGTATTTCAGTTTTGAGAACTGATATAAACCTAATAAGGGTATGGTTAGCAACCTTATGAGAAGACTTAGGGCTACTGCCCAATTTCGTTGATTTAGATCATTGTGTAGCAAAGAACTCCTTAATGAAACCTCAAATCTTATTAACTTCTCTTTGTGAAATGGGTCTTTTTAAGAAAGGCAATTCTAAGGCGAGGAACCCAGGGGTTGGGAAAAGACTACCCTAAAAGGAGCATCTTAAAGTATAACTTTAACTCAACGTAAGTAACACCTTAAAGTTAAGTAGATATTTTTGAGGTGGTTTTGGAAGGTTGATGGTACAAGTCAACTGTAGGGTTGTACCTTCGAGAAGATTAGGATCTTCTCGAAGATACAACAATGCAGGTGACTTATGGCAACACCCTTTGCATTGATCGTTAAGATTTACACCTTAAACACGAACAAGTTTTTACTCTGGGACTGGTTAGGAATGTGGTCATGATATGAGGCTGCCCTGGAGACTCGGGGTACCTTGACACATAGGGTTAACTAGGGTTGACTCAGTATGTCAGCGTATCCCTAGTTCTTGAGAGCATCCTTATATCATTGTCATATTATTAATCCGTTCCTGAGTGAATAACTTGGGGCAGGGGAGGCTGACAGAAGTCAGTGTAAGACATTCTACATAACATAGGAATGGGGTGAAGGACATATTCCAGATTGATGAGTATGCCGTCAAGGAATACGAGACATAAGCAGTATGTTTCAAATCTTTGGCCAAAGTATCGCAAGCTACTGATTGCATTGTCCTATGTCACCTAGTCTAAGGGACAAGATGGAAGATGAATAATGGTAAAAATTATTCGAGATAGGTTCCTTGGAAAGAGCACTATGAATCCCAGATTAGGAAGAGAACCGCAAGAGTGATGTGTTAAAATAAAACGCCAACTCTTTGATACTCATGAATAGATCGGTAGATTACCGAGTCATGGAATGAATAGATCGGAGGTACTCGAGTCATTACAGCTGCATATGGTTATATGTTATAAGAATGGTTGTTTTGATTTGTGAGTTCTAAATTATGTATTTAGAACTAGGAAGCATTTATCAAAAAAAAAAAAAAATTGCTTTTTCTATTGTACTAAATTGGGGATGTTACATCTTTCATGAGCGCAGAGCGAAAGCATAGCGTCTTCTTCTAGAATGTAATAAGTACCAAACCTAGTTTAATAAGATTCCAGTTCTTGACATAGGGATCGAATTTGTGATGTCTCTCTGCCCATTCATCAAGCACTAGGTCTAGAACAAAGGGTGGAAGATATCTTGCTCTTTAGGAACTAAAACTTGTTCTTCTTAGATAAGACAATTGTCTTGGAGAGGAGATGTGACATATGAATCTACATGATAGGAAAATATTGGCTCAACTTGTATGGTAAATCGGGTACCATACCTTTTCTTGAGTAACATATGAGACCAATCAGAAGACAAGTAATCACCCACTTTAGTAGTAAAATCTCTTAATAAACATAGGAAAACAAATGAGGCAGGTCAATGATTGACACATCTTGAGTAATTATTAGGCTTGGACATGTATGGAGGGTTAACTTAAGATCCTTGATGACTCCTAAGGGGGTTATAATTGAGCCATCAAGTTATAGGACTCATTTAGACAAAGCGATATATTTCATACCTAAGACATCACTATCTTCTTAGGCATATGAAGTACTCACACCTAGTCAATCATGCGGTTATGCACTAGTTGTTTACCTATAATTAAGGACATATAAAAGGGTGGGGTTTTAATAAATTTACTTACTTATTTCTCTCCTTCTTGGAATATTTTGAAAAAAGTGTGTGGCTTTTGCTCAATTGGATTAGTGTGCGGGAGTTGCGCCAGAGTTTCATACAACAAATCCCGCTGAGATGGAATGGTCAAGGCATCCCACATTATGACGTTTATGTTTGATCTCTTCATCTATTCAACAATGCTAAGATGAACCCCCCCCCCCCATATTGTGTATTTGGGGAACAACATCCTTTCTTGACTGTTCAGGAGTGGAATCCTAAATTTTAGCTGGGGCATAGGCTTAGCCTACCAAATGAGGGGCGTGTGTTGTTTCAGAAAGAGATTTACGAGGGGTATCCTACATAGGGATATGAGCACTTTTACTACATGATGCCTTGTCTGATTATTTCTTATTTTGAGGATCTTCTTGCATTATTAGGGTTATAACCTACACGCCTGACTCTAACATTCTTTTCTTGTATCTCATGTTTGTCTGTAACTTGGGCGTGCGGTTTGTTTGCATCTTCTCGTGTCTTGGTTGATTGCACACAAGTCCTCCACACTAAAGAACATCAAATTGGTCTTCGGAGGAACTTCTGGTCTTTCTGGATTATCTACTTCATGGGTTCTTGTTGAGGACTCATAGGATGAAGCATTCTGGATCATGAAGGATTGGGTGCGTAAAGCATTATCACAATGATATTGACTATGAGGCATGTTCCAAGGGTAGCACCATTCTGACTCTTGTACCAAGTTAATCTGAACTGGAACAAGCACCTGACTCACATTGGGTGCTAGGAGAGAAGGTGTGGGAGGAACAACTTGCAATGGTAGATGTGCATAAGGTATAGCTATCATTCTATGGATTGGGTGCATATATTTTATTTCCATATTGATTCCACTAAGGCTGATTGCCTTGGCCATGTGCCTAATTGGAATTTCCTCTATAGGCTTGCGCCTACTACTTTTCTAATGATATGACCTTGTTTGATAAATTTCGATCAAGGCCTTTAATTCTTCATCTTCCTTTTTCTGTGATGGAGAATAGGATGTTGAGGCAACTGGATGCACACTTTTCTCAGGGATAGGAATAGGGACCATAGAAGGTTAGGGCACTGTGACATATCTAATAACCATGGCATGGGTGGTCTAGGAGAAAAATGTCTCACTGAATGAGACTATTTTCTACCCTTACTGCAATGCTATAAGCAAGCTGGTAAAGTCCTACCTCCCATAGATTTGATCATAACTAAAATATCATTATTGAGTGCCTTCAGATAATAAAGGAAAGCATGTTGGGTTGTAGGCCTTACCACAAGAGAAATTATGTCCCAAGTCTTCTGAAATTTGATGTTGAAATCAATCATCTACTCATTGGGCACCCTCCTTATTGTTGTCAGTTGCTCCACCAATGATAGGTGATCTAACTTATCTTCAAAGTAATTACAAATATTTTTTCCCAACTCATCCCAAGTGGTAATAGATCCAAGTCTCAAGCCTCGATACCATTGAAGTGCTTTACCTTTGAAAGAGGCTGCAAGCAACCTGATTGTTATATCATCATGTGTGATCAGATAGAGTGAACACACATTTTCTACATCTGGATATGCTCCTAAGGGTAACTTGATTCTCACTAGTAAAGTAAGGAATACTCTTGAGTGTGCCATTTGGCATATCATGCTACATGGCCAGGAGTAAGGGACTCCCTCCAGAAAATTTTGTAAAGTTTCTTAATGGAGGGTTGTTGATGCACCATTACAAGGTGCATAGGTTGTGTGTTTTGAGGAGGAGTTGAATGGGCATGGCGCACTAGAGATAGAGATGCACGTGGGGATTTCTAGAATGAACTCTTCTCGGGATAGCTGGAGGTATTCAAAAGAATCTTTAGCTACTGCACTTCTTCTTGTGTGCACTCTTCTCATGAAAGGCACTTAGGACTACTTGAAACAAAGATATTAAAATATCGGGAGTCACCATATGTGTTTGAAATCAGCCTCCAAAGGCTGAAACACTAAGTCTACACACTAGAACTTAGCGATATGAAATTTGAGCTTGCAATTCTACTCCCACCGGTGTGTGAGTAAAGCTGTTGGTTGCTGAAACATGCACCCGGATCTTGGATCTCGAAGGGATGAGGTGTTTGAGACCAAAATGCAACCATCCTTAAGTTGTGGGACCTTACAAGCTTGGGATGAATATACAAAAAGATTGGTTCCTCTATCTATCTCTAATGCTACTACTACTCCTAGTGCTTGAAAGGAAAAAACTAAGCTAATGATGCCAAGAGACCAAGGAAAGAAGGATAACATGAAGGAAACTACACTAAAAGGTGATAGCACTAGAAAAGAGGGATGAACACTATATTTTATGAGTGATAATGATATTGAATGAGTGAAAGGAGGCTAGGAACAAGTAGCACAGTGAAATACGCATTCACCAGATCATTCTCATGGAACAAAACCAAATATAGAATTGTAGGGGACACAAGTAGCACAACCAACACACAATGCAAAAGAAAAGGCAAGAAGAAGGAATAAAAACACGTTAGGACAAAGAATAGTCACAAAATGATGCTTATATTACTTCCATAAATGCACATAGCTGTTATAATGATGAAGGAGGCTAATATCCACATGCAAGAGCCAAACATAGAGGTTTGTAACTCAAAATACAGAAAATATGGAGTCCTTAGCAAAATGCGCAAGGATCCAGAGTGTCCAACATAACAAATGAGCCTTGCTCTTACATTTATAGATGAATCCATGGAGGAAGAAGGGAAAATGAGGGAAAACCTAAATTTGAAACACAACCACCAACAAGAAGCATTCAATGTCTACAAATCCACTTGGAAATCTATGAAATATGCTTCCCCATCCTGTTTGATGTGTTGAAGACAAAGGAGGGCAAGATCATACCAAATTAGGTGGTTGGAGCAATCAGATCTACTCATCAATGTTTAGAAATATGTTTTCTCATTTCTCACCTACCAGATCTGCCAAAATTTGAATTTTGAATTTTTGGCACTGTAGCTGATGTCAACAACTCTCTGACAAATACAGCCACATGTTGATCCGAGCTCTTTAGTAGGAGATATGGTTTTCAGAAGATGTCGAGTCATCGGTGCACACAAAACACATGGTGCATGTGGATTGGCTGAGATGATGGCCAATTGTACAACTATTTTTCATTTCTACCACATGTCAATCATTAATTTGTTGTAAGGATTCAGATCCCTATTGGCAATTTGACTAGTTGTGCCTGACACACTTAAGTGTGTCAAAAGATGATCTGGCACAGAAGGGCATAAGGGAAGGGTGTATGGAGAAAACATAGGAAAGCACAGAGGGGCACGCGTGATGCGTGTGGAGAGATGAAGAAAATTGGTGAGTAAATAATGTATGGTTAAGGAGGAACTATTACAAGGTAATAAGTGCGGCACATGAAGGGCAAAGGAATTAGTAGTAAGTGTGAGGCACGTGGGATGGGAAGAAGATGACTAGGAAGAAGGTGAATGCGTGGAAGGTGGGTGCAAGGGAGAAGTGGAAGGAGAAAAGGAAAGGGGTGCACAGGTAAACTGTGACCAAGGGAATGTGCCAAGTGATTTTGAGTGCACACAATTCTTCAATGAATAACTTAGGGCCAAAATGTGTATGCAAGTTATCCAAATCGCTAGGAGAGCTATTTGGATAATAGATACCTTTTTTCTCTTGCTCTAGACTATGTTTGCACTCTTATCGTTAACTTTATAAACTTGGCTTTAAAACAACTAAATTTGAATGATGGATTCACCATATGTGTTGATGAAAAGCATCTTAAGGCTAGAAATTCACCAAGACACACACCCAATTTTGATAAAAGTAAAAATATTTACTTTTGGTCCCACCGAGTGTGCCAAAATTGTTAGTGCAAAATTACAGCACCCCTGATTGCTTGTGATTTTGTGTATGAGGAAACTAGTGTAACCTACATAACATGGGATTATCCTACAGTGTGGAACCTTGCAAGTAGGATAATCCTTTGTAGAAATTTGACTTCTTCCTCTAACCTAGTGCCAAATTCTCTAAAGAGCAAAGAATGGAAATAAAAACTAATCCTATTCTAATGCTTTCCAAGGAGACATGGATAGAAACTTGCATGAAATAAAACTACTCTAAGTGAAGGTGATGCACCAAGAAAGGGTGAGAAAATCCTAGTGAGTGAAAAATAGGTAGAAAATAAGAAGTAGATGGTTGGTAGTGTGTGCATGTGTACTTTGTTTAATGCTAAATCAAATGGATAAATAACTACCACCTAAAATAGTTCTATAATCTAGCTAAAACAAAGCATAAGCACCATCAAGATAAAGAGCTAAACAAGATCTAAATTAACATCATAACTTTGAAATACCCAAGATCAAAACTAGCATGCTATCTAAAATCTCTACTCTCTAGATTGCCAACAAGAATGAATGGACCTATTTAGCTCCAATGGCAATCAAAAATTGCTTGTTTGATCCTTAAAGAATGTAAAAATAGGAATCTTAGCTCTTAATAATGGTGACCTCTTGAGAAGACAAAATGCAAGCTCTTAGTCTCTTTGCTATATGCTCTGCATTTTCTCTCTCAAGAAGTTTAGGTGTAGGTATAAAGGAAGGAGGGCTCCTTATATAGCCCAATGGATAAAGGAAACACTTCATCCCTTTGCATGTGGGATAAAGGTAAAACATGATTAGGAATGGATAAGGTTTCTTTATTAAAGGTAACCTTACTTTAGAGGGTTTAATTTATGTTTAGCAAGTCATGGGAGTTGGGGGTGTTTTAATTAATCAAAGGTGATTAATTAATAGGTAGATGTAAGGTTGTAGAAGCTGATTAGGGGAATATTAGTATGATTTAGGCTATTAGAGGGGATTAAATCAATTAAATATTTATTTACTAGTTAAATGAAGTGAAAGGATAATTAATTAATAATAATTAATTAGTCTAGATAGAAGGGTAAATAATTAACGGAAGGTCATTAATTAGGTTGTTAGCTGGATAGGTGGCTTAATCAATTAGCGTATTGTAATTAATTAATGACAACAAGAGGGAATATGAGTGCTTTTGATGATATGTCGTCGATTTTCAAGAAATGGGATGATTAGCGCAATTTAAGTATTTAAATTTCTTAAGCGTAATTATGGGTGTCTATAGGTAGAAACATCATAGTCCAAGACAACAATCAATTCCCTATGTTTGTAAAGCAAAACAAAATATAGACCCTGTAAAGAGATAGATACATGAAAAATATACTCATAAATATAATGGAAGGAAAAAGATACAACTCATATAAGTTAGGGTGAAAATGGCCACAAAACATGAATTTTTTTGCTCACAAACATGTAAAATCCATCATACCATAAGCACAAGAAGAAATCCTTTACAATAAGCCCAAATTTGAGGCCTTTAAATCATAATAGATTTGGAAAAAAATTGTGAGTTCCTTTGCATTTTAGGAAAGATCCCCCAAAATGAGGTGAATTTTACAATATATAGGCAATTTGGGTCACCAACTGGCAAGATGCATTAAAGAGGTATGGGAAATCATTCATTTTAGTAATTTTCCTATATGGGCAGTCATGGGTGCCATGCCTCGTTAATTATAGTTTTTGAGATGTCATTCATTCACCAAACCTCATCTATTTTATAACTCATCCATCATCTTTGTCATCCAACCACGTTGGGTTGGATGATGTCTATCTTCATGATTGTACATGATTTTAGTTACCGACCAACCTAGGAGTTTCCATCTTCACATTGTGGGATTTCTAACCCAGGAGGTTGGATGATTGTTATGTCTTCTCGTATGAAACACTACCCATCCATCTTCATAGCTAACGAACCGATGAGTTGACTAACCTGGTGACTCACCTAACCATGACGTCAAATGTAAGCCAACCATATGTGTTGGTTATCAAACCTTGAGGGGTTGGATGATGTCCATGTATGGTGACCAACCTTTTGTATGCCATCTTAAGCTACTAAAAATTCATTTGACACACCCGTCGACCAACCATCACCCATCCAACCTAGTTTATGTACCGAGGTTTGGATGTCGTCTAACCCATTACCCGGCCAACCATCACCCAAACTAACTTCAGCCATCCATCTTCACCGATCGACCATGCCGACCAACCCGAATAACCAACCTGAATAAACAACCATGTCAACCAACCTTTCCATCCAACCATGACCCATGACCAACCTGTCTGACTAACCTATCCAACCAACCATATTCCAACCAACCTATCTTACCAACCATGACCCAACTAACTTGTTCTCCAATAAGCTTGAATGCTAACTCTAAGATTTGTTGTGGCTTGTGATCTTGCCACGATTTATAAGCAAGTCATCCAAGACAACACATGAGCTAACGCTATATAATACAAAAGTATTTCCCCTTTTTCCATCAAATTCTAATGTTTTGACATGATAAGCTATCCATTTACAGGGGAATGGATAAAAATGACTTAGTTAGCAAGATCCTCCATTAATATCCCTTATGTAATCCATGACTTACCAAGGAACCCACGAAAAATATCTTCCGTATGTGATCCTTGAGGAAGTGTCTCTACTAAAGAACACATTATAACCTTAATAAAATCCTTATGACTCATCAATGTAACACATGAAGATGTAATGTGTAGGAATTTTCCTTTTTCACTATGTGTTGTCATCCAAAATGTCTGGCATGAAAAATTAAAAAAATTTAAGATGAAAACTAAAGCCCATAATTGATAATTATGCTTCCTGGTCATTGTGCATCCTTCCTCTCACCATCCTGCCCTCAATTTAACCCTCTCCAGGCTCATAGAAGAGAGATAAAAATATTATTAAGTATGGTTAAGTGTTTAAGGAAGAGTTCTTAATGTGATATATGAACTCATTAAGATTTGTGATAGTTAAATTCCTCTTGAGGCCTAAAAAGGGTCATCTTGGCCATTTTGAATCCAAGAAAACACCCTATAGGATCATTCAGGGAAAATATAAAGCATCTAAGGGTGATTTTAGAGCACATTAAAGGTGTTAAAGGAAATATAGGAAATTTTGGTTGTGAATATTTGATTCATGAACAATTTGTTCAACATCGGGTAATTAAGGGTGTAGGAAATGGAAGCTCTAACGGTGAAAGATGAATTCTCTGGATCATTTTAGGAGTTCCAAAAGGAGTTAATAAGAAAAAAATAGTCAATGTAAAACTATTATAATCCTATACAATATGGAAATAATATTATTGTTCCATGACTTAAGGGTTTCGAGGTTTTTCAAAACATTGCTGCCTTCCCCTCTCATTTGGAGATGAAATAGGACTTAAATTTGGAATTTCAGGTATAATTAGGTCTCAATAATAGTTTATTAATCTCATAAAATGTTTTAGACTAAAAATAATATATGTTTTAACTCCAAAACACTTTCATATGATTCCAAGGTCAAAAACTAGTTTAGGTGTCCAAATTTGGACATTCAAGGCAAAATTATTTCCTAATCTAGAAAAGTCACACTTTAACACTCTTGTGTCCCCTCTGTCCCTTGGGAGACATGGGGGACACCAATGTATGACCTCCTCTCTCCACCAAGTCACACTTTGGCCTCCCTAGCTGTCCCATCTTTCCCCTCTTTCCAAGGAAGACACCAAAGTGTGACCTCCCTCTCTCTCCCAAGTCACACTTTGGACACCTGTCATCCCCTCTGTCCCCTATGTCCCCAAGGGACAAAGGGGATAAAAAAATGTAACCCCACTCATCCATTCATCCTATTCACCTAAAAACACCCTTCAAGCCCTTAAAACCACATTTAAGCCCTCAATCTCTCCTAGGTCTCACTTTGGAAACCCTTGTGTCCCCTTTATCCCCAAGGGGGAAAAGGGGACACCAAAGTGAGGCTCCCCTTCCTCTCCCTTCATCCTCCTTAAATCCATTCAAGTTGTAATGTTCACAAGAAGGTCAAAAATTAGACAGAGGTTTTGCTAACTTATCCTATCACAAACATAACCATTTTAACCTTTAAAATGATGTGATTTCCTTTATGAAATTCACTAATGTCTAGACATGCTACAAAAACAATTTGTAGAAAATTTCTTTATTTTAGATTCTATAAAGATCTTATTGGTAAAAATCCTTGAAATTTGGAGGATAATGTTCTGGAGAAAAGTAAAAACTTTTGAATGTGTTTTCACTGCAACCTAACACCCAGAAGACACTTTTATAAAAGTAGTAGGTATATATTGCTAGGTATGTCTAAAAATAGTAAGTTTATAAAAATGGTGAATTCTCAGCATTTGCAACTCTCCAAACAATCAAGAAACATCAAAATGAAAAATGGTGAAATTTTACTAAAAGTAACAATCCTAGATATGACATGTTAAAAATAGTAAGTCTTGTAATCGAGATTAGAAATATATGGAAACTCCCATTCTACCCATATTATTTATTTTTCCACCATTATAAGTGTGGGAAGTTGTCTCATGGTCTAGAAAGGAAATAAAACCCCCACATGCTCCTAAAGCATCATTCTAGAGGTGATTTTTGCATGAACGATTGGATTTAAGGATATGGATGGTTAAACTCATCCCAATTATGGTAGTAAGGGAGTCATCAAGGTTAAATTTATTCAAGAATTAAATTTCTTCGTTACCTAGGTTAGATTTAAATATCAAATGAGCCATGAGGAGGGAAGTCAATTTATCATTCTAACTCTGACCTTGTAACTAGATCTCTTTCTAAGGATAAGAGACATCACTTGAATCAAACTATGAAAAGGAACAAATAAGAGTGAATCAATGTGTGTGAAAGATAGTCACCTAGACAAAAGTGAAATCAAGAACATCATGAGGTCTATGAAGGATTTGAAACATCAAGAACTTCATTGAAATTCAAGTTATCAAGGAAATGGTCATCAGGAGCATGATAAGAGAAGATCACCATGAGTGTTGTGGGAAGTCATCTCAAGCTCAAAAACACTATATATCTCATGAAAGTGATTTTAAACACTTAACCAATGCTTCATGATGTTATCACATGTTTGAAGTCAAGGAGGTGTCCTTTGCATTGTTTTAATGAATCTTGGATGTCAAGAGACTATAACTCATTCTCAAACATTCCTTCAAGATTATTTTAGAGGCCAAATCCTTTATCTAGATGAGGGAACATATTTTCATGAGGAGAAATTGAGAAAAGTTTGTGGGGGTGTATTAAGTATGTTTCCACTCTAGTGACATATTTTTCACAAAGGTGAAATGTGAAGCTCAAGGAGTGAGATGATTATCATCATATATTGGCTCTATAATTTGTTCAAATTTCTTCAAGAAATAAATCAGGATGATCTAGTCAAGCTATTGAGATACCCAGGATCATCATGCTTGTAGGATAAATAAGTCATCTATTCCCATTAAAATCATATGAGGAATAAGGCATATGAGCATCCTAAAGATGATCCCATTCAAGGGGAATTTTGGATGTAGTAAGGATAAATGGGTGATTTCCATGTGAAGTACCATGTTTGTAAGAATGGGAAACTATCTCAATTTCACATGTTGCAATTCACTTAGTAGTGTTCTTAAACACTCATCCAAACTGGTAGTGTGTTCACACCTCAAAGGAGGAAGCATATGAAATCACCTCATTTCAGTTCAATGGATACCATAGAACAATAATTTCATTAAGGAAATCCTTCCATCTACATGATGAAGACCTATTTTAGTGAGTTCTAGACAAGTATAGAAATTTTGAGAATTATGGAGTTTATTTTTATTCCATTTTTATCATGCATGTAAATTGTGAATGTCTAGAGGAGTAAGGAAGTGATCCTCATATCCTAACTCCTACCTTATGGTAAGAAAATATCATCATGTTCCCATCAAAATGCATATCTCATAATAGTGTTTTTGAACACTTATTCGATTCCCTAGAATGTTTCCATATCTCAAAAAGGATTTGTGATCAAATTCTTTAAGTAGGAAGTTCTTAATTTTTATAGGATTCATCTTGATTGGATTGATCAACCCTCTCTCATTCATGAAAAATTTCCTCAAAGGTTCATCAAAAGAATATTCTTCATCAACAAGAGCTTTCTCATCTCATGATTTCCACCTCTCTCTCTTCTTCTCTCTCCTCCCTCTCTCTAACATTCGATTTCTTCACTAAGAGTGTTCCTTTTCACTCTTTCATCTTATTCACTTAAGTAACTTAATTTTGCATTGTAAAGGTCCCTTTTCATTTCTAGGAGAATATTACAAGTTAAAAATGGTGGTAAGATGAAAATCACATAGAGGTAAGAGGAAGAGACATTATTGTATGATATAAATTAGAATTCCATCTATATTCCAAAGGGTTAGAAATTATTGATTCATGTATGTTTTTGAGTTTTGTATCACTACTACATTAAGAAATAAGAAATATATTTCTCTATGTCCTTGTCTATGTTCCTCTATCATCTCTATTTTCCAAATTTTCAAGCATGGTGATCTTTTATAACCAAGAAGGAAATTTATTTCCTTGATTAATGAATTTATAGTGATTTAATTTAATTTTATTTAAATATAAATATTTTAGAGTCACTACTAAACCAAATGATGAATACATATTGAAATATAGAAATGACACAAGCAAGTGAAGATGCAATATTTAAAACCCTAAGAAAAAAATAAGGAGAGAGGATTTAGTTGGTTTCGCACAATATAAAAGTGGTTTGATCAGGGGGAAGTGATGGAAATAATGCAAGCATCACATTAATAAATCTCTGTAAATTCTACAACTCACAGAACAAGGCCGATAGTGGAATTTATGGTTGGACAAGTTTGAGCACTAGTGACTGGATCTAATCACCCTTGATTGTGTATAAAGCTCTTAATCGAGATGTGTCACAAGTATGTTGTAATTAATCTATTTTGATCTCCTATTAGTCACACAATAAATGTCAAAGTTACCTGTAACATGAAAATAGAAGTTTCACTTGTAAAAACCCACAAACCACATCAAACCTACAAAGTAAGATGCAATATGGTGAGTCAGACTAACCCCAATGGTCACCTTGAGAGTGAACTTACAACCGAGAACAAAACTACATCTCAGAATCCATGTAGTTCTTATGAGTGTGTGTAGAAATTATTTCCTAGGATGCCTTGATAGTGGGTTGTAGCTAAATGTCACAATGTATTAGAATATTTGGATGAAATAATAAACTTCCCCTTACTATGTTGTTTATGGAGAGTTGATGCAACCCTTGTCCCTTGAGTGAATTCTATATGGATGCTTTAGAGTGCTTTAGGTGCCTTTTTGATGCAAGATTTATAGAAGAGGGACATAAGCCGCACAAATATATTGATGTTCAATCAAATCAAATTACAATAGTGATGGATATAATATTTATATATATTATAAAACCGAGTACAAACAAATAAGAAATTACACATTTGCAACCATAAACCACTCCAAAAATAATATAAAAAATAGGATGTTGCAACTATGCAATAATAAACACATCTATATAATAAAACAATATGAATGGTTATAACAAAATAACCAAATAATATAATCTACCTAGTTACCTAAGTAACCAACAAGTTACCACAGTAACAAAAAATTACCTACATAGTAAATGCATAAATTAACTATACTAGGTTTTACCTAACATTACACCCTTAATTTTGCATTGCCTTAAGGGATGAGGAGAGGAAATATTTGATCAACTTCAAACTTGTCACATGAAAGTGAATTTTGAAGATACATGCTTATTGTTTATGTTGGAAAAATAGAAGCTATATATTGTGTTTTAAGACATGTTTGCATATGAAATGAACCTTTACCTTAACGTGCTTATTTATTTAATGAAACACTAGATTTGAAATAAGTTTGAGAACACCTTCATTTTCTACATACATGGTGTTATATATTTTTCTGTGGTGTTCCAAGTCCTTCAGTATATAACGTAGCTATGTCACTTTGTAGACAACTCCACCTACAACACAATATTCAACTTTTGTAGAAGAGAAAGAAACAAAGTTTTTTTCTTGCTTCCCCATGATATCAGTCCAAATCCAAAAAAGAATACAAATCAAGAAGTGTATTTCTTGTCATCAATGTTACCTACATGATTTAAATCTGAATATCTAATAAAGAATAAGTTATCATTCTTCTTGTACTTTAGACCAAGATCCATTATACCCTTGAGATATCTCAAGATCCACCTTACTGCTTTCTAATGAAAAACTTTGGGTTCCTACATAAACTGTTAAAGATAGTTGAATGCAAAGATGATATCTGGTATAGTATATGTTAGGTAAATGAGACTCCTAATCAACTATCGATAGAGAGTTACATTTACTAGATGAGATAGATTTGAATGAGATAAAACTAGTCTCGTTTCCATGGGTGTAGAAATTTGTGTATAATCCATCATATTGAATTCATTGAGATTTGTCTTGGTATACTTCAACTAAGAAAAAATATGTGATTTTATTTTTTCCATACTTCCAATCAAAGACAATAGTGCATGAGCCTGAGATCTATCATGTAGAACGATCAATCAATATCTTTCTTTATAGCATCGATCATATTCACTATGATTAAGTGATGACTAGATCCTGATATAAAAAAACTATCACAATATCTCATCCTTGAATTTTTATGTATAGATTGGGATCATATGGATTTTTGATGAATCCATGCTGAATGATATGCTCATCAATTTATATTTACCAAGCCCGACATTCCTATTTAACATGGCCATAAAAATATTTCTTGAGTCTACATAACTTTGTTTCTTCACTAGGTATGACAAAACCCTCAAGGTTGAGTCATGTAGACTTCCTCTTGTAGATATCCATTTAGATAGGAAATTTTTATGTCCATTTGATGGAATTTCCAACCATACTGAGTAGCTAGAGAAAATATCATCTTGATCATTTTGATCTTAACTATGGGAGAAAATATATCCTCATAGTCTATGCATTCCTTTTGTGCATACCCATTTACTACCAGTATCACTTTGTAATTGACTATGGTCCCATATGATTTGTACTTTTTTCTAATATCCATCTACAACCAATGGGTTTCTTCCCTAGTGGAAGATTGACAAGCTGCCAAGTGTTTTTTTCATCACTGACTGATACTCAACATCCATGGCATCTTTCCAAGATTTCAAATTTAGGGATTTCTAAACAATAGAGGGATTAAAAAATTAAATAAATCTACTCATCAAAATTTTTTTAGCTCTTCTCATGCTTTATTACAAGTCTGTGGTCCAGTGGTGGATGTATCTAGTGGAGAATCCAATTTTTCATCTTGAATCATATTAGTATACCACTTGGGAATACACTATGTTGTTCTCGTGGTTCGTGGTTATGTCTGATCATCACCATCATCCCCATCATAACTTTCATCATCAGTGGGAACATAAGATTATATGTTCATAATAGGGAAATATCTACATTAGGTGAGTCTGGAGGATTCTTATCTTCCTTATTAAAGAAATCAACATCTCTGTTGGTGTAGAATTTTATAATCTTTCGTATCCATCAATTGTACTCAAGAGCCTCTTCAATGTAGCCAATGAAGATGAGTTTTTGAGATTTCATATCTAACTTCTTTTGTTCTTTGGGTATGTGTATGTTAGATTTGTATCTGAATACTCTAATGTGTTCCATGGATGGATTCCTCTTTTACCATGTTTCATTTGAGTCACTCCATCAAGAAAATTGTGGGAAATCTACTCAGAAAATATACTATTGTCTTTGTTGCTTTTTCCTAGAATTCCTGCTAGTCTAGAATCATCGATCATGTAACACACCATCTCTATAATGGTATGGCTACTTATCTCAAAAATACCATTATGATGTGATGTGTGTGGAGGAGTCATATTTCAATGAATCTTATAATCTTGAAGGTAGGCTTTGAACTCAATACTGGTAAATTTCCTCCTCGATCTGAGAAAAGAAAGCTATGATATGATGACCAATCTCATTCTCTACAGACACCTTGAATTTTTTGAAGTTCTCAAAAGCATTACTTTTATTAGGAAGAAAAAATATCCACATTTTTCTTGAATAATCATCAACACATAGCATGAAATACTAAAATACAAAATTACTAGGTTGCATCGAAATGTAAAGAAAGATTAATTCAACCAAATCAAGAATACTAGGAGCCCGATAAGTGATTTTCTAGAATGAAGCTCTAGGTTATTTACTTTCTAGGAAGTTAGGAAAATATTTGTATCCTTATAGAGTGATGAAAAGCCTCTCACCATGTTATACCAGAAAAAGTGTTTTGAGATATTTGAAATGGATGTGAAAGTCTTTGGTGCCATAACTATGTAGAGGAAGAATTATTTTCCACAAGTTCTTGATCATCCCTATGGAAAAATTCAAGCTAGAACATACATCCCACATTGGATTCTTTTACAAAAAAACTTTGAGCCTCTTGATTTGTCTCAAATCAAACACATGTTCTTACCAAAATGGCTATCAAATTCAATCTTCATATTATGATCTAGAAATTGACTAAAAGATAATAGATTCTTTTTAAGACAAGGACATATAAGAGATCGATAATCTATAATTTCATGAACCAAGAAATAGAGAAATGTTCCCAATACCTTGTATTGTGTAATAATAATCATCACCTAACAAAACATGATTTTTAGAAGGTGTTTCCCTCATGGTAGTAAACCAGTCTCGTGCTTGATCATGCATCAAGTGGATCCTGAATCAACATACCAAACAACACTAGATGTAGTGGATGGTCACCAGAACAACAAGTGTACAAGAAGTCCTCATTTTCTAAATGATCTTCTTTCTTAGCTACATGACCTTGCTAATGGGGATTTCTTTACCAATTCCCCTTCTTCTACCCTTGCTTTTAGTATGACTATCCCTGATGATATTTTTGATTTTGAGGTCTAGAATTTCTTGATGAACCTTTCTTATATATATTAAACCAAAATATTTCAACTCATGTCCTCTTTTGTAGATAGGACATTTCTTCTTTTGTTTATCCCCTTGCTGATGTTGTTTTTGGGAATTTTGAGAATATTTTTCTTTTCCTTTTCCTTTTTGATGAGAAGATAGTTCATCTTCATCTTCATCATCTTTGTTATACATTGCTTCTTATTTTTGTACTAGATTCACTAACTTGTCAAAAGTAACTATCTGATCTTACAAGTTTAGTGTCATCAAAAAATGTCAGTAAGAGAAGGAAGTTATCTCAAAACAATGGACATGAGAGCTTTATCAGTAACCTCCTCTCTCAAGAATATAAGTGAAGCCCTCAATTATGTAACTCTCTATAAGAAAGCTTCCACTTTCTCATTCATTTTGAATTTGAGTGTATGTAATTGAATCTACAAATTCAATATTGTGTTCTTATTTTTGGCCTCATACATGGCTTAAATTATCCCACACTTCTTTAGCTATTTTGGCATCTCAAATGTGGGGTTTCATCATAGGACACTGCGAACAATATTATGACTTTAGCCTTCGATTGGCCTTTATCAAAATGTTTTATCTCTTTTGGGTCACATAATCTAGTGATCTAGATTGGAACCATTCTTACAAGTCATATCTCTTCAAACTCAAGCTATATTTTGATCTTAGTTTTATGCAACATAATTATCTCCTCTTAGGAGTGTGAGTCTAGAAGAAAAAAATTAGGGCATTGGTGCCCATTTTTGAATCAAATAAAAAAGTGTAAGGCTCTTAATCACTCTAGGTATAAGGTCTCCAATCTATATACTACCATTTCGATATAATAAACCTTTCTATATACACACCCTTATGATATACCCATCATTACGTGGAAGAAGATCTCCCTTTCGATATACGTGGTGATACATGAAAGAGGTGTTAACATATGTTAAAAAATTCAATATGTGGTACTAAGACAGTACTCAAAGGGGTCTGTGCAATTATTGACATTGGTTCAAAGAAATATCCTCATATGTGTGTGCAACTTTGCTATATACTTGGATTGTTTTAGTTATTTGGATTTATGTTATGTAATGAATCACAAACAAATGAGAGGGCTTAAAGTGTGTGTATTATGTCCTTATTTCTCCCTGTTGATTCATAGGGATGATGCCCAAACAACATTGTTATAACTATATTAGGAGTTAAGTTCATTAGTAGTCATGATGGATTTACCCATAAGCGCTTCCTAAGGAACTGTATATACAAACACTATGAAAGAGATCCAAAGATCTCATGAGTGTTATAAAACCAAATTTTACTATTTTTTTTTTCAAATCTCTTCAAGTTTTTTTCAATTATAATGTTTGTGGTTGAATATGGAAACCTAAAAATTAGTACAATCCACTAAAATATACACTGAAAATATATGATTACATCCAAATAAGAAAAAAAGGAATGAAATTTTTTTTTTTTGCGAGGCCTTCGTGGCCTTTGGAGTTCATAATGTCTCTCACCGTTTGAAAAACCACAAAAAAACAGCTAAAATGTAGTTTTAAATACCCCTCCCTTTAGAAAAATTTGCTCAAAATTATTTTTAAATAAATCTAGGTTTTTTTAAAAACTAAATTAGTGTTTTTGTGACTAAAATTGATATGGGGTTTAGTGGTGGTTTGGACCACTAAAGATGGTGGTTTCGCCAAATTAGCCACACCAATTTGATAATATATCAAAATAATTGGTTTTGGATGAGGGTTGAACCCCTAAATTCTTACCCCTAAACGACCCTCTCTATCCAACATGAAGCTTTAAGCACTTGGTTTAACAAACCAATAAATTTGAATATATGTTTTTCAAAACAAGACTTTGCTTTAAAAATAAAAATTGCCTACCTTTGGCGATAAATGGATTTTGGAAGGGATCAATGTGGTTTGAGGATGGATTGTTTTAGGTCTTCTCAAGATAATGGATATGAATTTTTATTAGCTTATCTCTCTCTTTTGAAATCCTTCATTATTTTTTCTTCCATTTTTTCTTTAGATGATGTACGTTTAATGGCTCGAATTGACTTGATTGGATCACTCATGATTTTTTATTTTTGTATAACGTATCCATTGTCTATGAATGCAAAATAATAGAAAAGACCCCAACTCACTCAAAGTTATGGTATTAAATAGAACTTGACCACTTTGTAAAGTTGACTTGGCCCTCTTTCTTTGGAGGCTTAACAATGGAGGGATGTTTTAACTCGACCACATACATGGTTCTAGATCAATCTTACCCAAATAGTTAGATCACCAAATGGTTCACCTCGCCTAATCAATGGACTAATGAAAATTAGGACCTACACTTGAAACAAGGGGTCTGAATCTTAGCTCAGTCCAAGAGAGTTAGATGTGGATTTTCCATTTAGACTTTGTAAACAAAGCACTCAAGATCGAGCTTGTCTACTTTGGTTTTCAATCCAACTCAATTTTCAAACAATTCAAATCACAAACTTCAACTCACAAGCACTACTGATTTGTAGAGCTCAATGGATAGCTTCTGTTAGGACCCACTACAAAACACACAACCCTCAAATTTGGTAGCTCTGCTAAATTTAGTAGTGACTAAAAACCTCTAAATTATAGGGAAAACCTTTGTTGGGGAAATGATTTTTTTAAATTTTGATTTGATTTTATGAGTCATATTTGTTCCAGTGGAAAACATTTCTTAGTGTAGAGAGGCACCAACGTAAAAATTTTTTTATTTCTAAACACTGGAAATTGGACATGAGGTTTTGGGGATGTAGGGATGGAGTTGGGAAGTTACTAGAGGCTTCAAAAGCTCTCCAAATGCTGAAAATTCTTCTCCAATATCTTCTATCTCTTTTTCACTCTCTCTACACACCTTCTCTACACACATGCTCCTTTAACTAGCTCTGATACCAAATATAGAAGAGGGACATAAGCCTTAAAAATATATTGATGTTCAATAAAATCAAATTACAATAGTGATGGATGAAATATTTATAGATATGCACAATTGAGTACAAACAAATAAGAAGTTTTTCTCAAAATAGAAACCATACAAAAATAATACAAATAAATAAGATGTTGCAACTATGGAACAATAAACACATCTATATAATAAAACAATATGAATGTATAAAAACATAACCAAATAATATAATCTACCTAGTTACCTAAGTAACCAAAAAGTTACCACAATAGTAATAAAAAATTACCTACATAGTAAATGCATAAATTAACTATACTAGGTTTTACCTAATAAGCTTAGGTGATGTTAGAATAATTAGGCTTTGTCCTTATTTTGAAAACATAAACATGTATATATATGATTTCCCTATTTTAATTTAGTAATTGACAACTAGAATTCCAACCCATAAGTGAAAAATATTCCCAATGGATAAAAGAGACCCAAAAGGAGTAAGTAAGATAGAAAAGGTCAGGGGGGTGCCGAGAGTGGAAAAGAGTGCATGGGAACTTCTGTCCTAGCTAGGCACTAGTATTTAAATCCATAAAAGATAAATAAGTAAAATAATGACTAGGATGTAGGGTGTGTAAGATGAATTAGAAAACAAGAAACATAGAAAAGAGGCAGAAGATAGTCATCAATTACTAGTTTTATTTCTTAGGAATCATATATATGTTAATATGTGTTTATGACCTAGAAATGTACCCAAGTTCATGATTTTGTGTTTACATTTTCTCCCACTTTATGTTTTTGATTGAATACTTGATAACATAAAGTAGATAAGATATACATACATTATGATCCTATAGAGCATGTGGCGAATAACATGCATCTTTGAGTGGACAAGTGAAGTGTGAACTGACACAAAGTGAAGAGAGGAAAATAGGAAGAGAAAGTGACCCTAGGGGTGAAACATATGGTTTATACTGTGTTGGATCTATTGTTGTGATTTTGATTGCTTCTTCTTGTAAGGACGAACTTGAAAAGAAAAGAGAAATAATGTAGTCAAAGTCCCATATATGATAAATTAGAGAAAATGTACATAAGTATGTAAAAGTATGTTAAAGTGTGTAAAAGGAAAGTGTACACCTGATGTAAAAGAGTGTAAAGGATAGAAAAATATCCTAAAATATTGTGAACAAAAGGTTTTGGGAGATCTCATGCCAGAGTGAGTTTTTGGGAAATATCATGCAAAGTGTGAGCTTTTTGGGTGATCTCATGCTAAGTGTGAGTTTTTTGGGTGATCTCATGCCAAAGAGAAAGTGTTGGGGAGAGAGGTCTATTGTTACTCTCCTTCCATGACTCTTCCCATAAACACCATTGTAAATATTATGTCCCTTTTTTTCATGTCATCTTGAATTAGTTCCTTTTCGACTAATTGTTCTGATTAAAGGATATTGTAGGAGATTACATGCATTCTATATTTTGAGGCCAACGCTCGATATTGTAAAACTAATCAAGTATTTTTGAACTATTTTGATATGATAAACTAACTATGTGTGCCCCTAGGACATTAGTTCCCAAGGGAGGAAATAGGTTCCCAGACAATTCTATCTAGGTTTGGGTGCACTAGTGTCTGTGTTGTGATTCTGAACAAAGTTTGATTTTACACTAGTGTTGTAATTGTAACCTAAGTTGATTATGTGTTGTAATGTATTGTTATATATCTCTGAGCTATTGTGTGGGGTTATTTTTTCACCCAATGTATACCCCCTCATTTGGGGTGCATGCAATGTCGATATGAGAATGCATCCCAAAGACATGTTCGATGCTAATATGAATCTAATACCTATAGGGGGGGTAGGAATGTGCATGGTAGAAATGAAGGAACATGTAAATAAAATGTCTAGAGACATGTGTTAGTATAAAATTTATCAAGCATGTCATAGAAAACTAATGTAACAAGAAAATGTGCATACAAGATAGACCATGAAAAAAGGGTTTCAAACATGGGAGATCACTCACAATGTCACAAGATAATAAGGGCCAAAGAGGACATAAGAAAGAAAAATTTCATCAAACAAAGAAATAGGGTATAGTCTACAAACAATATCATATAATGCCCAAAAATTCAAGAAAAATGTATCAGATAACCATGGTGGAATATAGTCCTATAAAAAAATGCTACACATGAAGCATTCATTAACATTTTAGAAAGATAAAAATTATATCAAAGCATGTATGTATCAATGGAATAAGTAGTGTACTAGAAAGTAGGAGTAGTAAATAATGAAATAATAACATCTGTAATGTGTGAGAAATTAGATGCCCCCATAAGCCTCTATGGGACTAGTAAGAGGTATAATGCCAAGCATCATTTCAACATGTAAGGATCTATAAGATATTTTCATTCACTCCAAAATACCAAGTGAAGTTGCATGTGTATATAGAAAATATATTCACATACTAAGTATCTTTTAACATGGGAAACAAAGTTTACATGTAAGTATAAGAAATAAAAAGTAAGTGAAATAAAGATATGCAATATGTTGTGAGTGTGAATGAGATGGTATGCAATTTTTGAAGATGGATAGGGGTAGTGTGATCCCCATCGTAAATGTGTATGAGATGATGTTAATTTATAAAATACCCCTCAACAATAAAGTATGAACCATAAAACAAGAATGTGTCATTAGGAAATGGTTTGAAAATGTTTTCTAGAAAGATATGTCATGAAGTAAAGCGTGAATATTTAATGTGGTGAGGTTTATTTTATATTTAGACTCTCAACAATCAAGTATGAACCATGGAAATAGATTGCATCATAGGGTAATGAGGATACAAGTTTTGTATAAAATTATAAGAGAGATGATGAAAATAGATGTGAAGCACAAAGCGTAATGTGTAGAGATTAGAAAGAATTCTAATGATTTAAGGGGGAAAAGCATGTTTCCCCAAGTATGAGAAGGATAGAAGGCTATCCAATGATAGTGAAGGGAAAGGGCCCTCCACCCGATGTCTGAGGAGATAAAGGCATGTGACGATGCTCTAAGATAGTGGAGTATGAGAGTAATGATATACATGTGAAGGAGATATATGTGGTGAAGGAGGTGGTGAACACCTATGTGAAGGGATTTCCAAATTAGGGGACTTATACTAATGAGATGGAATAGTTCGACCTATGAGGATGAGAGAATCATGAAGTAGGACATGTGTGGGTAAGAGAACTAGGTACTAAATGTGGTTTAGGTTTGAGAGGCCTCAGAGACTTGGATGTTGTAACTAGTGGAAGGATGTCATCAAGACTAGGTTTGGGAAATGGTGGACATGGTGAAGTGTATTTGATAGTGACAAATTTATTATTGTGAATTAATTTAAGAAATAAATGATTCATGGAAGGAATAGCTTGAGTGAAATGGAGACAAGGAAAACCTAAGAGCACATCATAACCTTAGATTTAAGATGCCAGAGGGAATGGAAAAAACATGGTGAGGGGACCAATTGTAATGGTTAGCTTGATGTATCCAAAATAATTATGAAATGGATATGTGATAGTAGATATTGGAAATTTAATAGCCATAATAAGTGCAATAGAGCACACACTAATATGAGCTACTGGATAGATCATAGTGTTATTGATAGTATATGAAACAATAAAATCATTTATGTGTAATGAATCAGAAGAGAATGTTACATGATAATCATGATATGAAAATGAAACAATTGGTGGTGATGTATTAGTAGGAGAAACAAGGAAATCAAGGATCCCTGATGAAGGAGGGGGCACAACATGATATGTATGGTTAGCTAAAGATTCCTAATCTTGTGTGTCTGCTTAGGAAAAGGTTCATTAAAGATTTTTATCTTTTTTTATCATTGATAGTTTAGAAGAAGATGGCTTAAGGAGCTCAAGTATATTATTGTCAATAAGATATTGAATGAGATGCCTCTATAGACACAAAATTTTGGTATCCCTCCCCCTTTTCATCACTATCCTACATACATGCCTCTCTTCCCATTCAAGTCCCCCTTTCCCTCCTAAATTTAATATTTCCCTTTAATTATCATTCTCCATCTTAATCGCATCCTAATCATGCCCTTAATTTATCTTCTCTAAACATCACTAATCATCCTTAATGTTATCCAATTTTTCCCCTTGAGGAAAAAGTGGACAAACAAGGTTCTGTTGTACTATGGGACTGAGGAAGGTCTTCGAGAAATTTGGGCATACAGCAAAATTTTTTTGCTTTAGGGACATTTGCAATATTCCAGTCAGTTTCAGAATCATTTTTAGGATGTTCTCTCCTTTTTAGGTTTTGGAGGTTCAGGTTGTGCTAAAAAAAAATTGATCCTTGAGCCCATTTCATGTCATCATGGGTATAAATTGATTAAAATCGATAAATTATGTTGAGGAGGTCTTACTATATCTCTATGATCCTCAGGTTTCAAGGGATATCTAGGAGGTCCAAATATTTCAAAGTCAGGTGTGAAATGGGTCTTCGTGCTCAAATAGTCACTGGGTAGCTTAGTGACCTACTTGATGAGCTAAAGGAAAGTTATGCATTGTTTAGTTGTATTAGGAAGATAATTGGGAACATGAGTTAAGGTCAAGTTATTCAGCATGTTGACTTGCACTATTGAGTGAGATATGTTGCTAAATACATCAAGTTTCTTGTTGGGGGACACCAAATGTCAAGACTCATTGAAGATCAGTTAAGTCACGTTCTGGGAAGAGTCATGGTGAGATTAACATATCAAAGATCACCTCGATGGATTGAACATTGAAATGAGATCTGGATGATGGTGACTAGAAGGCTAAGCTTGTCATAATATCGAGCTATAGGAGTAATTCAACATATTAACCATGGAGTTGAATGAGTTATACATAAATATTTTGAGATCATTGCAGTCAATGAGGTCACGTTATGGAGGAAAATTCAAGTGATAGCTCAATTTAGAGCTCAGAAGTGTAGTGACTTGGGTATCTCATGTAAGAGATCACTAGCTCGACATGTGACTTCTTGTCTGCAACCCAAATTTAATTACAAAAAACAAGACATTTCTTTCATAATTTTATTAATAGGAAATCAAGCATTATAAAACAAATGAGAGAACTACAATATTTATAGATATTGGACAACTTCTATCTCATCCTCAATATATGAAAAAAAATCATCTAATCTCGAGAAAATATTCAAAAATAGCATATTTAACTTCCCCTATTGCCCTAATGGAAATCATTTGGGAACAAAATATTCAAGATAGAACATGATCCCACAAACATTGGGATGAGAAAACTATCATTAGTTAACTAACTAAGGAAAACTAATATCTATGACATAAGTTTAAAGTATTTAATTAAATACTTTAACTTATTACATTTATTCAAATATCAACTAATGATGAATTAAGCTAAGCTTTATTCATAACATTCCCCCCTTAACTCAACATGGTCTCAAGTGAACAAGAGAGAAATTCTCTAAAACCCTCAAATTTACCTCAAGCAAGTGAATTTGTGAAGAAATCTACATGTTGTATATCTATTGGGAAATATTGGAGTTGGATGTTGTTATTTTGAACATGTTTGCAAATGAAATGTACCTACACCTCAATTTTTTTGGTGCACTCATGAAAAAATAGATTCCAAACAAGTTTTACTACTCCTTCATTATCAACATGTAGGATAGTTGGATATTTCTATGGTATTCCCAATCCTTCAAGTATATGTTAGAGCCATATCGCTTCATAGACAACTCCACCGCTACATGATATTCGATTCTATGGAGGATATTGAAACACAAGTCTTCTTCTTACTTCCCCATGATATTGGTCCAAATCCCAAAAAGAATACAAATCCTAAAGTGGATTTCCTATCATCTATGTTTCCTGCATGATTTGAATCTAAATATCCTATCAAGAAGAAGTTATTATTCTTCTTATATTCTAGGCCATAGTCCATAGTTCCTCTAATGTACCTCAATATCCGCTTTGTTACTTTCCAGTGAGAAACCCTTGGTTCTTGCATGAACCATGAAAGATAGCTGACTGCATAGCTGATATCTAGCCTAGAGTAAGTCAAGTAGATGAGACTCCCGATTAACTACCGAAAGAGAGCTACATTTACATGTGGTGATGGATCTATTTGAGATAGTTGGAGTCTTATCTCCATAAGTGTGGAAAATGGATTACAATCCATCATATTGAATTTCTCGATCTTTTCTTGGCATATTTAATTGTGAAACAAATATATGATTTTCTCTTTTTCCAAAATTCAAGTCCAAGACAATAATGCGAAGCTTGAGATTGGTCATGTTAAATGATCATGTTAGATATTTCTTTTGACTAAATCATCCTCATTGATCCTCCAAGTGATGACTAGATCATCGACATATACTACAATGATCACTATCTCCCCCTTAATTTTTCAGATAGAGATTATGATCGTATGGACTCCTCGAATCCATGTTAAATGAGATGCTCATCGATTTTTATGTACCATGACCGGGAGACTTCTTTAGACCATAAAGTGATTTTATTATTTTACATATTTTCCTCTTTACCTAGTATGACAAAACCTTTCGTTGAGTCATGAAAACTTATTCATGTAAATCACCATTAAGAAAGGCACTTTTCACATCCATTTGGTGTATTTTCAACCAAATTGTGTAGCTAGATAAAATATTAACTTGAACATTTTTATCTTAGCTATGGGAGAAAAAGTATCCTCATAATCAATGCCTTCTTTTTAGCATATCCCTTAGCAACTAGTCTAGCCTTATGTTTATCAATTTTTTTCTTCTTCTTTGTACTTCATTTTGAAGATCCATATGCATCCAATCAGATTTTTCCCTAGTGGAAGATCTGTAAGTTCCCATGTATTATTTTTCATAAGTGACTTATATTATATATCCATAGCATCTTTCCAAGGTTTAGACTATAGGGATTATGAAATTATGATGACTCAATAGTTTCAAAAATTTACCCATTAAGGCCAAATTGACCTCATTTCAATCCATACTATGAGTCCTTATTCTAGTGGTAGATGTGTCAAGGAAACTATCCAATTTTTCATCTCTCATCATACTTGTATACCATTTAGGCATACTTTTTGTGGTTCCTATGGGAGGTTGAATTTCACCATCTTCCCCATCATCACTGTCATCATCAAAGTGATTACCATCCTCTATTTTCACTGTAGGGATGATTTTTTCATCATGTGAGTGTATAGAAGGAGCATCTTCTTTTCTTCTCAAAGAAATCAACATCTTGACTAGTGTATACCCTTCTTGTTCTTGGATCCATAAGTCTATAGCCAAGTGCTTCATCACTATATCCCAAGAAGATAAGTTTTTATGATTTCATATCAAGCTTAGTTCTTTGTTTCTTAGGAATGTGCATACTATCTTTACATCTAAAAACTCTAAGGTGTGAAATAGATGGATTATGTCCCTGACCATGCTTCCTGAGGTGTTACTCCATCAAGAGCTATAGTGGGAACTCTGTTTAGTAAATAGACTATCATTTTAGTTGCTTGGCCCAAAATGTTTTTGATAAACCTACATCATCAATCATGCATCGCACCATTTCCATGATAGTATGATTTCTCCTTTCAACAACACCATTTTTTTGTGGTGTGTGAGGAGGATCCATTTGATGACGAATGCCATGTGTTTCCAAAATTGTTGAACTCATTGTTGGTGTATTCTCCCCTCGATCTGAGCGGAGTGTTTTTATTTTCCTACTAGACTTTGTTTCAATAAGGGCTTTAAACTTCTTGAAAGTTTTAAAATCTTGGTATTTTGTAGAAAGACAATATATCCACATTTTTCTTGAAAAACATCAACAAAGAGCATGAAATATTGAAACCTAGAGTGGCTAGGTCTCATTGGTCCACACAGATTGGTATGCACCAAGTCAATTTTTTCCTTATCCCAAAATGTACTATGTTTGAATGGTGCTCTATGTTGTTTTCATGCCAAAAAATGCTAACATTTATCTTTACCCTTTTTTAGAGGTGGTAAACCCCTAACCATGTCATATCGATGAAGTGTGTTAAGATAGCCAAAACTCACATGTCCAAGTATTGATGCCATAGTTGAGCTGATGATGTATCCTTGGCTACAAGTGCTTGATCATTTTGTTAAACAAAATCCAACTAAAACATTCTTCCCACATTCAAAGCTTTTGTAAAAATTTTGGAGCTTTATGACTTATCTCAAATTAGGCACATCTTTTTACTGCCTTTACAATCAAAGTCAATTTTGAGATTGTGATCTAATAATTGAATCACAGATAATAGATTTTTGTTAAACTAGGGACATAAAGAACATCTATAATTTTACAATTATGTTTCCCAAGTGGTAGTGAAATGGAACCAATTCCTTCAACACTATAAGATGTATCATCACCCAAAGAGACATGATTTTTGGTGGGTGTTTTACTCATTGTGAAGAACTAATATTTCTTTCCTATCATGTGTCGAGTTGAATGTAAGTCAACATACCAAATTTGATTTGTAGAATTGGATACTTCATTTGACTTTTTATAATATAGGAAGTCGTCATCATCAAATTGATCTTCTTGTTTGGTTACATTTCCTTATTGAGTTGATTTATTCTTCCAATTTTGATTATTTTGTCCTTATTTACTCTATTGTTGGACATATTTTGTTTGTTGGTAATTAATATTTTTACCACTTGATGATCCTTGTTGGAATGTGTTTTACCAACAATTCTTTAACTCATGTCCCTTTCGACCATAGATAAGACATTTTTGTTGGTAATTTTGACCTTGTTGAGTATTACCTTGCTTCTGAGGTAGTTTATTAGACTTATCCTATTTTTTCCTTTTTGATTAGAAGCAAGTGCATCCTCTTCAATTTTAGTAGCTGAGTGAATAGCTTCCTCTTGTTGTAGCATATTCACTAACTCTTCAAAAAAAATTGTTTGACCAGTTATTTTTGACATGGTCACAAAAATCCTATAAGGAGGAAGGAAGAATCTCAATACTATAGGTATGAGTGATTTGTCAGTTAATTCTTCTACCAAAGCTTGAAGTGATGCATGAAAAGTTTCCACTCTTCTCAAAAACATTTCAAATTTCTTAGTTGGTTGCATTTTCAAGTTTAATAGTTGACTTTTGAGATGAAGTATTGTGTTCTTATTTTTTGACTCATATATTGTTTTCAACTTGTCCCAAGATTATTTTTTTGTTGTGGACTCATGAATATGAGGTTGTACCTCATCGAAAACACTAAAAATATTATTAACTTTGATTTTTGATTTGCATGATCAAATGTAGCTTGTTCTGTAACATCTATTGTAGATCTTGTTAATGTACCAAAAATAATGGACCATAGATTTTCAAAATCAAGTTGTGCGTGATTTTTTGTTTTCCATGTTGGATAATTATCAGAACGCAAAAGTTGAGAATTTGACAAAAGAATTTTGGTGTCGTAATTGTGGCCATTGTGAAAAATGAATAATGAAAGAAGAAGAATTGAACAATTCCCCCCTTAAAGCATACACACCCCAAATAATATTTTATTTATTTTGGGCATGCTTTTTTGGCCATTTACAATGAATTTTTGGCACTTTTGGCCCTAATACAAATTTGGCTCTATGGCCAATTTGCAAAAAAAAAAAATATATTTAGACTCTTTGGCCTCTTTTGAAAAACAATATGTCATTTTTGAATTATTTACAAAACAAATCTTATTAAAATAGACCAAGATTTAGATTGTAATAACACACACTTTAAAAAAATGACACCTCAATCCGAGGTACTAGTTGAAATTTATGGCACTTTTAAGTTACGATTTAAATATCTTTCCAGACCCTTTCCAGAAATGAAAAAAACAATTTCACTTTAATTTTTTCCATGATGTCCAAAAATGGAAATTTTTTAAAAGTGATTTTTAAAAATGGAACATATAACAACTTACGTGCATGCATAGTGCATTTTAGGGAAAAACTACCATTCAACCACTTTTCCTAAGTGTTGTAATAACCCTTGGCCACATTTTTATTAATGCTTCTGTTTGTATGTAGGTATTTCTTCTGGGATGCAACTTTTTCTTCCTATTTACAGGTAAATTTTTTTAAAATAGAGAATGAAACAATGTCACCTTTTACAAGAGAGTTACATCCAGTCTGCAAGGGCCTATGATTGCACTCCATATGTTCTTCAACTACAAATCAACCATGAAAGAGGTGTGGATTTGGGTAGGGGCTGTGAAATGGCTGGGGGCATCTATGGCTCCTCTTAGCTCTGTAATTTCTCTAGATCTCCCTAAAATTCCCTAAAACTTCCGCATGGAATCTCTTGATCACAATCATCGCTATGATACCAAATCTTGTCTACAACCCACATTTAATTATAGAAAACAAGATAGTGCTTGCATAATTTTATTAATATGAAATCAAGCATTACAAACAAATGAGAGAGATGTAATATTTATAGATATTGGACAACTTCTATCTCATCTTCAGTATATGGAAACAAATCATCTAATTTGAGAAAATATGTAGAAATAGCATATTGCCCCTAACTACCCCTATTTCCCCTCATGGAAATCATCCGTGAACAAAATATACAAGATATAACATGATCCCAAAAACATTGGGATGAGAAAAATATCACTTAGTTACTTAACAACTAAGGATAACTAATATGTTTATTGACATAAGTTTAAAGTATTTAATTAAATACTTTAACTTATTACATTTATTCAAATATCAACTAATGATGAATTAAGATAATTTTTATTCATAACATGACTGATGGCTCTAACCCACATAGGGTAATGTCACATCAGTGAGGTTGTAGGAAAATATCATGAATATCTAAAGAGGTAGCTCGAGAAAAGAAGAACGAATCACTCACCAATGGTTAGGCAAATATCCGTAGGCACCAAAGTGGAAGAATAATTCAATGTCAAGCTAAAGCTTAAGCCCAAAATGTTGAATGGGTGTGAGAAGAATAAGCTGAGTGAAAGGTATTTGACATGCTCACATGAGGAGATTATTAGGAATTATGGGGAAGGCCAAGTCACTCGGCTGTGAACACATTGCTTGGCGTTGAGCTAAAACCAAAGGTGAGATTGGTATAATGCCAAGTTATGGTGAAGACAAGGCCATGAATTTTTGAGTTGTAGGCTACTCGTGAGATCGAGAAGTTCACAAGGTTTGGCACTTGGAAGAAAAGGATTATAAATAAGGCATCATGAGCTAGGAATTGGATCTCGACCGAAGCTCGGGACAATAGGATTGAATAAAGAAGTTAAGATGAGAAATAGAGCTCAATATTCATGGAGGGAAATGGAGTTGAACACCTTGAGTTGTGGGAGGAGCATGACTAGATGGCTTGGTGGTGTGTGTAATCGGGATGAGATAGTGAAGGATGGCTTGAAAGGAGATGAGCTCGAGTGACAAAGGATTCATAACTTAGTGAGAAGGTAGGTTTGTTTGATGTCAAGCATGATGAGTTCAATCTAGATCACTCGGTGAATTTTGTCATTGGGACTCTACAAAGAAGTTCATCTAGATTGTTTAATGTCAGGCATGGTGGGTTAGTAAGAGCTCATTGAGCTCATTTGGAAATAAATTGGTTACCTCACGTGAGGACAAAGCAAAGAAAAAAAGTGGTAGAAATTGGTGGAGTTAAGCTCATAATAATTTCACAAGAAAATGGCTCGACAAGCCATGTACATAGAGGATCACGATGAGCTCGATGAAGATCACATCGAGATAGCCCGAGTTGGGAGTTTTGAGGAATGGCCTAAACCTCATCCTCAAAGCAAAGACATGGGAAATTGAGTGAGCTCGAGCCATACTTGGAAGTTTGAAATGGAAGGACCAATGATATTTTCCCTAAAGGAGACCGGAATTTCCATGGAAATGTGGGAGAAGTGGGTAATATGATGTAACTCACCACATGAGTTATTTTGGATCGATGAGGGGGAAATTTTGAGTTGGAATTACAGGGATTGAGAGCTAACTTGCCAAGATTGTTTTGTTTTCAAAATGATGTTTTGATTCCCCACCCAAAGTTGGCATGTTAAAATTATGGTCGGGATTTTGAGAGCTCGAGGAGATAATACGTAGAGATATGCATGGAAAATAATGAGTTGATCTCCGAGTTGGTCGAGCCAACGTATCAAGTCCACCAGGAAATTTACTAACAAGTGGGCAATAGAATGGACCTCACCCGAAAATACATCTCGGGGAGAAGGAAATGGTCAAGGTGGTTTGATTTGAATGTTGAGGAGCTTAGAGTATGAAGTTGTAGAGGTTTTTTTGTTGGAAATCAAACAAAATTACCAAGTATGGTTGCCACATCAAAATTGGCTCGAATGTGGAGCCTTGAAGGATTTGGTAAATAAATAAATCAGTTAACACATGGATCCATAAAAGGGGAGAGTTGGTGACAAAATTGGAGAAGTCGGCTCAAATGTGGAGCTCCCTGAGATAAACACATGGTCATTGAACCATGAAATTGATGTTAAACCAATGAAAAAGGCACCAAGTTAATTTCTGAGTTAACTGATTGGTTGGTGAAGGGTGAATGACCCTCTAATGTGAGTTAAGTGGGTGTCATGTGGGAATGAGTTAACATTCGATCTAGAAAGGTTTTTCATAGTTGAGTGTTTAGGCCTACATTACATGGGGAGTTTGAAGAATCCCAAGTTGTAAAGAGTCGATTCATTGGGGAGGTTAGTGGAGTAAATGGAGCACATGGGATGAATACGTTGATGAAAAGGTAAGTGGGGAAAATTTAATGACAAATGGTGAGTGGTAACATTATGTGTAAGGCCATTATCAAATGCAATACATGCAATGAAGAACTAGCCATTTGATGTAATGAAGGAGCTCACCAATCGGGTCGGTGAGATGGTAGTGAGCCATATGAAAATATAAACTAAAATACCCTTTCGAGAAAAAATAAAAACCTTAGGGGGTCCCGCCAAATAAATTTTATTTTTATTAAAATATTTTATTAAAAATATTTTTATTTTATAAAAAAATTTGATTATGAGGTCATGATGGATGGATGTGTTCAATGTGTAATTAATGACGTAATCAATCATGGAGACTAAGTGCCAAGAATTTAGTGAGTTCTCCTCTATTCTCTCATAGGGATTTTTCTATAAATGTAAATGAGGAATTCATTCCAAGGTGTTAGATAGTTGGACATTTTTAGTATTCTCTCTCTCTTCCGCAAGCTAGAATATGTGGATTATGGGGACTTTTATTGTGGATTATGGGGACTTTCAAGTCTATATTCCAATATTGTAATGGAAATTTTTTCCTCTTCCTAATGTAATGATGCATTGTGCATGTGATTGAAGTAATGAAATTGTGTTTGTGACTAATTATTGGTCCTTTCATCATTCTAGCTACTTCTTTATGCCTTTCTTGTGTATGCAGGTATATTGTGTAACTTCAAGTTTCCATTGCAGTTTTGGGAGATTTGTGTTTATCTGAGAGTGAATATTTATATGTGGTTGAGTTGTGGTGCTTTTTCATCCTTCTCATTTTCATCTTCCTTCACTGGAAAACTGAAAATTTTTCTAGCAACAACCCTTTCTTGGTGCATCACCACTTCTAGTATAGGTTTTATTTCTTGTAAATCTCTCTCCCTTAATCCCATGAAAATGTTAGCATAGGTCTAGTTAGTTGCATTAGAAGTAGTGTTATGTTTAGTTTAGGAAGAGGAAGCCTACCTTATTCCGCAGAGGTTCACCTCTATCCCAAGTCCCACTGACTTGAGAGGTGATCACATATTACCCAATCACACCGAATTCCCTACCCATGACTTGGCCATTTAGAGGGTGCAGTGATTTGGTGATAAATTTTTTTTGGAAACCCGGTGGGACAAGAGTTAGTACTTCTATTCATACTTACATGAATCAAAGTACCTGGTGACTCCATGTCCTCGGATTTTGAATCTCAGTGTATTAACTTATGCGAAGAATTCTAGACAAGAGCTTCTGCGAGACGAGAAGGAAATTATCAACATATCAAGTTATCCTTGTCTCCTCTAAGGAGAAGGAGAAGAGTAATTTCAACATCACCAGTTGCAGCATCACCTAATAGGGTCATTAAACTCCTCCTTATGAAAGGTTTCCTCCACCTAAGAACAATCAACCTCTCTTGTTGGTATGGTAGCCCCTACAAGAAATCAAGTTTTTCTCCTTTTAATGCAAATAGTCCTCTCTAGTTGGCTCAATGTGATCCTATACCTGGTGTAACACTCAAAATTTTACCCTTTTACATAAGGGAAACTCATATTACTCTGATGGAACATATCCTTGATGTAGCCAACATTTTGTAGTACATAATATTATAGAAGACAATGTTGTGGTCAGACTCCTTACCACTTCCTTCAAAGGAAAATCACTTCAATGGTTTTGTGGGTTAGAAGATGGTACTATAACCACTTGGGATGAGTTGGGAGAGAAGATCTACAAATAGTTCAAAGATAAGAGTGACCACCTGTCACTCATGGAACAAATCACTACCATAAAGAGAGCTCCTCAGGAATACATGAGTGATTTCAACTTCCGATTCCAAAAGACTTGGAATAGAATTTCGCACTCATAAAGCCTTCTCCTAATAATTCATTTTTGTATTATTTATGATCCTTGAACAATGATGTGACAATTATGATTCAGTCCATGGGAGGGAATATGTTTCGATGCCTACGAAGTTGCAATAAGAGCCAAGAATTCTTTGATCTAAGAAGGGAAGATTGCACCCAAACCTCCCATGCCTTTGTTTGTTGAACTTTCAAGTAATCAACCAACCATTTCCCCTGTTCCATCAACTTCTAGCCAACCAATTGTGGCTACACCAGTTGTGATTGCACCTCCCCTTCAAAAAATTTGGTTGAGTTCAAGTCACTACTACAAACTTTTGGGAATGAACTCATAGAACTCAAGAGGTAACAATCTCAATATGCTTAGCCTTACTAATATCAGAATCAACAATACCAAGCTAACTATCCACCTTTTCAAGGAAATAATCAATCACAAAATTAATTTACAAATCAAGTTGTGAACATAAAGCCTTTGAACTTTAGGAATCCTCTTACTGCTAGCTCTTCCAAAGCCCTTTTACATGTCTAAAATAATCTAGTTCAAGACTATGAATGGTGTTATCCTTATTATCAACCCCAAAATAAAAATATTTTCCCCAATGGATTTCTGAGCTAGGACCTTATGGTTCAAAGTGCATCTTCTCCACCAGAGGAAAAAAATTTCATCTATATAGGAGGTGCAGATCAACCACAGGCCCCTAAAGAAATTAATTTTCTAAATTGGAAAGCATAATATTTTTATGGGTTGAATACAAATTATTCATCAGTAGTGAAAAACACTTGTTCCAAAAAGAGAGAAATGAAATCTCAACCTTCCAAAGCTGATCAAGCATCCACTTCATAGCCTTGGCCACAAGCAATGGTTGATAAATATGCAAGAAAGAAACCTCTAGAAATGCATGCTAGCCAAGCTGCAAGGAAAGAAGGTTCTTCAGGCATCATAGTACCCAACAAAAATTTCCAAAAGAGGATTCTAACGCCCAAAGAAATGTCAAAAATTAGGATCAATCCCTTTCAGTATTGTAGAATAGATGAAGAAGACCAACCTAAGTGTTACCATGTGGGATGCACTCTCAATTCCCTCTCAAAGAAACTTATTACAAGAGGCTCTGAAAATTTTTGGTACAACCGATGGATCATCGGGTCATGGGGCAGCAATTGCTACAATTTTGTGTCAATTGGAAGGGAAAATTATTCCTAAGGTGAAAAACTACCACCATTCTATATTTCCTTGATCATTGGTGATCATTTGGTACATAATTGCATGATCGATTCTGGTGTCAATATTTTAGTTATGCCCAAGAAAATTATAGACGTGCTAGGAATCCAATATACACCAGTCTCAAGAGGATTCATTTCGGTTAGATGGTACAATAGTTCAAACCATTGGAATCATCAAAGGACTCCAACTTACTATCCATGCATGTCCCAATTTTTCATTCACACAAGACATATCAGTCATCAATCTTCCTCCTCTCTTCACCATTTTCCTATCATGAGATTTCACTACCAAGATGGGTGGTTACCTATTAGCTGATTGGTCACATATGATCCTTAGGACTCGATATAGAATTAAAGTGACTATAAGGATGGAACCAATTTGTCATAATCATGTGGAGCCTTAAACTACTAGTCCTATAAGTGGTAATTATACCATTCATGATCGCGAGGAAGAAGTTGATGATCAAAACCAACCACTCTTTTGGAAGAAGTATCTAATACTATGTTGGATGAGGTAAGTGTAGATCATTAGTATGACCCTTATGCTAAGGCATTGGTGGAATAAGAAGTTGGTTTTCTATTTTTAGAAGAAATGGGATTGGGTACATATTGTATTCACGAAGAAGGTGCAATCATACCACAACTTGTTAAAACCCAAAGTATCTCTGAAGGACTTTAGAAACTATTTTTGATGGCTCAAGGAGTAAAAATGGAGTAGAGGTTTTTGTGTCATATTAATTTCTCTAGAAGGAGATAAGTACTTCTCATCTTTTGACTAAAATTCAGCTGCACCAACAACATTTCTGAATATGAAGCTCTTGTATAAGGAATTAGTTGGCTCAAAAGAAGGGAATCAAAGATTTTACTATTTTTGGTGATAATGAATTGGTTATACACCAAGTAAGAGTGCATAGCACATCCAAAAATTATTTTCTAAGATCTTACAAGAACTGAGTCTAGGATTTGATTGAATATTTTGAGGCTTTGGGATCCACATGGTCCCTAGAAATCAAAATCAAGATGCTAATAGGCTTGCTATGGTTGGTTCACAATATGATGTACCTGTTGATATCATGAAAGAAGAGTGGAAGCCTATTAAAATGGTCATTTGGCCTATAGTTCTTGATAATGTAGGTAGTTGGCAAGTTTTCAATAGCAAATAAAAAATATTCTTTTTCTACAAGAAGAAGTGGAGTTTGTTACGAAAAACCAAGATAAGCTATAAGAATCATATGGTGACTAGATTATACAATTAAAAAGAAATAAGCTACCAAAAGCTTGGTTACTCTTGAGTCCATTTTTAATTTAGATGATCAAGCTAGAAGACAAATTTCTAACATGGTAATCAAAGAGGATGATTTTGAAGAAATCAAGGTAGCAAATGAAAAGTTCCTAAAAATTGGCAAAGTGTGTAATTTTAAGAGAAAGAGGATTTGTAAATATTTTCAAGAATATAATGATGTTTTTACATGGATTTATAAAGATTTACATGGTTTCGATCCAGGTTTGGCATAACATACCATCAAACTGGATCCCAATGCAAAGCTAGTCCATCAAAAGCAAAGGCCAATTAATCCCAAGATTGAGCCATTGATGAGAAAGGAGCTAACCAAAATCATCGAGGCTTGCATCATTTTTTCGATCAAGCATTCCTCTTGGGTAGCCAATCTAGTTCCTGTAAGAAAGAAGAAAAAAGAAATCCAGCTATGCGTGGACTTCAGGATTTGAACCATGCTTCATTAAAGGACCATTATCCTCTTCCATCTATGGAGAAAATCCTTCAAATGTGGAAAGAGCTCAAAGGTTCTCTTTTCTCGATGGATATTTGGGTTACAATCAAATTCTAGTCAAATAATTTGATCAGTTCAAAATGGCTTTCACTACTAAGTGGGGCACATACGCCTACAAAAAAATGTCATTTGGATTATCTAATGCTAGAGCTACTTTCCAACGAGCTATGGACATGGAATTTAAGGGATTGATCAATGACATCATCTTGGTGTATCTTGATGATATAACCGTGTACTCCAAACATGTAGAAGATCACATTACGCATCTGAGGAAGGTTTTCAAGAGGTGTAGGGAATTTGGGGTTTCACTCAATCCTAAGAAATGTATTTTTGTAGTACATGAGGGGAAGTTACTAGGGCATATTGTTTCAGTGGAAGGACTTTCAATTCATTTGGCCAAGATTTTTGATTATGTCCTTATCTCTCCCAAGTCATAAGAAGGGTCTTTAGATTTTTTTGGGAACTATAAATTTTGTGTGAAGATTCATTTCATGACCTTGGTTAAACCATTAACATCCATGTTGAGGAAAAATATTCCATTCTCATGGAAAAAGGAAGGAAAAGAGATCTTAAATCCATCAAGACAACCATTTCTCAAGTTCCTACACTTGTGAATCCAAGGTTTGATAAATATTTTATTATTTATGCTTTTACAAGAAAGAAGAGAATTTTGGGGATCCTCACCGAGAAGAATGATGATATGATGGAATAACCAATTGATTTATTCATCCGGTCCCTAAAATACTATGAGCTCAAATATTGATTTGTTGAGAAGCAAGTTTTTGCTATCATTCGAGCTTTAAAAAATTAGGAACATGGTGTCTCATCCAAACATTAAGGAATTTTTCTTGAACAAGGATATGAATGAGAAATGTGTTAGGTGGATTAAAAGGTAATGGAATATGATGTACACATCAAAGTTACTAAGCTAGTTAGAGGTAAGGGTTTGTGTCAACAACTTATTGCAGATTTGGAATCAAAAGGTGATGAAGATGTAACACTTCTGAATGATGATGAGAGAGATGATCGGGTTGATTGGTTATAAAAATGAAGGCTTTCCTTCTCTCAGGAACATACCCTATTGACATGGATAGGACTTAAAGATGAACCTTTCATCTTCAGTCTATTCCCTATGTTCTAGTAGATAATGTTCTCTTTCAAAGGGATTTAAATGGTGTTCTCCTTCATTGCATAGGGTCAGAACAAGTAAGTAAGCTACTTTGGAAAAGTTTCACAATGGTATATCAAGAAGGAATTACTATGCATGGAAAACATCTACATAAATCATGAGAGCTAGCTAATATTGGATAGATTTATTCAAAGAGGCCCAAATAAGTACAAGGAATGTTCCATTTTAACTAAAAATAGAAATTGGTGGCTCTCCCACTCCATCCAATTCAGGTTGATCAAGCCCTCTGTTCAATGGGGGTTGGATTTCATTGGAATGATTAATCCTCCATTCATCAATGGACATAAATGGGTCCTTATTATAATGGATAGTTTTACTTATTATAATGAAGGAGGGCAATGAGAAGGTAGTTCTTGATTTCTTAGAAGGTAGAATGGAAGGTTCGATGTTCCATTCATGTCATTTAAGACAATGCAATGGAGGGTCTCAAGCTGATTGCATGGGCTATTAAGAATGGATTTTACCTCAAGACTTCATCTAATTACTATCTCAGAAGGAAATGGATTGGTTGAGTCTAGAAAAAGAACCTCATAAGGAGTATCAAGCATAAAATGGAGACTAATAGGAGGACTTGGCACACATAGTGTAGACACAAATTTGTGTCTTACGACCCTTGTGACCCGCATCTCATTTCACAACCTAACCTCAAGACCTAAACCTTACACAATTATTTATTAATTATCTTATAATTAATAAATCCACATCGCCTTACACCTGCCACCTCATTTTGCCACCTCATCATGACCTAGGCCTAACCCTAAACTAATCTAATTAAGACCTATAACTTGGTCTACATCCACACCCATGACTAATGACCCCCTTTCGCACCCAAAACCGACCTTCTAGTCACTTGACCAAGCCCACAACTAATCCCTCGGGAGAAAAGGAGGAAGTTGGCTATTTTACTAAAAATAGCCCACTTTGACCGATACCGGTTCCTACGATTCTACTCGTAACCGCCATCGGTTACGTAACCGCCATCGGTTCCCTGTAAATGGGCTCCCCTAACCAGAAACAAAGGTCGAAGGATTTTTGGATCAATCAGGATCATCAGAAGCGATAAAAAGAATCCGGATTTGCTGAGCCAAGCAAGAGACAAGTGAAGAGACAAGAAGAGTTTGCAGCGAAGGAGACCAAGCCCAAGACTGCAACTGAATAATCAGAGCCCTGTGATACTCAGCTGATCATCGGGAGGGAGGTATCTCATCTCCTGAGTGCCAGGCCATCCTACCTGAGTTCTACCTTTGTCATTACACTTCTCGGACCTGCATCCTCGTCAATAACCAGTAAGTTGCATCTTGTGTGTTCTCTTTAATAATATTTCTTAGACTTTTGAATCACAGCCGTCATAAATCCATTCCTAGATCTACCACCTAGCAACACATTATATCTAACTATCATTCATTTACCTCTCATCACCCCGTTACCTAATCCCGCTCATATACTAGCCTTACAAACAACACAACCACCCCTACAAGTGACCCTCACCAAAAGTCCCTAAAACATAGCCCCACCGATATCGGTTAGCGATGCAGTATCGGTTATTATTGTGACTCAAAACCAGAAACCAACCTTTCCTCCTACTGTTTCAACGAAGCAATTAAATTGTTATTTTACAATATTTCGTGTTAATTTATATTAGAGAGGCCTGACCACCTTCGAAAGGAAGTTTTATATTTCACAGGCCCAGGCGAGTTCCCTCATTTATTGTCTAATCAAAATCTTGTGGTCTTGTGTTCTTATTTGCGGGTAGTCCTTCCAGAGACAAAAGGAGTTCTTCGCAATCAACTTTGATCTCTCTCTACTGTATGCGCACACCATCTCGACATTCACGGGTATTCCTCTAGCCCTAACCCTATATCTGTTTCTAAAAGGAATGAAAGGATAGAAGCAACTCTATTCCCAAAAGCTGAAACATTCCACGCGAAACATTTTGGCATGCCCGGTGGGACCCATTTTGGGTTTTTGTTTCTCTTGTTTGCTTTCATTTAGGGAGCATACTTGTTGTTGCTGTTTTTGTTATATTTAGTAAAGGAATTTGTCTTGCTTTCCTAGTTTTGCATTAGTGAAAGTCATCTTATTTGCTTCATCGAATATCATTTTCGATTTGGGTTTAAAACACGTGCATTACATTCTTGCTTGTTGTTTTCAATTCTAGTGAACATAGATTAAGTAACAGGTCGTACACGTGGGGGTGATTTCCATGGTATTGACAAGAAATTAATCTTACTTTCACTACACAACACATACCGAATCACTTCATAATTAACACAACAACTCAAAACATCCCCCCTTTTCCGCGGTATTCCTCACTTAGATTGAGGTAACCTTATAAGCCAAAACAAACTTGACATTTCCTCTAAGTCTTCTTTTAGGATTCTGACATCATTTTACGTCTAAAGGCATAAGCCCACGATAATTTAAATTAACCCTAGGGTTAGTCTCTGGATTTGCGTGTGCATCTTGTTTGTTTTCAGTTCTGTTTTCTCTATTATACACTGTCTTCTGTCATCACCTCAGAACAATTGATAAATGTACTAAGCTTTGTTAACAATCAAGTCAGTAGCTTCTTATATTTTCTTATACTAGTCTTATTACACCGATATCGGTTAACTGACCGACGTCGGCTATAGTCTAACCGACATCGGTTATCAGACCGATATCGGTTCTTGTCTTTTCTGATTTTCGACAAACCGGTGACCTACCAATTTCACCATTAAGTGCATTTACATTCGATAGATTGAAACCCTACTGGGTACTCCTGTCCATGGTTGTTATCACTCGAAAGCAAGCCGCCGCCATGGTTTCACATGCTTGCTCTGTGCCTTTGCCTGAATCACCCCCTTCACATTCTATAGGGAACCCTACGGACACCAGTGAGATCCCCAAAATTCCTGTAGGAGATAAGGAATTTGCCAAATTTCTGGATGCTAATCCTAGCATTGTACAATACTATTTGTCTCATGCCCCTGACCGTACGCCCGATGGTCAACTCCTTGTTGGCATGCCTATTAGTATAGCTGCTCATTTAGCTCCCACTCCACCTGATAACACCGCCTTGCTTCCTGCATCTTTAGCCCCGTCTCCCAATCCGACGGCTTCAGAGGTTCATACGACATGATTGGCTTTCCTTTGGTTAATCTTGGACCCCACATATCATTACCGCCTTACCCTACCTCATCTCTCTTTGCATGTTGCTCCGTTCATGACTTGCTCTCTGCCACCTATCCACATGAGCTTTCCTTCTCAAGCTCCGCCTACCTTTTCATTCCCATACACGTATCCTGTGACCTCAACATCTTATATGGGACATCCCTATTCGGTCGCCTCAACATATTCATCCTCCATACCTTATCAGCACTTAACCTCACCGTTGTCTAGCGGAGGCCCTTGGCCCAATTTGCCTCCGTTTACCACAACCGCACCATCATCTCATCCAACCACGGATTTCATCAAACAAATGATGGACAAAATGCAAAATCTGGAGGCTTCTGTTTCGGGAAGTCGTAGCGCCTTGACATACGAGCAAGTTTGTCGGGAGCCTATTCACCCTTCTGTCCCTCTTCATTCATATCCTCCTCAATGGGAATTACCGAAATTTACTCGTTTTAATAGTAAAGAGGATCCTCAACAACACTTGCGATCATTTAGACATGCTTGTTATTTGATTGCTCATGATGATGCTTTGTTACTCCGCACCTTTCCCATGTCCCTATCAGGACCCGCCTTGGAGTGGTACAGTGCTTTAACCCAGCACTCAATCTTCTCTTTTAACCAACTAGCCCAATCTTTCTTGGATCATTTCTCCATTAACATTGCTAAGAAAGTATCTATCACCGACCTCTATGCCATCCGACAATTTGAAGACGAATCTATCATGAGATTTCGTTGGACGGTGGCGGGGCCTTATCAACCAACTTACATATGCCTTGCCTCAGGCTGAACTTATTGAACTTTTTACGCGGGCATGCGCTAAGCACATTTCTCCTACCCTTCAAATTCAAACTTTCCGCACATTTGACGAGGCCTTTACCATGGCTCGGAAACTAGAAATTCGAGCCTTAGAAGAAGAGAAATTGCGGTTGCGCAACAAAAACCCCAATTTCCGGACTCCAGATTCCACCAACAAACCTAACACCACCAATCCTCACCCATCGACTAGCTTGAAATCAAAAGGAGCCGTGCACGCGGTGATGGTCAAATCCCAACCACCATCTAATACCCCGCCAAAAACCACCTATAAGTATAAAGCAGAGCCCATCAACTACACTCCCTTGGGAGAAACATATGGTGTAATATTGGAAAAATTGCTTAAAGCAGGAGCCATTACCTTACCTCCTGTTAAACCTCACTCCGGGTTTGATTCCACTCGCCATACCTTCTTGGTACAAAGAAAATGACTTCTGTAACTTCCACCGCGTAAAGGGACACAGTCATGAGAACTGCAAGATGTTGAAAAACATAGTGCAGGAAATGGTTGATGCGGGGGATATAGCCCTCGATAATCCTAACGCCCCTGCTAACTGAAATTTGAAAATATTCAACAAACCATTCCCGAATCATTCTTCTAACAGTAATCTAAACCAAGATATTTTAGCCGAGGAGAGTGTTCATGAGATCCATGCAGTCTTCGATTCCCAGCCAAAAGCCTCTATCGAGAAAATTTTGAATCAAGCCTCTTCACTGACCCAGGGGCCCGAACCTCCTTCACCACCATCAAGCCAAAGCGAAATCATTCCTTTACCCATAAAGGAGTTAACTGCCCAGAGTTCTCTTCTAATAGATGAGTCTTCTTACACCACATCCCTACAAGATTGCGAGCGGATGTTATCTAACCTATCTATTTCCCAAACGTCCCCTTTTACCGCTCTTGCTGCACAAGAGGAAGGCTCGCCACTCCTTTTGTCATCTTTAGACGAGAAACCTCTTGCACCGACATCGCCAACTTCTTTAACCATGACGGATCCTCTCAAACATGCCCTCCTACCTATTAGTTCTTCATCGCCTAAATCTTTTCAGTGACCGGTTGACCTCTTAACACCTATTGATACAATGCCTCATCTACCCCCTGCATCACACCCACAGTGGACCGGAATCACAACCCACCTTTCTTCCATACAAAAATTCCAATTCACACCTGAAGACTGTCATTCTCCAGAAGATAGACGAGTCCTATGGGAACGTTTGAGTACCCCCTATTCTACTCAAATGCAGATGACCGATCCAGACACCTCTACCATATACCGAAGTGTTTACAGAAACTCAAAATGCCTATGTCCTCATCTTCACCCCCCGCATCTCTACCCAGTATCTCATCCACCTCTGTCAGCCTAACCAAATCTTCCCCTACACTTGGGACCTCACCAATACCCAGTCTAACACACCCGCCTAAGCGACTAGATTTATCCAAAAATAAAGCCGCCCCTCCACTTAGGAGACAACCTCAATCCGTGCCTCTATCACAATTAAAACCATCATCGTCACACCTACCTTCCATATTGGGACCTCATCCCTCCACCTTGCATCAATATATCATACCTCCTGCGTTTTCTTTAAAACGACCTACGCCTTCTACACCCATACAGAGATCTAAGGGTATATCAACATTGTCACCTCACGTATCCTGTCCACCCATCAACCCTAAACAAATTTCATCATCAAAGGACTTGTTTGCCGTCACTCCTCTTTTGTCGCCATTGTCTCTGGATACCACGTTATCTGGAGCCTCATCATCTAACCAGCTAAACGTAGCTCCTGCGCCAAAGAAACCACGTTTAGTTAAAACCACGTGTCAACACCCCTTGGCTAAACCACCACCCGTATGAACCAACCATGCCGAACATTACCAAAACCTGCTCAATCAATACCCTCATCCTCCTCCGATTTTGACCCACTCAAAGGATCTTATGCCAAAATCCTTGCTATGTTGGTGGAGAATGCGACCATTTCTCTACCCCCACTTAGACCTTATGACCCGTCTAAACCTCGACCTATAGGTTATGATGAGTCTAAAATCTGCGCTTATCACCGCACACCAGGACATGATGTGGAGGGATGCAAAGCCTTAAAAAGCCATCCTTCATCAGTCACCTCTCTCGGATAGAAAGGTTAAGAAAGACAACTTACGAAGGGAGAGACCTTTAGCTTTGATTCCCTCTCTATACCACCTGTCCCCGCCTCACCAATATCTATCATTATTACTGACCCCACCTCTCGAAGACCATGATTTATCCGACCATCTTCATCTCGGGTCCACGAGATTAATATGATTAGTGTTCTTACTCGAGCGAAAAAAACAAGAAAGCGAAAGAAAGCACACTGCGTCCTCTCTTTCTCGTCCACCATCCCGATCGCACCACCACCTAAAGTGGTTATTCGTGGACCCGCTTACCCCGTCTCTAATGGAGTTGCCCCGAGCCATGATCAAACGACTTCACCGATCACTGTAAAAATGACTTTGTATGATCTCATTCGGACTTGAATCTCATCGACAAGCTCTCGTTGAAATCCTTGAGGATCGAGGTCTTACCTAATGAAACCCTACACTGTTACCTCCATTCTAACACCCGATCACGTTGCTTCCCTCACCAAACAACCTACCCCCTGACCACTTTTGTCTCATGCAACAAGCTGCTGTGATCGGTTTCTCCGAAGACGAAATTGTTGACTTTGGTACAGAAGATCCTGACCCTGCTCTTTTCATCTCAGCTTACGTCGGGACATTCGGGTACGTCGTGTTATGATCGATGGGGCTAGCCTAAACATCATCTCTTCAAAAGCCTTCCAACAAATGAATATCCCTTCTAGCTACATGTGTGCCAACCCCATCATGTTGCGGTCATTGATGATCTTTATTACCTCTACCTTAGGCACCGTGATCCTTAACATTCGTGTAGGACCACGTACTTTACCCGAACTCTTCTATGTCCTTGAGGGAGAGTTCCAATACAATATATTGCTAGGTCACCCTTGGATCCGGGCTATGGGATGCGTTCCCTCAACCTTACATAGATGCATAAAATTTGAGTACGAGGGGAAGTCTTACACCGTAAAAGCTGATCCTCCCCCCTTCAAAACCTGCAATATGTTATATCGCCCTAATGATGTGCTTGTACCAATCAAGACACCCATTCATCAACCCAACCATCCACTTGACCACACCTCTACCATTCACTTTGACACCTACACCTTGACCCAAGAAATCACCGTCGCAAAAACCACTTCCCTTCCCATGATTTAACATCCCAACCATGAGACCCCTTAGTAGATGTTTTCAAGCGCCCTTCTTTGGGGAGTATCACCTATATAACGTTAGTTCTTTCCATACCCACGGGAGTACGGACGGTACATGCACATCCTACTATGACCGTCGTGTGGGGAAGTAATCCCCTACGGACCACCTCTTGCTTGCCGCACTAACCTAACATATGGGGGTGTCGACGCATCTTCCGTTGCCCCTGAGCCTCCTCTTGGTGTGGTTCCCTTCGATCGATTTCAATACGACAAATCGTCGTTTCGCCCTTACCTTCTTGACTCATTTGTGCTTGGAAAGGCTTTGGTTTTGGTCTTTATGAACAAGGCCGACATATGATCATTCCCTGTAACTACTCATGCAAGCACAATGATCGTAGTGGTCTCGATTTCGGGAACACTTACACCAGAAGGAACCTCGTGTCGGTTGTCTTACGGAAGATGACGATGTCACCCCTACCCGAACCATCATCACCCATTTTGCCTTCGTCACCCAGAGTCGATAGATCCGAATCTATCCCTCCTAACTTTTTTTTTTTTCATAAATGCTATCTTCCTAGGTCCTCTCACTTATCAGCGCGATAATGAGGACCCCTCTTCTATCCCCCATACGTATCCGGACATGATTGAAGAGGACTCACCTTGATTAACGTTGTTGAGTGCCGGGATGATGACTCCATCCTCACTTACCTTAGTGCGGACGACTCTTATATTCAACGCGCCTTACCATCGAAACTCAAACCATGTTGAGCGAGTCTACTTATAGAAATCAACATCCACACGGAGGAGGATCCTCACATTGTGAAGATCGGACAATCCCTTAGCGCATCGAGAACAGGTCGCCTTTACTACCTTTCTCCGTACTCATGACCAAGCTTTCGCTTGGTCCTCTGCTGTTTGACATGCGGGAATTGATCACGACATTGCTGTCCATAACATTACCCTGAAACCCGATTCCAAACCAATTAAATAGAAATTGAGAAAAATGCATCCACGCATTGCCCTCTTGGTCAAAGAGGAGCTTCGACGACTCCTTTCTGTTTCCTTCATCCTGCCTATTGACTATCCTCAATGGATTTCTAACATCGTACACATCACTAAAGCGGCGGGGGACTTCGGATATGCGCGGATTTCGGGATCTTAACCTCGCTTGCCCTAAGGATGACTTCCCCCTACCTAGTATTGACCAACTTGTTGATCTCACTGCGGGCCATGAGATGCTCTCTCTCATGGATGGCTTTTCTAGGATACAACCAAATTTTGGTTGCCCCTACCGATCAACATAAAACTACCTTCATAACTCCTTGGGAACCTTACATTATCGTGTAATGCCATTTGGCCTTAAGAATCTTTGGTGCGACCTATCGGCGGGCTATGACCTACATTTTCATGACATTATGCACACTATCCTTGAAGATTACGTCGATGATCTTCTTGGCAAATCTAAACATCGTAGTGAACATCTCGATGTTTTAACCATTATTTTTGATGCTTTATTCAATATTTTGTAGTCTTGACCAAAGAAATGTGTCTTTGGTGTCCTTTGAGGAAAACTTCTTGGCTTTATCGTCTCTTTGCGTGGCATTGAGGTCGACCCATCTAAAGTCAAAGCTATCCTAGAAATGCCCCCACCTACTAACCTCAAACAATTGCGTAGTTTACAAGGTAAGCTCGATCTATCCGGCGTTTCATCTCCCAACTCTCGGATCGATGTCAACCTTTTCATCACCTCCTTAAAAAGACATTGACTTTGATGGGGCGAAGAGTGCCACCAAGCCTTTGAGGCTCTCAAAGCTTATCTCTTAGACCACCCGTGCTTATCCCACCTCGGGATGACCGCCCTTTCTACCTTTACCTTTCCGCCACCGACCACCATTTGTAGGGGCCATGCTTGCACATCGTGACTCAGAGAATCGTGAACAAGCCGTTTATTATATAAGTCGTACTTTGGTGGACTATGAGACTAGGTATACACATGTAGAAAAGTTGTGCCTAGCCCTATCATTCGTGGCCACCAAACTCGACACTACCTCTCTGAATCACAAAACTTTCGTCATCACCAACACGGACCCCATCCATTATATGTATGCCAAACCCCATCTAAACCAACGCATCGCGGATGGCTCATGCTCCTCGCCGACCTCGACCTTGAGTTTGTCCACGAGAAATCAATCAAAGGACAAACCATCGTGAATCAACTCGCGGAAGCCCCCTCTACAGGGGGCTGATTTATTAATTTTAATTTCCTGAGCGAACTCATCGCTACTCTTTCCCTCGGGGAGGAGTCGTATCGATGACCCTCTTCTTGATGGATCAAATGCCGGTGCGGCGGAGGAGGAGCCGGCGTTGTTCTCATTCCTCTCGGCCTTTGAGCCTATGCCTCTTTCCTTCGACTCGATTTCCCTGCACTAATAATCTTTGCGGAATACGAGGCCCTTGTTGCAGGTCTCGGGTTGCGTTACACTTAGGTGTCAAATCTATCAATATTTTGGTGACTCTCAATTGGTAGTCAATCAAGTTATGGGCATCTACCGATGTAAAAATGAGGAACTTCAAAAGTACAAACACTACGTGGATTCACTTCTAGCCTTATTTACTCACTATTCTATCCAAACCATTCCTCGCTCCACTAACAAATTTGCGGATACTATGGCTTGCTTAGCCTCGCAAATTCAGCTTCATCATTGACTCGACATTTTCGTCTTGGTCAACAACTCTTTGCCCCATCTTACTCAGCCCGGTTGTTTGTATGATAAATAATGTAATCTGCTAATTCGCAGGATACTGGTATCACCAATTTCACGACTACCTTACAACCTCTGTTCTCCCACCTGCCCTTACTAGTACCGGCAAACGCACTTTTCTTAAACGCGTTTCTCGTTATGTCGTTCTGGGGGGACTCCTTTATAAACGTGGTTTTGATGGCATCCTCCTTCGATGTCTAACCGGCGCGGAGGTCACCTATACCATCCAACAGGTCCATGACGGTATTTGTGGTGGACATTTTAGCGGCCTTGCCGTGGCCAAGCGAATCCTTCGCCTAGGTTATTATTGGCCTACTCTCAATAATGATTGCTACGAATATGTTAAGCGTTGTGTTATGTGTCAACAACATGCCAACCTTCAACATACTCCTAGCCACCGCATTCTGAGTGCGAGATCTTTGGCCTTTCTCACAATGGGGTTTAGACCTTATTGGTGAGATTCATCCATCCTCTTCGCAACGTCACCGATGGATAATCACAGCAACCGAATATTACACAAAATGGGTGGAGGCTATTCCGCTCATTTCAACTAAAAAAGAAAAAATTGTAGAGTTCATTAACCACCACATTATCTGTCGTTTTGGTGTTCCTCATCGCCTGATAACAGATAATGGAAAATCTTTCAAAAATAGGTTGTTGCAAGACCTTTGTGACAACTTTGGTATCAAACTTAGTTTCTCATCACCCTATTATCCACAAGCGAATGGACAAGCCGAATCTTCTAATAAAACCCTAACCAAAATTCTCATGAAAGTTGTCAATGAGTCCGGAAGAAATTGGCACGATCACATCCCCTTTGCCCTCTGGGCTTATCGTACTAGCATTCGTACCTCCACCAATGCCACACCTTTTTCTTTGGTATATGGTACTGAGGCTGTCTTGCCTCTCGAAATACAAATACCCTCCTCGAATATCTCTTGGGATATTCTCACCAGCGATGATTTCGCGAGAGCGGTTAGCCCAATTGGAGCTTCTTGACGAGCGTCGTCTTACAGCTCTTGATCACCTTCAAATCTATCAAAAACGCATCAAGCGTGCTTATGATAAGCGACTTCATGAGCGTACCTTTAAGGTTGGTGATCTTGTCCTCAAAGAGAATCAACATGTAACCAAACTAGAAAAGAGCAAACGTGGAAAATTTGCTCCCAATTGGATTGGGCCTTACATAATCACTCACACTTATGGATCAGGCACTTATCGTTTAGCTTCGCTTAATGGTAAACCTGAGCCTGAACCCCTTAATGCCTTGCATCTTCGACCATTCTATTGTTGAATTTAGTGTTATATCACTTCTTATCTACCTACCGCTCGTCCCTTGAGCTCATTTACCATTACATACACTTTGTTTCCTACATCTTACAATCAAATCAAGCTCACATAGTTTGATTCCCACCTCCCCTTAACGATGCCTTCCCTTTTTAGTCTAGTCCATGACTTCAAAGTATTAAAATGACACATTCTTAATTATATGCTTATGGGATTTTCTTGAGTCAAACTTTCTACCAAACTAGATGCTTTACGCCAAAAGGACATCTGGCTCTCTAAATTATATATATTTGCTACCCTCGAAGGACAGCTATATGCCAAACTATTGCTGCTATTATATATAGACTGCTCCCCCGAAGGACAGCTATGCACTAAAATCACATCTGCTACTATAAATAGACTGCTCCCTTGAAGGACAGCTATACACAGTCAGCCTTTATCAGAAGCTTCTCGCATTGATCAGCTTCGTGAAGACCTCAAGAATAATACGATCAATATCCCTTGTAGACTTCCCGCATCGATCAGTCTATATTCAGTAAAATAAAAGCCACATTCAAAAGAACTTTTGAGTCATGGACTTGTCTATTTAGGGTAGGTTCTCTTTCGTCAGAACACTCACTTTGTAACAAGTTCTCCGTACCTCAGCTATACCATCCACCTCACCTCACCATTTGTTTAAACTCAAGGGACGTGACGTATATCCGATATATTGTGATCATACAACTCTTTTCACCTATTGACTTCTCAAATCATGCACGGTACCTAGGGGTTCAAGCTCATCCTGCATTAATATGTGGTTTGTTTAGCTCTTTTCAACTACGGAGTAACTTTTTCCTCTTTGACTCGAATCTAGGATTATGTGTTGATCTTAATCAGGATATGGTTCCCTACCACTTGGGTAGGCTAACTTTCACTTCACTTCTACCTATTCCAAAATCACCAATTCATTACCAACACCAACAACATTACCCTACCAATATCAATATCAATATTTTTACCAACCAACAAATTGCCTAACCATACCTAAATTGCCTGAATTCACCTCTCCCTAGTCTTAAGGGAGAACTACATCGGTCTGAGGCCCCTCCTTGCTTTGTGCAATGGGCTATGTAGGCAGCACTTCGGAGACATGGGGTCTCCCAAGGTTAGCTCGACCATCTCCTACCATAACCTATCATGTGTGATAAATATAAATATTTTTTGTGTATTTCTATTTTAATCACATTCCTCTTTATCCTTTTTCAAAACACCGAAAGTCAAAACACAAACATTCTTATTATTATCGTAACTCAAATCAACATACATATTCAGTTTTATTTAGATGTTAAACAAATACATCTTCTCTATCATCGACACGCAGGTCGGCATCCTTATTTATTCTTATACCTCGATAACATTTACTTAGACCCTCACGCCTCATCCCGAACTAGGTGATGATCGTGATCGTCGACGTCTCTCGCCGGGCCTCTCTATCCTCAAAGGTACCATGGCTATTGGTACCGCCCACTGATCTACCAATCTCTCCTGTAACATGTTAATACGCTCCCTCGCATGGAGGTATCTCGCCTCTAGTCCCTCCGCTCGTGACTCCGCAACCGCTAACAATCCTCTTGCCTCATTCACCTGCGTTTGGAGCTGATGAACTAATCTCTGCAGACGATCTCTCTCCGCTGTAATCATAGCTATGTCAGGACGATCACGTACACCTCACAGTTCTATTACCCACCATAATCTATAGGCCTCTGTCGTTCCTGCATCCATTACCCTGCGATCGGCTGCTATCTCCTCTGGCCCTTCTGGAGGTGTTGGCCGGGGAGGTGAGAATGCTCCCTCGGCATCGATCCTCATATATGGTCTATAAGCCAAGGGTATATCCTGCACAAATCCAAATTGTCGCCGCACACGATCTAGAGGAATCCTCTCATACTCACCTGGCCTGTGCCCCGCGATCCACCTCAATCGCTCTACACCCCTCAACTCCTCCGCTATATTCTTTGTTACCATATAGTTCCCGTACGGCCTCCAACAGATATCCGCCATCGTCACCATCTCCCATACCTACCTATAATACTCAATGTCACCGTCATGGCGGGGATCTTGCCTCTTGTTGCATGCGGACCCATAAATCGAATCCCGACCTGCACTCCGGTCTCTCTGATTTGGATGGGTCGGCCTATTGGTCACACACAAACAATGTGCTCATAGGCCCAACAATGTAATAAAAATGAACAATCCAGTGTCGTCCTGTGATTTCGTCTACACGCCCATAAACCCCTGTATAGCTCGCCAAATATGCAGGTGCCCATGCAAAAGTCACGTTCCTTTCTATCATCTCCCAAATAACACACATCAATGCTTTTGGAAATCTTCCCCCCCATCCGCCTCGTGACGCATAATATCCTACCGCTATCATTAATATCACTGCTAACCTTGTTTCCTCAGGGTGTGCTGCATACATTATACCATACGTGAATGTCAAACCTCGCTGTGTCAAATCTCTTGCATATGGACCAAATACTGTTGTTATTGCTCCCGTGCTGCGCTAGGTAAAGCTGATATACTGGTCTTCCTGTAATTGGGAGTCTCAAAATACGGAACACATCTTCGATGTCACTTTGTCATCTCCCCTGTTGGCGGAGAAGGTATTCTGTCTGGATTCCATCTCTCGATCAGCGCACTGTAACATAGCATGGTTACGTGCGATTCGTGAATAATAGCGGATTCCACTTAACCCCAATGATTTATCAATGTCCATTGGTGGTGTTACATCCGCTCGGATTAAGTGACAATGCGGCAGCGCGATATCGTTCATCTGAACCTGCCTCTCGCTGCGCACATCAAAAGCGACGACCACGACCAATCAATAACTCAAATTCCCAAGGGTTCTTTCTCACATTCTAGAAATTCCTGCAGTAACCGGCATCGGTTTTAGATAACCGGTATCGGTTCCACAACCGATACCGGTTATCTTAAGCGATATCGGTCAATATCGACTTTACACACCCTGCCTAAAAACACCACCTATGACAATAATTTGATCGTTTATCCCTCTCTGTACATACAAACATTCCCGAAACCCCTGACTACCTACCCCATTACATTCACCCTATCCCGATTCATTGTCTATCACCTTTTCTTTCTCATCTTTATCTACTTAATCTCCCTCATCCCATGCAAGAATCAAATTACAACCAAGACGTTTACCTCTTGGGCTGCAGCAGCTTGAGGTGGCACTTGTCTTCCCTCTTGTCCCTGCCTGCTGGATGCTTCGCCTCGTTCTGCCATGTTCACCACCCTTTTCCAATTTGCCTTTCTGCTTTCTGAATCTCCGCTCACATTCACTCTCCCTGTCTCTTTTCTCCTTATCACTCAAATCTCTCATGCAATTACCTGTCTCAGTCGTCAAAAAGTGTCGCATTCGCGTATTTAACTTCTTGCATGGCTCTCAAAATAAGAACTTCAGTTGCCACCCCCGCTTTTCTATTTTTAGAAAAGCTCCTTTTCTAAAGATAACCGGTATCGGTTATCTAACCGATATCGGTCTACTTAATACCGACATCGGTTATTTAACCGACATCGGTCATATACCTACCTTTTTTTAAAAACATAGTTCTTTTCTTTATTTTCTACCTAATTTTTTGTGGCGCCGTCCCTTTTTCCTGCATAACAACACCGTTATCTATAATCATACATTAAATCCACATCTCATTACAATTTCATCAACATCATCTATCTACATTACAAAAACACACAAGCCATCAACTAACGATATCAAAAGCTATCAATCTATACACCATTTGGATCCAACTTAATAGCTACATACATTCAATTTCACAAAACCAGCGACAAAACATACAACATTTCATAATACAACATGTCAATTAAACTCATCATTTATATATACATACATACATCCCATCAACAAAAGACATCAACATCATTAATATATAACACCATGTAAATCAAACTCATCATACATTAAATATCACAAACCATTTTCAAAACACTTAACACATTTTTACGCACAACATGTGGGTCAAATCATCATATCTATATATATACAAAGTTTCAAATATACTGATGTGCCTGCATGGGGCCTCTGTGATCTCATAATACAACAAAGCCGCCGCACGCGAGGGCATGATAGCTGTCAATAATCTCGACTCGGCTCGCAGGCCGGTCTCTCATATCAAAAACATACTCGGCTCGCAGGCCGGTATCAACTGTACAACCCGTACTCGGCTCATGAGGCGGTATATACAATAAATGAATGAATGAATAAATGAATACATAATATCATAATATCTAGGCACGTGAGGCCTCTATAAACATAGCCGGTTCGCAGACCGGTGCCCATATCAATGAACCAATACAAAAATATGCAGGGACCCCTCAGCTCTCTCCACCGCCCTCTGCTGTCTGCCTGCTGGTCCTGTCTTTGCCTCTCGCCTCCTGCCATCACGAGACCCACCGGTGTGGCTGCTGCCTCCCCCGAGATCTCGGCTCAGAGAGGTCTCTGCTCTATGTGCGCATATGGTGATAATCAGCCCGTGTACCATCAAGAATATCTGATAGTATCAGGGCCTCGCTCTAGCCTCCATATAACGATCTCGAGCCACCAGTAGAGTCTTTGGGCTGGTCCCACGACACTAATACCGAGTGCCCCCATGCTGTCTTTGGTGCATTTGGTGGTGCACAATGGTTGTGACGGGTGGTACACTGTATGTCTTAGGTGCCATTGGTGTGGTGCTATGCCTACTTTGTGCAATACTTACAGCACTGGGCTATTGCCCTGTAAGACACCTATACGTACTGTGTGTAGCAAGCTACCCCTATAATAGTTGTATCTGGCCCCTGAGCTGATCCCTCTCTGCTATCACCGCTGCCAAGTCTGGCTGTGCGGGCTGTGCTCTCCTCGCAGCTCTCTCTCCGGCCCACCAAACCAAAAATGCTCCTGTGCAGCCGGCATCATCTACGGTATCATCTGCCGGCCTCTCAGCAACCCAATCTGGGTCCATGGGCTGTGGTGCAGGCAGTGGAGCCTCTACATCATCCCTCCGGTACTGAGGGAAGCGAGGTGGCTCATCCTGTCGTAGCCCCATCTGCCTGCGTACCCTCTCGGGGTATCCTCTCATACTCCCCGGGCCTCCGTCCTGCAATCCAGAATGTATACTGGATCCATCTCAGCTGTGATCGGGCTCCTCCACGGGGGTGATGACCTCTATACGGTCTCCATACAATATCTACCGCTGTCAGGCCCTCTAACATATGTCTGTAATAAGTGACGTCCCGCCTATGAAGCCTTGCTCGTGGTGGCCCACGACCCCGACCACCTCGAAAGCCGTATCTATAGATGACTGTGGCCTGGCTCTTTGGGGCAGCCCTCTTGGTCTAATGCATATGATATGCTCATATGCCCCCAGGCAGTGTAGTAAAAACGTCGAGCAAATCCCGAATCGCCTCATCCGCGATAGCCCCACGACTCTCGGTATAAAGCTGCACGGGTATCTTTGGTGCCCAAGCATAACATGTGTGCTCCTCCACCATCTCATGTAGCACCCCCATAAGCGCCGTGGAAAGTGGCCTCCCTACGAGTGCGGGAGGTGAAGCGGGTGATCCGATCATCATCGCCATGGCAAAGCCGTGTCTCGTGGCGGTGGGCTCGGTACATATCCCCATACGCGATACTCATGTTGTGATATGTCGATAAGCGCATTTGCATCCCGAATACGTGTAGGATGCTTGTCCATGTTTGTCTCGGCGTCGACTGAAAGAATTTGCCTCTCCATCAATCGGTAATCGAAGGATGCGATACACATCCTCAATGTGATGGTCATCTCTCGGTCGGGAGATGGAACACATTGGTCGCCGGATCCCATCTCTCGATGAGGGCGACCATCAAAGTTGTGATCCTGTCGATCACTCGTATCATTTGGACTCATGAGTCCCACCTCGCGCATGATACCCCACTGCGCTGCGGACACGTGTGGCCGCATCCGTCTCAACAGCGGGGGCATCCTGTCCCGCATCGTCAGCTGCTGACGTGCCTGCAAAACCAACTCACTACATTAGCCCTACTCTTTATCACAACATCTACTTATACCCTCTACACCCACCTATCTTACCCTAAAAACCTCTACGATATCCCCCTCCCTCTTCACACCCAAACAACAACCTAAACCATACCAAAACACTCAAACAATACCAAAACACCTCCACCACAACCCAAACCATATCAACACACCCAAACAATACCAAAACACCTAAACAATACCAAAACACTCAAACAATACCAAAACACCCCCACCACAACCCAAACCATACCAACACACCCAAACAATACCACAACACCCAAACAAACAACCCAAATAATACCAAAACACCCAAACAACAACCAAAAATTCAAACCAACAACAAAACCCAAACCAACAAAAATAAAAATAACTAAGGACCGGTCTTCGGTCACTTATGGCCGACACCGGTCCTCTTCACCGCCGGTCATTATCGGCCGACAACACGGTCACTCACAAAACTCCGTCCACAAAAATTTCATGACCGATGCCGGTCGCTTAGCGACACCGACATCGTGTTGTAAGTCTCGAGCGAACCCATGCGGCCCCCAAATCCATTTTTCCTATTTCTCCCTCTATACCCACCCAAACACCCTAAAAACCTACCCACCCACCCGGCCTTGGCCTATTTAACCTATCTACCCTCTCCTTTTTCAAATCATTTCCATTTATTAATTATTTTATCAAAATCTAACATTCCTACCCAAAACCCAAATACAGCATAATATACTCAAATCCACACAATGAGGGGTTTCGAACCTACCGGTACGACGACACGTCGTCGTGGTGGGATGGGTGGTGGTGGTCCAGCTGGTCCAGCACCTCCTGCTCCTCCTGGCTATGCCATGGCTCTAACTCCCCTCTGCTGGGTCCTCCACCAATCAACTGCTGCCTCCTACTCACTCGGGCCCACTACTCACTCACTCCTCCACTCAAATAGCGCCACCTCAACCAACAAATGCTCCAATCTCAATAATCCACCTCAGACAACTCAAATCGGTTTTCAAATTGCAAATGTGACAATGACAGGCCGTATTTTTCTTTTTATAGGTTTTTGACCTATATAGATTTTATTTGCCCTGACCGGTATCGGTCCCTAACCGATATCGGTCATAGATAATCGACATCGGTTTTATTCCAACTTTCCCCCAATTTTGCCCCTATTTACTAATCGCCCTTTCTCACAAACATCACCTATATCAACCTTTTGCAACCCTTTGTTAACCCATTTGCTTGACCCAGCACGACCCTGAGGCCGTAACCCATTTGGCCCGAGGCCTCACCCCAACCATTTGGCCGACCAAGCCATGCCCAACCAATTTGGCCCGACCCAAGGCCTCACCCCAACCATTTGGCCCAGGACCCAAGGCCGACCCAGGCCCAACAACTTGGCCCGCCCGACCCAGGCCCTCACTCATCAATCAACCATTTGGCCCGACCCAGGCCGTACCACTTAAATACCTTGCCCAACATCAACAACATACACTTTTATCCACCCATCATGTAACTTTTGTTCACTCGAGCTCACATGTTCATGTTTTAGCATGATTAGGGTCCTTGACTTGATCGTCGACCAACTTTTCCTAGACTTAGACCGTGACATTTATCTCAACCAAACCAACCATTTAGTCTTTGCGCCGAACATGCCCAAACGTTCTATACCTTACCCGTTATATACCACGGAGCTACTTCCTATGCCTTGGATACCATGGGATTATATCACCCTTGTTTGGATAAACTATCGACCTTTGCCTATGCATTGCTGGTTTTCTCATCAAATCATGTACCCTAGTCGCACTAATGCATTTCCACGTGCGTCTGCTTCTTTGGACCTACCTCACCACCTCACCATCATCTCCACACCATTTACCCTTTATCAACCCTATCCCTGATTTCACGCTATCTCAATCTGTGATAGATTTGAGGGGATTACCTATACCCTTAATGTGGGAAACCACTTCATATTATTGTCGTGTGACTTTACAAAACAAACTACACGACAATAAGGGGCTAATGTAGACACCAAATTTGTGTCTTACGACCCCTTGTGACCCGCATCTCATTTCGTAACCTAACCTCACCACCTAAACCTTACACAATTATTTATTAATTATCTTATAATTAATAAATCCACATCGCTTACTACCTGCCACCTCATTTTGCCACCTCATCATGACCTAGGCCTAACCCTAAACTAATCTAATTAAGACCTATAACTTGGTACATCACACCCATGACTAATGACCCCTTTCTCGCACCCAAAACCGACCTTCTAGTCACTTGACCAAGCCCCATGACTAATCCCTCGGGAGAAAAGGAGGAAAGTTGGCTATTTTACTAAAAATAGCCCACTTTGACCTGACCGATACCGGTTCCTACTCGACCGCCGTCGGTTACGTAACCACCATCGGTTCCCTGTAAATGGGCTCCCCTAACCAGAAACAAAGGTCGAAGGATTTTTGGATCAATCAGGATCATCAGAAGCGATAAAAAGAATCTAGATTTGCTGAGCCAAGCAAGAGACAAGTGAAGAGACAAGTGAAGAGACAAGAAGAGTTTGCAGTGAAGGAGACCAAGCCCAAGACTGCAACTGAATAATCAGAGCCCTGTGATACTCAGCTGATCATCGGGAGGGAGGTATCTCATCTCCTGAGTGCCAGGCCATCCTACCTGAGTTCTACCTTTGTCATTACACTTCTCGGACCTGCATCCTCGTCAATAACCAGTAAGTTGCATCTTGTGTGTTCTCTTTAATAATATTTCTTAGACTTTTGAATCACAACCATCATAAATCCATTCCTAGATCTACCACCCAGCAACACATTATATCTAACTATCATTCATTTACCTCTCATCACCCCGTTACCTAATCCCGCTCATATACTAGCCTTACAAACAACACAACCACCCTACAACCGACCCTCACCAAAAGTCCCTAAAACATAGCCCCCACCGATATCGGTTAGAAGTAACTCGGTATCGGTTATTGTGACTCAAAACCAGAAACCAGCCTTTCCCCCTACCTGTTTCAACGAAGCAATTAAATTGTTATTTTACAATATTTCGTGTTAATTCATATTAGTAGGGGAACTGACCACCTTCGAAAGGAAGTTTTATATTTCCTAGGCCCAAGGCAGTTCCCTCATTTATTGTCTAATCAAAATCTTGTGGTCTTGTGTTCTTATTTACAGGTAGTCCTTCCAAGACAAAAGGGAGTTCTTCGCAATCAACCTGATCTCTCTCTACGGTACGCACACACCATCTCGACATTCAACAGGTATTCCTCCTAGCCCTAACCCTTATCTGTTTCTAAAAGGAATGAAAGGATAGAAGCAAATCTATTCCCAAAAAGCTGAAACATTCCGCGCGAAACACATAGCTTAAGACTTCTTTTATTAGTAGATCAGATCACACCTAAGAGGGCCATTGGAAATTATCCTTTCATGATGGGATATGGAAGATAAGCCAAGATTCCGCTATCCTTGGAATTACCTTCTTTGGAGTTATCTCATCATCTTGAGGTTAGGGAGTGATCCTATGATAGTGAGGTTCACTGAACTCATGGAGTTAGAAGAAGTGCGAGGAACAAGATAATGAAGACTTTGGAGACACATAAGGGTCAGATTAAAAATATTTTGACAAGAAGGAATCCAATAGGAACTTTCAAGAGGGATATTTAGTTCTCAAATGGGATATTGATAGGGAAAACTTGGTATGCATGATAAGTTTTATGCTCTTTGGAGCGGGCTATACATTAGCACAAGTTTCAAAGTGGAGAATTAGTTTCATCTATCTAGGCTCAATGGAGAAGAACTGCCCATTCATGTGAATGGGATACATCTTAAACCTTACTTTTGAAAGTTTTCCACTCCTTGTATAGTTTAGTTAGGTGTTTTCCTCAAGTTCTTTGTACATTGTTGTGTGTTGTTTTCATTGTTTGGTTTTCCTTATTGTTGTGTGTTTTGTTTCATTGTTGTTCTTGCACAATGTGTCAAAGGTGGAAGTTTTTAAGAAGAAAGGTTCAAGGTTTCAAAGAGAGTTTCAGGATATTCCCAAATCCTCATATGTTTCATCCAAAATTCTGCAGTGCCATAGATTTCAAGCATTCATCGGATTCAAGTATATTTTTCCTAGCATTACTAAAGAGTTTAGGATCAGTAATGCCCAAGGAATATTTAGGATGTATCACAGAAGATCATATCAATTTCAAGATTTAATATTGACTCCATGCCAAATGGATGACTTAAGATTGGAATCATGTTTAAACCACTCATCCTCGAGAGGTCACCAAAAATATTATCAATTTTTCTCCTTGAGGAAAAATTGAAAAAACCAAGTCTTGTTGTGCTTTGGGACTGAGGATGGTCTTCACATGAGAACTTTGGGAATATAAGAATTTTTTTGTGCTTTAGGGACATTTACAATATTTTTTAGTTTTAGAATCATTATTAGGATGTTCTCTCCTTTCTTAAGTTTTGGAGGTTCATGTTGTGCTCAAAACAAAAAATTGGTCCCAGTGGGCCCATTTTCGGTCATCATGGGGATAAATTGATTAAAATCGATCAATTATGTTGAGTAGGTCTTATTATATCTCTATGATCCTTATGATTTTGAGGGAAATCTAGGAGGTCCAAAGATTTTGAAGTCAAGTGTGAAAAGGGTCTTTGTACTCAAATAGCTCACCGAGTAACTTAGTGAGATGTTGTTTGATGAGCTAAAGGAAAGTTATTTGTTGTTTATTTTTATTGGGAAGATAATTCAGAAACCTAAGTCAAGGCCAAGTTATTTGGAACATTGACTTACACTATTGAGTGAGTTGTATTGTTAAATACATCTAGTTACTCGTTTGGGGAAACCATAGCTTCAAGACTCATTAAGATTGGTTAAGTCACGTTTGGGGAAGAGCCATGGTGAGCTTAATAGATAAAAGATCAACTTGATGGCTTGAACATTGAAAAGACAAGGAGCTCTTGATGATGATGGTGTTTGGGAGGATAAGCTCATCAAACTATCAAGATATAGGAGTAATTCAATGTATTAACTAGGGAGTCGGGTGAGTTATACATAAATATTTAGAGATCATTGTAGGTTAACGAGGTTGAGTTATGAAAGAAAATTTAAGTCATAGCTTAGTTTAGAGCTCGGTAGTGTAGTGACTTGGGTGGCTCACATAAGAGATCACTAGCTTGATGTGTGACTCAGGGGTCTAGCTTGCAGTTGGTGATGTCACATCAGTGAGGTTGTAAGAAAATATCATGAAGATCTAAGGAGGGAGCTCAAGAAAAGAAGACCAAATCACTCAATCAATGGTTAGGTAGATATACGAGGGCACGAGAAGAAGAATAGGTTAATGCATCAAGTTGGAGCTTAATTCTAGAATGATGAATGGGATGTAAGAAGAATTAGCCAAGCCGAAGGTCTTTGAAATTATCATAGAGGATCTCATTAGGAATTATGGGAAAGGCCAAGTCACTCGATGCAAACACATTAGCGGCATGGAGCTTAAAAAAAGGTGAGCTTGGAAGAATTCTAAGTTATGGTGAAGGAAATGCCATGAATTTTTTGAGTTGTATGCTTGTGATATCAAGAAGTGAAAATGGGGTTTACACTTGGAAGAAATCAGGCTTACATATAAGGCATCATGAGATAGGAATTGGAGCTTTACTATAAGCTTGGGACAACAAGATTGAATAAAGAAGTCGAGATGAGAAATAGAGCTCAGCGTTCATGGAGGTAAATGGAGTTGAACACCTCAAGCTATGGGAGGAGCATGACTAGATGGCTTAGTGGTGTGTGTAAGATGGGATGAGCCAGTGAAGGATGGCTCAAAAGGATCTAAGATCTTGAGTGAAGAAGGAGTTTACAACTAAGTGTGAAGGTGGGCTTGTTTGATGTCGGGCATGATGAGTTAAAGACAGATCACTTGGTGAAGTGTTGGCATTGGAACTCTACAAAAAGTTCATCCGCTTATTTGATTTGGATATGGTTAAGTCAAAGAGCTTGTTGAGACTCATTTAGAAATACATTGGTGACCTCACGTGCACATGGACATGAAGAATAAAAGTAGTAGAACTCGGTGGAGCCAAGCTCAAAATGAGTTCGTAGGAAAATGGCTCAGCAAGCCATGTACATAGAGGATCATGATGAGCTGAAAAAGATCACATTGGAGATAGCCCGAGTTGGGGAGTTTTAGGGAATGGCCTAAACCTCATGCTCAAAGTAGAGACATTAGAAATTGGCCAAGCTTGAGCCATGGTGGAAGTTGTTAATGGAAGGGCTAATGATTTTTTGTCGAAAGGAGATCAGACTCATCATGGAAATGTGGGAGAAGTGGGTGATACAATGTAACTTTCGCTAGGTGAGTCATTTTGGATCACCGAGGGGGAAAGTATGAGTTGGAATTGTGGGGATTGAGAGCCAACTTTGAATATTGTTGCATTATCAAAATGATGTTTGGATTCCCCACCCTGAGCTAGCATGTCAAAATTATGGTCGGGTTCAAGAGCTTGAGGAGTTAATACAGAGTGATATACATTGAAAACAACAAGTTAATCTCTGAGTTAATTGAGCCAACATATCGGGTCACCCAGGAGATTTTCCAACAAGTAGAAATATGATGGACCTCACTCGATGAGCTATCTCAGGGAGAAGGAAATGGTTGAGGTGGTTTCTGAGTTGAATGCCGAGGAGCTCAGGGTATGAAGTTGTAGAGGTGGAGTTTTTGTGGGCACTCGAATGAAATTACTAAGTATGGTTGCCACATCAAAATTAGCTTCGAATGTGGATCCTTGAAGGATTTGGAAAAATCAGCTAGCTAACACATGGATCCATAAAAGGGAGATTTGGCGATAAAAGTGGAGAAGTTATCTCCAATGTGGAGCTCCCTAAGATAAACATGTCGTCATTGAACCATGAAATCCACATTCAACTAATGAAAAGAGGCAATGATTTAATGTCCAAGTTAACCGATTGGTTGAAAAAGGGTGAATAAACCTCCAATGCGAGTTAAGTGGGTGTTGTGTGGGAATGAGTTGACATTCGAGTTGGCAAGGTTTTGCATAGTGGAGTGTTCAGGCCCACATTACATGGTGAGTTCTGAAGAATCCCAAACGGTAAGGAGCTGAGTCATTGGGGAGGTTAGTGGAGAAAATGGAGCACGTGGGGTGAATGTGTGGCATGAAAAGGTAAGCGGGGTGGTTTTAATGAAAATATGGAGTGGTCAAGTTATGTCCATGGCCATTATAAAATGTAATACATGCGATGAAGAACCCATCATCATATGCAATGAAGAACCCGCCATTAGATGTAATGAAGGAGCTTCGATCAAGAGCTTTTTGCTTTTGAAGCCATATGAAAATATAACTTTAAAGACCCTTTTTGAGCACAAATAAAACCTTAGGTGGTCCTGCAAAAGAAATTGTTTTTATTAAAAATTTATAAAAATATTTATTTTTAAAAATATTTTATTAAAATATTATTATTTTAAAAATATTTTATTAAAAATATTATTTAAATTAATGAGGGCATGATGGATGGATGTCTTCAATGTGAAATTAATGACGTAATCAATCATGGAGACCAAGTGCCCAGAATTTAGTGATTTATCCTCTATTCTCTCATAGGGATTTTCTATAAATGTAAATGAGGAACTCATTCCAAGGGGTTAGACATTGGACATTTTTAGTATTCCTCTCTCTCTCTCTCTCTCTCTCTCTCTCTCTCGGTAAGCTAGGATTTTGTTCATTGTGTGGACTTTCAAGCCTCTCTTCCAATATTGTAATGGAAAATTTTCCTCTTCCTCATGTAATGATTTATTGTGCACATGATTGAAGTAATAAAATTGTGTTCTGTGACTAATTATTGGTCCTTTCATCATTTAGCTACTTATTTGTGCCTTGATTGTATATGGAGGTATATTATGCAACTTCAAGTTTCCATTGCAAGTTTTGGGAGTTTGTGCTTATCTGAGATTGAAAATTTGTATGTGGTTGAGTTGTGGTGCTTGTTCATCCTTCTCATTTTCATCTTTTTTCACTGGAAAACTAAAAATTGTCTAGAAACAACCCTTTCTTGGTGCATCACCACTTCTAGTATAGGTTTTACTTCTTGAAAATATCTCTCCCTTAATCCCATGAAAATGTTAGCATAGGTCTAGTTAGTTGCATTAGAAGTAGTGTTGTGTTTAGTTTAGGAAGAGGAAGTTGGGCTTCTCCGGAGGTTAACCTTGAGCCCAAGTCCCACAGCTTGAGATGTGATCCCATGTTACTCAATCACACCAAATGCCCTACCCATCATTGGCCATTTGGAGGGTGTAGTGATTTGGTGATAACACTTAATTAATCCTAAACCTTCATCTAAGTCATTTATCCTCCCGTATTCCCATTTTTTATTCCTAGGCTTTATTTAATGATTTTACCTTCTTCTTTCATTTATTTAATATTTTCTACCTCTCACCTATCCTTTTATCTCCCTAGGAAACCCTATCTCACATTTACCTCCTAAAACCCTAATCCCACTTCATAAGGGGTCTTTGTCTCAAGCTAACCAATCTCCACCCCACAAAATAGACGGATTGACACCGCAATTGTTGGTGACCCATCTGGGTAACCATTGACCCTATAAATATGCCCATACCCCTCCTTTAGGGATGAAATTTTGATACTTTGAGCTTCCTTTTGATATTTCCTTCATTTCTTGGTCTTTTTTAGATGTTATCACCATCTTGGAGCTACTTTAGAGATCTTATGCTTCACCCTTGGATATTTGAAGTCCTCTCTCTCTCTTGATTTCTTGGGTGACCATTTCATTCCATCACTTCCTTATCATATTTTTTTGTATGTCCATCGGTCATCCCAGAGCCCTTTATTTACATTTTATTATCTTCATTACCATTTATAGATCATCGTCTTTTTCACCCATATTTTCCATCAAACCTAGATCACTCCCAATCATCGATCGACCCTATTCGGTCACTTTCGACCTAGTTCTCATTTGTTTGGATTTTTGTCATTCATTTTACTAGTCATCTACTTCCTAATCCCATAGCCTTCCACATCCTCTTATATTTTCATTATGCACACATGTCACTTTAGATCCCAACTTCATCAAATCCAACCATTGTTGATTGGGACTAGTCACCATCGACCTGTCAAGAAGTTCTTATCTTTCATTAATTTTCTTACATATTTTTTTCTCATTAGATCCAATCCTCTCACGATAATTCAACATCATCCCTAATTAAGATCAACCCTTGATTAGGCTTGAGGAACCCTTTAGGTCTATTTTTCTACATTTTCTTCCTACAATTCCCCATTTTCGATGAATGTGTCCTAGTCTGAGTCTCGGGTCACCATCAACCTACGGGTTTGATTTTTTTAGCATTTAATTAGATCAAATATGTATTTTACTTCATTTATCACATTTAAGCTTTCTATTATATATTAAATTTTTATTGCATCATATCAAATCTATCATTACTTTATTTTATCAAAACGTGGTTTGACATCCATCCTAATAAGTTTTCACTTCTCAAGACTAACTTTATCAAGATAACCCACTCATATATCTACTAATCCTCTTTTTTGAGTTTCTCTTTGTTTTTTAGGTAATCAAGCTCGGTGTGAGAAGGATCTCTCTTTTGCACTTTTATTCATTGTCATCTCATCTAGAGGTACCTTAAACCATCTCATATTGGATTTTCTTGTTTTTTTGTTACCATTTCACTAATCTGAAATAAGGACAAGAAAATTGGTTCAACATTCTAGCATGCTAGGTGGGACCACCCTTTTTTGGTGATTTCTTTTATCGTCTTTCATTTTAATTTTCATCTTCCATATCTTTATTTTTACTAACCTTGTAGCTAGGATATTTTCTTACTTTCTCACTTGTGGAGTGCTTGCTTGGATCAACAACGTGATTACTAGCTTAAAAGTTAAAATAAAACAGAAAATATCATTATCCATGTATTCTTAATTTTTCATATTTTCTCCTTTTGCATTGTATTTCTTTTCTTGTCTGCTTGACTTCATTGAATTTCACATTTTCAATTTTGGGATCTAAAAATAATCTCCTCATCTTGTTTGAAAACATAATATAAATAGGAGGTTAATACTTTGCATTCACACCTTCCACACACATATGAAAACTTAAAATTCTTAAACATCTCTTCCCAGGTGGAACTATTTGGATTTCATCACCTAATACAATTTTGTTACAGTCACTATCAATTTTTTTGGATATCATTATATGGCTGCTAAGCACCCAACACCCTTATCGCTATAGTGTGTGAAGTGTGAGGGTAGACCCCAATATCAAGCCCTGTACTAATATTCATCACAAATTAGAGCCTCACGTACCTTCAGGTAAATCGAGGAATCCATCCAAAACAACCTGAAACCATCCATAGTTTTTCCATTTCTATGCTCCCTTCAAGCCCATTTTTCTTTCTTCCTCACATTTTTCTAATAATTAAGATAATTAAAAATTTGTTGCATGAATTTTTTGAAGTAATTAAAAATCAGCATAGTTTATTGTTTTATTTTTGTATAATTACCATTATTACATGTTCTAATAAATAAAAATGGAACAAACCATGACATCCAACAACATTCCCACTTCTACTATTATTTCCCAACAAACTTCATCCCTTTATATCATTTCTTCCACCCCTTTGGTCACCTCTTCCATGGTTATTTAACCTATTATTTCCATTCCCCCTCTTTAAGAGTCTCAGGCCATTCAATATCACACCCATGTTAAAAAAATCCTTTCTTTATCACCACTTATTCCCATCTACATTGGCTACATCCTCATATTTCTACTTCTATGAGAGATTTTGGACCTCCCACCATCACTCGTGGGTGTGTGGAGTTTAAATATTTCTTGATGTCAAACCCTTGCTTTTTATTTGTTTCATGACTAACCTCCTATTTCCCCTCTTCAAAAATACACCAATAATTCTCATCTTGAGTCTACTCAAGTCCTTATGTCACTAACTCGTTGTGTTCTTTGCAAGATCCATGAATGAATTTTCCATAGTGCAATATGAGCTTGAATCCCATCAATCCTCTTTTATAATCTCTCAAACCCACCAATACACTTAATTGGTGGTTCCCATTCCTTCCAATATTCCACCTATCAACACTACTATCACCTCTTTTATCACTATCACATCTTCATCCACTATGGTTATTAGTGCCCCTATCCATTCATCACAAGAGTCTCATTTGATTCCTCCTCCATCTGAACAACATAACCAAACTTTACCTCTTATCTCCATCACTCGTGTCCATGAAAACATCATCACTTCACAAAAATCCTTTTGAATCAACCCAAACCCATCAACCTCCTTTTCGAAGTATGTTTCGTTACATACTTCCCAATCAACCAACTCAAACAACTAAACCACCCCATACTTATATCTCAACTCATCCCATAACAAATCAATATAGTATCCTCATTACTCAACAACCAACATGAACCCAAAATATAACTACATCCCCATCTCCCCAACACATCCCAACCATTTATTCACAACATTCAACATCCCTTATTAAACACTTCAAAAACACCTACTCATCCTCAAACATATTGTAGACATCTAAAATGTCGACATGATCAATTCTGATTAATCTATCCAGAAACATCATCTTAATCCATATAATAATTAATAGTAAGATTAATTATTATTATTAATTATTTTATCATATTTACCCCTTTATCATTTTATCACCATTTATCATTTATCCCAAATCCTTTTAAATCATTATTATATCATATCCCATCCTTAATCCCTTTTATTCCATTATTATATCATATTATCTTATTTTAATCCTCCATTAACATTTATAGGAATTTAATATTCCTACATCTCACCTACCACCTACTCTACACATCCCTACACCTAGCCTTTCCATCAAATCACATCCCTAATCATATTTATTTAACCTAATCTAATCCTAATCTAATCACATCCTCACACCTCTAAATCTAGAGGCTTCTAAATCTAGAAGCCTCTCCATTCTTCCCTCTCATTTTCAAATATTCAAATAAATGCACTATTCCATTAAATTTTTAATTCAATGGAGAGTTCTCCTAAAATATATAATTCTCTAATTCTAGAGAATTCTCCATTCTCATGGAATTTCAACCATTGATCTAATCCTACTTGGATCAATCTTGACCCTCCAATCCTCCACCCACAAGCTATAAATAAATCTCTCCTCCTCCATGAGAGTTAACTTGGAAATTCATATCAAACCTATGCCATTTTATCCACTTAATCAATCCATTCCTTCAATCTATCTATCAACCATCCAATTGATCTTCAATCAAGTAATTATCAAGCTATCAAGGGGAAGTGCTGCCCAAGTGCATCCACAACAAAATATGAAGCAAGCAATCAAGTTCAATCAACAATCCATCCATTTGAGCACATCAACCAATCAAGGAAGGAAGACTTCAACTTATAGGTAAGTGCAGGTATATTTCTCTTCCCTCCTTCCATCTAGCTCAATCTGAGGTAGCAATTAGAAGTGTTAGTTTGGGATTTAAATTTGTTTATTTCCTAATTTTCATTTTATACTAACACCTCTTTTTTTCTTACATTTTTTTGCCCACTGTGGGGCTTACCCCCAAATTTTAAATTATTTTTAGTAGCATTTAGTGTTATAAATAAGCTTTCTAAATTTAAGAATTTTCGTGATCATTTACACCTTAAAATATCAAATTTTCACAAAAATATTCCATTTTAGCGTTTTTGACCTGAAACAACACTTTTTATAACATGAAAAAATCCTGTGGTGCATTTGTAGATACTTCAGACACATTTTTCAACCTTAAAATCCAAAAAATTGTAATTTGTCAACAAAGTAGTGTTTGAACACAACATAGTGCATGTTTACACACAAATACGAGTTAGCACTTTTCTAAACACTTTAGCACTTTTGTTTGACCCTTAACACCCCAAAAACGTCTATTGTATGTAAAACAACATGTTGTGCATATAACAACGCATTTTTGACTTGAAATGGTGTTTATGACCTGAAATGGACACTTATATCCTAATTGAATCAATTTTGTGCTTTTCTTGCACTTTTTTTCCTAACTTCTGAGAGCCATAACTTTTGACCCCAAACTCGAAATGACTCCGTTTCTTGGAAAGGTATCAAAGAGATCTATGTAATGAAAGTGTTATTTTAGATTTTTATTTTATAATTTATTCATGGTTCTAATTTTACTAAATCTTATCATTTTAATTACACTTTGAGTTATATTTTCTTATTTCAAACTACTAACACTTTGTGTGTAGCTTCCTATGCTTACCAAAGATTAAAAAATCAATCTAAAACTATTAATCCTTTTTGTTTTGTATCTATTTTAGTCCAACAATTGGGGTGAAAAATAAAACTCTTAACCTTTGTTTTTAGGGCCTCCTTTTGAATAACCCATTACATAATTTTAATCATTTTATCCCTTGCGAATCCATTTTTTAATTTATCATCATTTTTGTGTGCTTTCCTTTGTAATTTCTTTGTTCATCTAAAAAGGTGAAAACCGTGTATGCTCTCCTCTCGCGTCCTAGGATGATTTTGAGGATAAAAAATGGCTAGCCTTCCCATTTTTATTTTTAGGGGAACATGACGTGGAAGTGATATCCACACACTTTTCATAGTCCCAAGGGTCTCGTGACCATGGGCTTCATCTCCACACAAGTAGACACACCCATGTGTTTTGGTGGGGTATATAAATTCAAGGATAGCTATCATTATTGGCTAAGTGCTTGCTTGTTTTAAGAGTGGTGTGAAGTGAGGGATTTCACGTCCCAACACCTAGGCCTTAGACATCATCCTTGTAAACACGGACTTTGGCCCCACGTACTGCAAGGTATATCGGGGATGCCCCTAGTGAGCCTATACATCCTAGACTAGGAAACCATTTAGTTGTATATTAAGCTATAGTGCAAGGAGGCTCAAACTCCCCAAGATCACTTTCTATCCAAAACCACATTTGAACATAGGTGGAGAGCCAATTATTGGCACCACCATTGGTGTGTGATATTGAAAATAGGGTATAGCTTGATTACAATCCTACTTGACTAGTTAGGGTGTTTTTTGCATGTTTAATGATTTTGTATGAACACCCTTAACCATCTTATCACATTAAATTTTTAATCAATCAAACATTATTTAATCATCATCCTAATTACACCATCATTAATCACATAATCCTATATCCTAATCCAACCACCATCCTTAATCAACAATCCTAATTCAAATCTAATTCCCCACACCCTATTAACCATGGCCTTTGACCTCAATCCCCATACTCTCCAAAACAACATCCAAACCCCTACCTCTTTTCTAAATCCATCTACCAAGTTATCCCATCATCCCCCCATAAAAGTTAATCATCTCACTTTGACCAAAAAGTCTCACACACCATCAACACATTAACAAAAAATATCAAACCTCATCCTATCTTAACTAATCCTCTCCTCATCATCCAAATCAACCATCACATATCGATCCTAACATCCTAAAAACCATTCAACAACTTAATCAAAAAATATCTGATCTTGATCTTCAATGATCGATCACCCCTAAACAATCATCTCAACCAACCCCATCCAAAATTTCCCCTAAGCTTCCTACCCTCATCCCATTGACCTCCTCCTTGAGGAACCCCAAAATCATCTCAACCACACCATGACCTAAATAACATAAATCACCATCCCCAAAATATAATTACATACATTGACCACCCACAATAAATTTTGACCTAAACCAAGAGGACCTCCTTTATGTCCTCACTAATATTTTCACCTAATCCCAAACCCACACATACCATCCCAAACCACAACATCAAATATCCCTTATCAATCATCATGACCCATATCTTCCCACCATCAAAACTCATAATAATCATGCACCACCATAAAACCTCAACTCCTAAATGCAATCATCATAAAACCTATCATGAGTCCCATTCTCGTATCCAAAACAATCACAACAACTTAATCCTAAATCAATATCACCCACATCTCATCTTAGTCCTCCATCCTCTTCATCTTCATCACCCCAATCTAATCCTATAAAATTTCTCCTAGATATTCCCACATCCCCTAAACCATCATCAAATTCATCCTCTGAGCCTATGTCATCCCCTCCATCACCTAATCCCAATACTATCTCATCCACCATGACTTCTAAGTCACCCTCATCCCCTTCTACCCCTAATCCTAAACCATCCAATGTGGATCCTATGACCCTCATCATCTTCATCCACATATAATCCTATCTCAACCCCTTCATCACCTAAACCCAATATTATCATATCCACTAATCCAATTTCATCTCCACCATCCCCATTCCTAAAACATCTAACGTGACTCTTAAGTAAAAATTACCTTCATCTACTTCATCCCCTAAATTGATGCCAAATCAATGTGGTCCCCTATACCACACCCATCACCCAAAATTACTTCATCCCTAACATCACCCACATTTAATGTGATCCCCATATCATGCCCATCCTCTTCATATAAACCTACCCCATCCCCTTCCCCCACATCTACTAATCCTAAATAATCTAATACTAATCCAAAACCATCTACCTCAAAACCACATACTCAAACCAATCCAAAATCAACTACATCTACTTTAGGCCTCCAAGCCCAAACTATCCACTTCATCCCCCAGGCCTAATCCATCCCCTTCATCTTCAAAACCACAACAATCTAATCCAACTCTAATTCAACCAAAACATATCATAATCCTCCACCTTTACTTCCTACTCCCCCAACACCATTTAACCCAAACCACTTCACTCCTTTAGGAGAATCCTTAACCACCATATTCCATTGTCTAAAGAACTTCAACATGATCATCCATCCCCAAATAAAATCATGTGATCAAAACCTTCCCAAACCATCTTGGTATGGGGAACATTACTATTGTGACTTCCATCGCACCCATGGACATTTGACCAATCATTGCATATAATTTAGGTCTTATGTCCAAACCCTCATTAACCAAGGAATTATTATCCTTGTACCTCTTTATCCACCAAATTTTCCATCCCAATCCTCTCCCTAACCATCATCCATCATCCAAATCCCACTAGACATCCAAACATCATCATCCATCCAACTCTCATCATACATCGAAAAATCCTCACCAACCAAAAATAAAAACACATCTCACCTCCCATCCTTTGTTAAGTTTGGCCTCTTAGGGATGATAAATTTATAATCTCCCTAGTCTTATTATGATGACACATGGCCTCTCTTCCCCATCCACCTCATACCCTATATCCCAAAATATGTTTGATAATATGAAATATCTAGGAAAAGGCAGTTGGCATTCATGAACAAGGCATTCGTGAACCCATCTCTCTTCATCTAAATCTAGGATGTTTACTCTTTAGGATATAAACCTAAAACTAAAACATCCCTCCCACTACTCCATCACAATAAATTTCCACCACTCCCTTGTTTATCCTACCATCCCAACCACTCAACCCAATCACAAATCATTTTATCCCCTCTACAACTACCAAACACCTAAAAATGGATTGAACACATAATTCATTGCATGTGTGCATGGATGTTCTTTCCTTCCCACCCATCCTCCTTCCATCCAACATCCAAATCCCTTTTGCATCTATAATCATCTATATCATCACATCCATTAATATCATATACCACTCCATTCATTTGAAAACTAGATCAGCTTGATCACACATGTTGTAATACAATAGTACCTACTACAATTATGTGACCTTGGCCTATCATTACCTCCAACATTCAAGCACAATTGTCCTCTTAGAGATCCACACACTTTAACACACTTAATCAACTTGTGGTGAAGACCCTTGAGTGCATCTTTTGAAACTCTAGCCAATGTCATCATCATACTCATTTCCATCCCCCATCAAGCCATTGGTGATTCTTAACCCCTTGAGAGTTCTCAAGAGAGTGGATCCTCTTTATGCAAAAAAAATCACAATATCAAAAATAAAAAGATCAAAAATGTCATATAAAATTAAAAAATACAATAAAATCCACCTCAAGACTCTCTCTAGGGGTGTTTCCAGCCACTATACCAATGCTATGGATGCCTAGTTGGAAGTAGAGAAATGTTGTGACAAGAATCAGATATATCTTCTTTAGGGATATGGATGCATGAAAGAAGCAGCAAGCAATGCATGGCTTAACCTTTTTTTCACCTTCCATCAACCTACTTGACTTAATCACTCCCTATACATTGGCTAGTTTGTCTTCACATACTACCCATTAAGTCTTCACTTAAGTGGTAATTAATCATCATAATCACACACACTTTGATCTCACGGAGACATAGGGCTTGCATGTTGTTAGGTGTTGTTTAGACCTTGGTCACAATTTTTTAGTCCAACTCTTGCCTTACAACATGTTTTGTTAGGCTCATCTTTTATTCCTCACTGATGATATTTTCCTTCCATCCATCACATCCACATCCTTTTCCTTGGATTTAACATCCATGGGAAGATGATGATCATTTCCTTTTCATCCAATCCTCCTCATGTCCCTTTTCAATTGTCATCATCATGACTGGGGGAAACCTTACCATCATCTATAGGGGCATCATCCATTTTAAATACCCCTCACTTCCCACCCTACCCTATACTTGGGAAAGGAAAATATAACCTATCCATCCATCCACATAGGCACACACATTTATCTTTACACTTGGGGTCACACCATATCTATCCCTTAATCCATCCCCTCTTATACTTACCAACATCATATCTATCTCTCATCCCACATACCATATAATCCTAATCCCATCCATCCTAACCAATCATCTATCCTACCCAACCTATCTAATTTCCCTCAATCCTTCCCTTTCATCCTACCCAAACACACTTTGGGACTTATAGGAGAAATTCACATCCCACCTTACATTCCTTCTAATCCCCCATCACCTATCCCATCCAAAATCTCAAAATCCAACATCCACAATCCAAAATCCAAATCCAAAATCCAACATCCAAAATCCAAAATCCAAAAATCAAAACATCAAAAATCTAAACATCAAAATCCAAAATCTAAAAATCCAACATCTAAAACAAAAAAATCCAAAATCTAAAATCCAAAAAATTAGACTAAAAATAAATCCAAAACAATCAAACAAAAATCCAAAATCCATACAAAAATGCAAAAAATAATAAAAATGTGTGTTTTGCTTTTGTGTGTTTTTTTCTTGTTTGTTTCCATTTACATGTTTACTTGGTCGATGATATGAGGCTTCTTTTGTTTATCTTTTTCTTATGCATGAGGCCCCTTTTGTTTGGTCCAATGATATGAGGACCATATTTAATATTAATATGTATAATGATATGAGGACAAGGGCATTTTCCAATTCGTCATCATGGTCTTTATACCTTAGTGTAACTTTCTTTATGCCACATAATCTCAATTGATAATGATGATAATAGTGGGAACTTTATGGTAGCACACCCCCCTATCATCATTTCTATCCTTATCATCATCCACACCTAATCCTCATCATCATCAACTAACTATCTAACCTCATCATCCTTCTAACAATCCATCATTTATCAATCACTAACTATCCACATCCAAATCTTATCATCTCGTATCCAACATACCAAATCCTCACCCCCTGGCTGGGGCATATTAGATCCAAAAACCACTCCTCATTCTCTCATCAAACATCTTCAAATCTACATAATCCTCCAAATCAAATCCAACATCCTCAAAATCTAACATCATAAAATCCAACAACCTTTAATCTAAAATCCTAAAACTTTACCCTTATCATACATCGTTGACTGGGGCATCCTCTAAATCCAAAATCATCAACATATCAACCACTTGACAAGGGCATCCTATAATCCAAAATCCTCAACATCTCAACCCCTTGAATGGGGAATCCTTTAATCCAAAATCACCTAATCCTCACATGAAAAATCAAATATCTTTAATCTTCCAAATTCAAACATCCTCAACATCTAATATCTTCAAATCCAACATCATCAAATCCAACATTCTATAATTCAAAATCCTCAACATCTCAACCCCTTGACTAGGGCATCATCTAATCCAAAATCCAATATCACATAATCCTAGAATCCTCCAATATCTCCTAATCCTTTAATCCTCTAATCCTCACTCTTATCATCCTCCTAATCCTCTAAATCCTCCATCTTCTCATCCTCTCCATCCTCTAATCTTCTCAACTAACTTGGGCCTCTCCTCTTTTGAGTTGTTACCTGCTCATTCCTTCCCTACCTAACCCCTCGAGGGGGAATCATATCACCATCCTAACATATTTCTCTTCTTTTTCTTTGAATGGTCATTTCCACAATAACCATTCAAAGAGGGGAAAATGTAGACATCTAAAATGTCAACATGATCAATTACGATTAATTTATCTTGAAACATCATCTAAATCCATATAATAATTAATCGTAAGATTAATTATTATTATTAATCCATTTTATCATATTTACCCCTTTATCATTTTATCACCATTTATCATTTATCCCAAATCCTTTTAAATCATTATTATATCCTATCCCATCCTTAATCCCTTTTATTCCATTATTATATCATATTATCTTATTTTAATCCTCCATTAACATTTATAGGAATTTAATATTCCTACATCTCACCTACCACCTAATCTATGGATCCCTACACCTATCCTTTCCATCAAATCACATCCCTAATCATATTTATTTAACCTAATCTAATCATAATCTAATCACATCCTCACACCTCTAAATCTAGAATCCTCTCTAATCTTCTCCTTCCATTGAATATTTAATTCAATGGAAGATTCTTCCTTCATGAATTTTGAATTCAAAATCTAGAATTATCTAATTTTAGATAATTATCCATCCTCATGCACTCTCCACCATTGATTCAAATCTAACATGGCTTTATCTTAGCCATTCAATCCTCTACTCCTCAGATATAAATTTATCTCTCCTCCTCCATGAGAGCCAAGTTAGAAAGATCATAACAAACCTCTAATATTTTATTTAATTAATAAATCCATCATTCATCCTCATTCCAATCCAATCATCTAATATATCATCATCTTGATCAATAAAATCATCATTCATCAAGGGGAGGTATTTGTCCAAGTGCATCCACAAAACAATATGAAGAAACAATCAAACATCCAACATCAATATCACATCCAACCAATCAAAAGATGATAATTTAACTTGTGGGTAAGTACAGGTATATTATATTATCCTCTCTTTCCATCCTACTCTATCTGAGGTAGTGTATTAGATTTTTTAGTTAGGAATCAACTCACTTTGGTTTCTTGTTTGCATTTACACTAGAACATATTTTTACATCTACACATATTAACTTAATTATTAACCTAACCCATCAATTCATATATTCTTCAGCCTCATCCTTTAATTTCTCATCCCCATATATCTAACGAATCCCATGCATGTGTTATTAATTAGAATGACCAACCTTAAAGCCACTACTTTGGGATCCAAAACCACATTTTCCTATGAATAGATTTGTAACAAACCTATTAATCCATTAGTTCATACAAAGCCTTATCCCCCACATTGGAAACTAAAACAATTCTCTAAGTTAAATAGCAAGGAGGACCCAAAAAACACCTTCATGTCTTTAGGCATGCATGCTACCTTATTTCTCATGATCAAGATCTTATGCTCCATACCTTCCCTATGTCGTTGGTCATTCCCACATTGGATTAGTATAAAGGATTTCATAACACTCACTATGTTCCTTCACCCAACTCAAGTGAAAATTTATATAACACTTTTCATTAACATTGTGCATAAAATCACCATCACATACCTCTACGCCATTAGACAATTTGATGATAATCTATCATATATTTCATCACTAGATGACATGGCATAATCAACCAATTGTCCTTCTCCCTTCCATGGATGAATTAATTGAACTCTTTACACATGGTCTTATGTGAAGAATATATCCTCTAATATTCAAATAAAATCATTCCAAACCTTTCAAGAGGAATTCACCATGTCTCATAACCTTGAAATTTACACCCTGAGAAGCAAGGCCATCTCAAGATTCGATATACAAACTAAAACTTGAGTTTATGAATTCATCCACACATAATGACAAGACTAAAAGTGTGGCCAATGCTATCATAGTAAAGTCATCATCCATGTCCACATCTCATACTAAGCCTCCACAAAGGGCTCCTAGACCAATCCCCAATCATACTCCCCTTGGAGAATCATACATCTCCATATTGATAAATTAATGGTATATGCACCTCATTCAAATTTATCCCATCTAACCCTTTGATGGATCATGACCTAAACTCACATGGTATCATGAGGAACATTATTGTAAATATCACCAAGTATGTAGTCACAACATCGAGAAATGTCACATTTTCAATGACCTTGTATAAAAACTCATATACCGTGGTGATATTCAATTAGACAATTCCAATACACCACCCAATCAACCCTTAGACATTTTCAAATACCTTTCCTAACCACCCACATAATAATCAAACACCTCCTCCTACATTGGAAACTACCAATTTTCATACCATCAACACCTTAATTCATGAATCTAATTCATCACCTACATCCATCATCCCTTTACCCGGTGAACCTATATCCACTTCATTTTCTACCACATTTACCTATAATATCTATTACACCCATTTTTACATTTGTTTCACCTATCACTATTTCACCTATCTCTACTTCATCTACTACATCATCTATATCAATATCTACTACTTACCCATCCCTATCCACATCTAGTTTCTTCACCATTACCTATATCAAAACCCATATTAACACCCTTATCACACATCCCCACATCTATAACCACCCCAATATCCTTATATTCAACCACATCTACAACTATGATCATGCCCACATCGACATCCAAGATAATGTACACATCACATCATCTCCTAAGGAATATATTAAATAGACATACTCACTTACCACAACCATAAGTAATATCCCTACACCATCCACAAGTTCAAACACTCTAAATCAACACACCAAATCCAAACATTCGCCAACTCCTTTGATCTCATTAAACGTATCATCTAAAAACCACTTCCACATTCAATATTCACATCTATAATGACTCTACGTTATGTGATTCTATCTCAAAGGATCCCTGGTTGAAATAATTTTATAACTACCAAGGGAAAATCATCACAAAATAAATCTAATATTTTTGGCATTCTTATTCAAAAATACCTCACTCATCCACAAAAAAAGTTGGAACTCCCTCCTCCTAAGTCTCATCATCCTAAACAATCTAATCCTTCATCATCAATCTTAGGTGCACCTCCATCCATCTTGGGAAAAGGTCTTCCATCCACCCCTATTCTCAAATCAAAGTCCGAATAAAAACCATCTATCATTTCTTCCAAATAAAAATTTGAGCCAAAACCATCCAAAAACCCTATCATCACCAAATCAAAACTAGAATCATCCACTCTCTCCTCTACATCTAAGAATGAATTATAAACTTTTCTCCTAAGTCAAAATTAGAATAAAGTCTCTCATAAATCCTCATTAAAGAAAAACATCCCTAATACCTTTATCTACCATTCTCAAATCCACTTCATCTATAACACCTTCTCCCAAAACCCCCATCGGTTCCTACACAAAAATATTTTGATGCCTAATTAAAGCATCTGCAATCACCATTCTACTTATTAATTCCTTTTATTCACATGGACCAAGATATTCTTGGTTTGATTTAATCTCAATTTTTGTATATCATTGAGCTCCCGAAGACATGATACCAAACATTGTATGGCCCTTCAAACCATAATCCATAATCTCATTAAAGAAGATGATCTCTCATATAAGAATATCATGCTCTCCCATCTACTATCTCATCCACATCCCCTCACAAATCTTCAAATAAAACTCCATCACCTAAGATCTCTAAGTCACCCCACTTATCTAGGACCGTCATTGTCATTCGTCCTCTAAGCCCCACATCTCTTAAAGAAGATGCCATCTATTTATCAATGTTGTTTGGTTTTCCACCCATTCTCACCCCCATTATTTTCAACCACCTACTCAATCTAAGTCAAAATTCATTATTTTCGCTCCTCTAATGAGCCCTATGGCCCCTTCCTCATCAAAACCCAAAGTGTCTTAGCTTCCCGATGGCCTACTACCATTGAGAAATGTATTGTGAAACAACTTCATCAATCCTCAGTAAATATGTCACTCTATTGATCTCATCTAAAGCTCCCGTAATCATAGACAATATCTAAAGCATATTCCTACCCATAGATGAGATTCAACCTTTTCGGCCCTTTTTAGATCACTTGCTGCTTCTACCACCATATCTTTTGATAACTCCAAAATTCTAGACATATCCATTAAAGACCATGATCTCCCACTTTTCATCATTATGTGTATCAATGATACATTTATCAAGCATTACATGTTAGAAATGAAGTGATCATAAATACCATCTCATCCCACACCTTTGATAAAATCAAACTCCCTAACTATGTTGTTGTCAAATATACCACCATCCTTCACACTTTCAATGATGTTATTTCCCTGATTTAGGCATAGTTATTTAGCCCATCCGTGTCAAACAAAAATTACTCTATGATGTCTTATTATGTAGAGGGGAGTTTCAATCTAATATCCTACTTATATGACCATGGATTCATGCCATGATTTGTGTTCCTTCTACACTCCATCATTGTATCAAATATGAGCATGAGGGAAACATCATAACTCTCCTATACATACCTTTTTGTTCAAAGCATGTCACATGACTTATCGACCTAATGACGTGTTTATCCCAAAACAAGATTCTTCTGAAGCATCCACTAGCTCATCCATCTCTGCATCCAAACTTCCTCAATGACAACTCTTTATATAAAGTGATGGATCAACTCTCACTAGGAGAGTATTGAATCCTCAACCTTAATGATTTTTCCATGACCTCATCAACTTGGTAGACCTGATAAATCTCCAATGTATATACCTTATGTTGGGGATATCATTTTTTTAGACCACCCCATCTTTGTACTAATCTCATCGATGGTGGGATCAATCACCCTTCTTCTCCCATTAATGCTCAATCACACACCAAGCCTTATATGAATGGATTTGATTTCCTTCTACAAAAATAATTTCCTACACTTACCTCCATCGCTATGCATTGAAAGGATTTGAGAATAGGGCATTCTATGAAAAGGCATGCATGATCTTATCATTGCCAATCTCACAAGCCCCATGAGAAGTTTAGATTCAAGGAAAAACATAACAAATCTCTCACACCTTCTTCCTCTTCATATCTTATGGAAATCGATCCCCATCTTCTCCATCCAACAAACCTATGGATATGGATGATATCGTTTCCATTTCGTATGATTTTTTTAATCTCTATGATCACCTTGGGATAGTCACTATCCATGTGAAGGTGAAGCTAGGTCCCCTCTTATTCAATTTCTTGATATGGTAGAGGAATATTTACCTACCATTGATATTATTAAATGTAATGATGATGATTCCATTCTTTCCTATGTTGGGGTAGAATATTCCTATCTTCATAATTCCTTAACTCTAGAGACATCTACCCTTATCAATGAATCTACCATCGACATCAACATTGGGACTTTGGAAAGAGCCCCGTATCCTCAAAGTGGTGTTAGTGTAGGTTATTATTTATCCTTTTATTTATTTATTAGAATAATTCTTATACTTGTGTTTGTAACATCCACTTTTTATGACTTAGAAACAAGGGATTTTTTTACATAATGTTCTTTGTTCTAAATTCATATAATTCAAAACACACATTCCATTTCTAATCCATCTCATAATAGAAAACCATATGTAGCTGTTGAAACTCGGTGAAACACATTGATCTCTCATTTCATGACTCATCATTAAACCGATCTCTCATGTTTAACTTGTTCATGAGTATACTAAGTATACTTTTGTTATTTTACCCATCAAGGGTCACTCAAGTGTTTTTCTAAGAGGCCTATATAGAATATCTATTATTGATATTCATCTGAAATCCTATAACTTAGACTAGGTGATATAAGACAACACAACCAACAACTTGTGATACTTTGGGAAAAAGTTTTAAACATGTTTACCATGTTTACATTCCAAGATATGGCATACTTGTGAAAGGAATATGTCTTTCACCACACTCAAATTGTTATCTAGATTGGTCTTCCTTGACTCTATCAACCAAACCTGAGTCAAATTTTCACACTAAAAAGGGGCATCTCACATACACTAGTGTGGAAGACTACTTGTGGTGACTAAGGATACATAGACATACTCAATTGAATTTCATTGATTGGGTGTGTTTAGTTACCCTAAGTCAACATAAGTTGACCACTACACTAGTCCATGTGTCTATCTTTGTTTAGAGTAGAACTATGAACAAATTTCCACTTATGTCAATCGAATTTAATTGAGTTAAGTGGGGTGTTGAAGCATATCTGGTTGCATCAGTATCCTCGTAATGACTCTCGTCATTATGAGGGTACTCTACTGTAACCCCTATATTACAACAACCTACTAAGTTCTTTCAACTAAACTAACATACTTAAGAAACATTAGATTATTAACCCTCAAATTATTATCTTGTTTAATTAATCATTAAACAACACACCTAAAGGTCCACTAAGTATGATTGATCCAAAAAAGGATTCAAAATGTACTTTTACACCAATTAAAGGTATGCAGATAAAATTTGTGTTCATGCATATGAACAATTTAATCTTAAACCATTATTCCATTTATTGATAAATCTGATTCCATATTAAGTAAGTAAGATCATTAATTTTTCTTACTACATTTTATCATTGTAAACAATCTTGACTAAAAGCTTATACATTAGACTTGTGATATCATAATATCTAAATCTTCTTATTAATTATTTTAAGCTTTCCCATTTCCATTTATTGTTTTCATATAAGGATAACATACAACCAATCATCATTAATGGTTATACTTTATTACATTATAAGGATAACATACTTAGTTCTGATTGAAAGATAAAAGTAAGTATCCTCTTATTCATAATTAAGGACTATTGTCCTATTAAAGAAATAAGAAAACATAAGGTGTAGATTCATAATAAGAATGCCACATTCATCTATATAGAACTATCCTTATTCCCTTTTCGAGTAAGGATCTATCAATCATAATCATCATAGTTATACCATTTCCCAAATGAAATGAATCGGAAGTATATATATATGTTCCTTATACAAGCATTATTCTATACCTTAGAATCCATTAAGCCATGCATGTCAATATTTAAGTATATTAATAAAATATCATCATGCATGTTAATATTTAGGAATATTAATCAAATCTAAGTCATATAAGACCTTAGAATAAATCAGAAATCAACAACCTTTACACAAAACAATTCCTTTATCAAAAAGAGAGTGTTCACATCACTCCAAGCTCAATAATATTCCATAAGTTTATAAGAAAACATATTTCATCATTACAACTAATTTAATACATCCTCATAGTTTTTCCAACAAGTTCATTTCGAGATAATTTCAATACATAAACATTTGAATGAAGAAAATGATTTCATTAATAAAACAAATGTAATTTTTATAAGTCTTTCTCCTTTCACTTTTCATGAAGTCCATCTGCAAAATTGTTAGCATGAGTTAGTTCACAAGAAATGAGCATGATAAGCACTATAACATTAAAACAATATGATTTTATCTAACTATTTCATAAAAGGAACCCTGTTATTTATGAAAAGGTTCCAAGTACACAAAATAAGATCAATAAGAAAGACTACCCAAAAATTCACAAAATCAGATATAGAGAAGAGTCACTAAATCTATTTAAGAATCATTTACTCATTTAAAAAGTTAAATAATCAACATAAATTTAATTCTATCTATGTCACAATATTGACAATCATTTCAACATGATAACATTTCAAATGCAACCAATTAAGAAAATAATTAATTAAAGTCATGATTTGTCCTCATTGGTTTCAATTTAATTCACCAAGCAAAGTTCCACTATAACCCAGTTTGTTCCTAATCAATCAATCACAAATGAATTGATCTAAAACACAATGACTTGGTAAGAACAAAAGGTTGTTCTTATAAAAAACAATTTCATATCAATAACTAAGAAGGTTTGATATAAAAAACCAATGACCCAACATGGACAACATACTATCCTAATAACCTTGCTATCTAAATCCCTACCTCTATTCCAAGAGAATGCATTTAAGCAAAGAGCAACTTGAAAATGCCGAATAAAATCACAATATATTCTACAGAAGGTTTACTTAAGCATTCACAAGACAAATCAACATGAGATAAAAAACTCTAAAGGATCTACCATCAATAACAAGTTGAGATCAAAACCCATTTGATCAAAACATAATCTTTTAGCCTATACGATAGAGAGAAGGTCATATCACAACATGCAACTTCAATAAACAAACAACAATTGATTCCCAAATAACTTTCACATCCAAGTTATAGTAGAATGAAATCAAAACAGTCTCAAGAAAAAAATGCAGACTACGGACTTAGTCAAAATACCATGATCCAAGTTTTAAGAATTAAAAACTTCCTTAACAATGATCAATCATACCTCACATCTTCCAACATATTTGAACTAGAATCAAAATATGAGAAAGATTCTACACTCAAACAACTTAAATTATCCTAAAGATGTGAGTACAGTCTCAAGGAGATGTATGGTAGAGTCAAAAACATTCAACAAAACATGCAACCATCACCAAGGAAACAATGATGATCCAAATGATAAGAATCTCCAAATTTGAACAATAACTACTACCGAATAACAATTCTCCACACATGATAATAAAAGGTTAACAATTCTTCATAGGAACATATAACAATAAAAAACAAACACGGTTAAAAGTAATACAAACCTGGGTCTTTTCAAAACTAAACCAAGTTCAAAACTTAAGCCAACCCGAGAAGGGTAAATAGGAAACAAAAAATCAAAGACCATAAAAGAGAGGGAGATATGGTTATTACTAGTATTTGTTTCTCAAACATGTCCACCCAAGAAGGGTATTTAAACAATGAAATGATACTTAAGATGAAAGATACAAAACTCTATCTTTTACCTAAAAAATATGCACTTCTAGTGCTCAAATACCACCTTCGTGAATACCCAAGTATGGGTTGAAAAATATCCCATTAAAACAACCAAAAATATCAAAAGATCAGTTACCAACCTTAAGTCCAAATGGAAGATTATGAACCGAGGAAAGAATCTCAAAACAGGCATTCGTAGAAACAAGTTGACTCACTATATTTGATATTACAACCAAATCATATGACCTTCAAACATAAATAGGGTTCCATTATGGACCCTTTTTATTATTGAAAATAAAGTCAACCTAAATATATATATATATATATATATATATATATATATATATATAACCTAGTTTCACAACAACCTAGAGAGTTCCAAAGTTCAAGAGACTTCCAACTAATGAATCCTTAAAAATTGTTTAAATGCCAAAAGGGTACCAAACAAGGAGACATATTTATCAAAACACATAATCCCCTTGAACAATCATACCAATTTTTCAATAAAAAACACATTTTTTTTTCCAAATTCATTGAAACCTAGAAATATGTAAAACAATTTCATTCACAAGGAATCACTCATATCCATAAGAAACCATGTCTAAAAGAACTCATAGAAGCAAGAAGAAGAAGAAAACAATCACACCAAAAACTATTCTCATAAACGTTTTCATGAAGAGAAGAGTTATTTTTATGAAAATGTTTAAATAAAAGAAAGAATATTAAAGAGATAGAGCCTATCATTCTGGTAGTGCTCATGCCTTCTCTTCCTTGTTTAAATCCTTCAAGCAAAACTTCTACAGAAAGATTTCCAATGAAAACACCAAACAAGTCTTCTGAAAATTTTCCCATTTTCTTCTTATAGTTTCCATGACCAAATTTTTCCATCATTTCCACCATGCAAGGTGAATTCAAACATGCAACAAAATCAAACTGAGAGCTCACAAAATGAAAATACCACATGCAGAGCCAAGAAGCTTGAAAAAAATTGAATGCACAATGAAACCAAATGGTTTATTTTTCCTCCAACCCATTCTACTATTCCCAAGAAGTTTTTCACTCGGGTTGAGGTTCATAAATGCCAATAGGACTGACAGTGTCCCTCCCAAAACTCTTGCCATGCCTTATCTCTTGTTAGTTACAACTAACAGTTTAAAAACTTCATCAAATCTAATTTAGTAGTTGACAACTCAACATTTCCCACTACCTTCTTTCCTTAGTAAAAAATTGGTGACAACATGTTTATTAAATGCCTCATTTAAACCTTGCAATGCATTTGGAATGGTGCCACCACCATCCAAATTCACTTGTTAACATAGCCAACCATATTTCCCTAGGTTAGGTTGATGTCCATTAGGTTAGGTTCCCTTAGAATAGTTTAAAACCCATAGCTTAGGACCTTAGGAATAGTTCCATATAGCTTAGGATTAATTAGTGTCAAAACTTAGGATAGTTCCTCATTACCCCATTTAGGATTTAATCATCAAATAAATACAATCACCTTAACATAGGTTTAGGATAGGATATAATAATCAAACACTTAGATTAATTAGGTCCCAATTAAATTAACCATGGAACATTACCTTTGCAATTAATCAAAATGACGAATCAAATCATTGTAGAATGGTGAAATCAAAAGATGCTACAGATGCCCCTATGACCCTAGTGCAAGCTTGGGTTCAGAAATCAGATATTTATGATTGACTCGATCAAGATGATCGAAACACTGAAAAAAATCCCAAACATGCCTTGGATCACTACAATTTATCAAGGGGTGGTTAATCCTTTACTTTGCAATCAACAAATTGAAAAATAAGTTTAGTATTCAAACTAGGAAATGAAAAATTTAGACTAAATTTATTTCCTTCATCCACATGTAGAATACATTAAAAAGTTCAGCATAAAAGTATATGAAATACTTCATTATAAATTCAGAATTGTCATGGCATGATGTTATCCAATTTTAGAAGATAAAACATATCATCTACATCAACATGATTAATCAATTTTAAAGAGTACACCATCTTCAAAATGAGAATCACCTATCAACATTTCTACTTTAATTATAGAAGTGATCAAGGATAATAGTCATGTCGAAGAATTACATTGTCATCCTTAGACTTGTTAGGTTATCTTGATTAGGTGTACTAGTTGTGTGGAGTTAGCTTACTAGTTGTGTTGAGTTAGCTTCTCAATTATGTGGAGTTAGCTTACTAGTCTTTTGGAGTTAACTAACTACCAATATCAGTTAGTGGGAGTTCTTCACCACTAATTTAGGTAGTATTTTCACTTCCCTCCTCCTATATGTACATCTTTCTTATTGAGTAATTCAAGTCATTGTATTGTAATGTATTGAGCATTATGGATTATGATGGATTTACATATATGGTATTTTAGCTCTTCTATTTTGAAAATATAATGTGGTGTGCTATTATCATTTGAGATCACGACTTGGAAAAATCTTCTTATCATTCCTTTCATGGTATCGAGTGATAGAAGATGTAGACATCCATCTCGTAAGTTTTTTTCTTTACAAAGTAAGGGTTTATTATTTTCATGTATTCGAATTTGTTAGAAACTTTTTTGTAAGCATGAATTTTTATGTTAAATGGAAGTGCTCCATTAGATGTTGAAGGTTCCAAAACCCTAGAATCGACTGTAAACTTGACCATGTTTTGAGACAGTCAAATTTGGACATAGATTTGTACCCTTTGGTACATTCTTTATCCACTAGACGTATATTTTTACCCCTCTTGGTGCATTATTTTATCCATTGGATATAAGCGTGTACCTTATATATGAATTCTTCTACCCTTTGTATATTTCTATTTTGGATGCAATCTTTAATCCACTAGACGTAGATTTGTACCCTTTGGGTGCATTCTTTTATCCGTTGGATATAAGTGTCTACCTTCCAAATGCATTCTTTACCCTTTGGATATTTCTGTTTTAGATGTAGTCTTTTATCCATTGGACATAGATTTGTACCCTCTCGGTGCATTATTTTATCCATTAGATATAAGCGTGTACCTTCTAGATGCATTCTTTTACCCTCTGGATATTTTGTTTTAGATGTTGTCTTTTATCCACTAGATGCGGATCTATACCCTTTGGGTGCATTCTTTTATCTATTGGATATAGATGTGTACCCTCTGGATGCAATGATTTACCCTCTAGACATTTAGGTTTTGGGTGCAAGCTTTTATCCTTTGGTCGTAATCTTGTATCATGTGGATGCACTCTTTTACCCTTTAGACATTTGGGTGTCATGTGTACCTTTTAAAAAACATCAACATTAAAATATTATTTTAATAACAAAACCTTCTAGAGCTCATAACTTTTTATCCATAGCTCAGATTAAGGTGATTTTTTTTGAAATTGTGTATTTTTTCAAGATCTATGCATTGGTGAAATTTTTATACATATATTTCAAATTTAAAAGGTACTTTTACTCATTGTAATATTTACATGCACTCAATTATAAAATGCCAAATTTGGGAGGGTGTTATAATCACTTGTGGATGTAATTTTGGTTGAGCCCGATGTCCTAAAATTTTGGGTGTTGCATTCTTGTATCTATGAGTGTATACTTTTATATCTCATTTTTGTTGAGATATTTTGATATATATTTTTGACACTCTTTTGGCATGTTGACAATCTCTCTTATGGGGGAGCTATTCTATGAAGCCTAGTGTTAGTTTTTGTTAGTGTTCGAGTAGTTGATTTTGGAAACTCATATAGATCTATGGTGTCACTCTACCCATTTAGTAGTATGGGAGGGTGTGGTTTTGATACTAATTATTTGGGTTTCATGTCCTTTCCTTGTTACGTGTTGATACTACTTCTTAGGTTTCATTTCCTTGCCTTGTTACCTTGGATTTTCTTGGATTGTGGCACTCCTATTTATTTGGATCTCGTGTCCTTGCCTTGTTTCCTTGGTTATTGTTCTTGGATTGTGACACACCTATTTGTAGCAGTTAATATTTCTTCTTTATATTTTATGTCCTTGCCTTGTTACATTAGATTTTATTTTTATTAGATCATGGCACTCCTATTTATTTGGATCTTGTGTCCTTTCCTTGTTGCCTTGGTTGTTATTGGATCGTGGCACACCTATTTGTAGCAGTTGATCAAATTATGTTTGGTATTTTTTACATTTGACATCATGCCATTGATAGTATCCTTACATGGAGCTATTTTGGTGAAGCCCAATGTCAACTATTTTATAGTTATATGATCAAGTAGTGGATTAAGACCATAGTGTTCACCAAAATTTTAACATTGTATGAGTTTTGGAGTGAGCTTCTTAAAATATTTTAGTTGGATTTTTCTCTCTACTTTGTTATTATTAGTTTTGGTACCTTGCAGTGTCCAATTTTCCATTTATTGTACGTGGGTACCTCATCGAGGCCTGTTACTGGGACCCACCTTATTTATCACCCACCTAAGCTATGCTTATAAGAGGGTGTTAGTGTAGGTTATTATTTATCCTTTTATTTATTTATTAGGATAATTCTTACACTTGTGTTAGCCCTATAACTTTTGGTTTAGCTTGTTTAGGTGTACTAGTTGTGTTGAGTTAACTTAATTATGTGGAGTTAGCCTTCTTCTAGAGTTAACTTAACTACCAGTATCAATTAGTGGGAGTTCTTCACCACTGATTTATGTAGTAGTTTCACTTCCCTCCTCCTATATGTACATATTTCTTATTGAGTAATTCAAGTCATTGTATTGTAATGTATTGAGCATTATGGATTATGATGGATTTCCATATATGGTATTTTATCTCTTCTATTTTTCAAATCTAATGTGGTGTGTTATTATCATCTTAGATCACAGCTTGGAACAATCTTCTTATCATTCATTTCAAGTGGTTCAATCCATTGATCCAAAAGACTTGAGTCTTTTACCGCCTTCCTTTCTAAGTATAGTCAAGCCTTTACATGGTCCTATTCTGACATGTCAGGCCTTGATCCTTCTATCATCATTCACAACATCATCACTTTCCCTAATGCTAAGTTAGTTAAGTAGAAGCTTCACCGCATGCATCCCCATGTTTCCTCCTTATCAAAGAGGAGTTGTAATGCCTCATTTCAGAGCTAACTTCATCATTCATATTGACTATTTATAATGGGTTTTGAATATTGTACCTATTTCCAAAGCCTCTGGAAATATTTATATGTACACTAATTTTTAGGATCTAAATATTTCTTACCCTAAAGATGAATTTCCTCTTCCCAACATCGATCAATTCATTGAACTTATAATCATGAGATGATTTCTCTTATGGATGGTTTTTCCAATTATAATCATATCATCATCGCACCCAAAGACCAACATAAGGCTTCTTTCATCACTTTTTAGGGGACCTTTTGTTATTGTGTCATGCCTTAAGTTTGAAAAATGTGGGGCCACCTATCAGCATATTATGACCTACATATTTCATGAACTTATCAAAAAAACTATAGAGGACTATGTGGATGACCTTTTGGGAAAATCAAACATCGATATTATCATCTTTCCATCCTTAAAACCCTCTTTGAACATATCTTTTGGTTCTTCTTTTGTCTAAATACAGCCAAGTGTGTTTGGAGTGCTAACTAGAAAAATCCTTGGCTTCATCATTTATATTAGGGGTATTTAAGTTGACCCCACAAAAATCAAAGCCATCCTTAAGATGCCCCCTCCTTCTAATCTAAAGTAGCTTAATAGTGTAAAAGGAAAATTCAATCAATCTGTCATTTCATCTTGTAACTCTCTGACCATTATCAACCTTTTCACCATATCCTTTGTAAAAGGCATCAAATTTAATTGGGATGAAAATTTAAAAAATCCTTTGATGATCTCAAGTAGTATATTCTATCCCCACTTGTGCTCACACTCCATGTGAGGGGGAGCCTTTTTATCTCTATATCTCCTCTACCTATCATGCTTTGGGTGTCATGTTGGCACACTAAATTAGGCAAGGTAGGAGAGGGCCATCTATTACATCAATTGCACTCTTCACGAATATGATACCCACTATAAGGAAGATAAAAATATGTTTAGTTCCCTCTTATTTTCCACCTCCAAAATTCATCATTATCTCCTTAATAAAAAATATTTGTCATCACTAGCTTCCATATTCTTAAAATAATGCATTCTAAGCCTTATCACAATGATCACATTACTTGATGGCTCATGCTCATGACTGATTTTGACCTAGAGTTCATCTCTCAAAAATATATCAAGGGCTAGGCTATCACTAATCAACTAGTTGAAGCCCCTCTTACTAACACTCGTATCCCTTATGAACAATTCCCAAACTAATCCATCTTCACCGTTGATCATGATTTTTCTCCCCTCCACATGAAACTTTTCTTTGATGGATCTAAATGTTGGAAAGGAGGAGGTGTTGGTGTTATCATCATTCCTCCTTGGGATACTCTTATCCCCATCACTTATAAGCTTAATTTTGAATGCACTAACAATATGGTTGAGTATGAAGCCCTCATCCTAGGTATTGAAACAACTATCATGCTCGATGTCCAAATCCTTGATATTTATGGTAACTCTCAACTCATCATTAACCAATTCAAAGGAACTTATCAATGTAAAAATGAGGTCCTTCAAAAATATAAGGACATCATTAATTTTATTCTTGAGGATTTCAACTTCTACACCATCCAAACCATCCCCATTCATCTAATCATTTCATAAACATGATGAGCCTCTCTCACATCCCTCATCCCATGGAAATAGAGGAATACCAACTTTCTATTTTTGTTCATCATCTTGATTAACCATCTCATATCCATGAGCTTCCTCATATCAATCATGTTGACACTAATCCATCAGATATTTGGTATTCTCAAATATTTGAATATTTCTCTCAATATAAGATCCCTTCTAACCTGTCTAAAATGGTAGGATGTATTTTTTTAATGTGCTAACTGCTATGTTATCCTTGGCAACATCTTCTAAAAATGTGTCTTTAATGGTATTTTTATTGTTTCCTTCAGTATCATGAATCTACTCATGTCATCTTAGAAGTCTATGAGGAATATTTTTGTGGTCATTTTAGTGGCTTGGATGTTGCCAAGCATGTCCTTCACATGAGTTATTATTGTCCCTCCCTCAATCAAGATTATTGTGACTATGTTAATAAATTTTCAAATGCAACAACATTCCAATCCTATCCACATTCCTAGCCATGTTTACCCATCCAACTCAGGATCTTTGGCCTTTCTTCCAATGGGGGGTTAACCTCATTGGAATAATCAATACATGTTCTTCACAATTCCATCATTCTATCATCACCGAAACTAAGTACTTCACCAAATGGTGGAATCTAATCCACTCACATCCACTAAGGCTAACAAAATTATCAAATTTGTCTATAAGCACATCATCTGTCACTTCGGCATTCCCCATAAAATCATCAGACAATGGAAAGTCCTTCAAAAAGAAATACCTTAATAAGCTTTATGCCTCTTTCAATATAAAACTTAGCTTCTCTTCTCCCTATTATCCTCAAGCTAATGACTGATGAAGAAACTAACAAAACTCACCACAATATCCTTTCCAAGACTATCGAAAGATCAGGTTGTAATTGACACCTTCATATCCCCTTTGATCTTTGGGCCTATCATACTAGCATCCGCACATCTATAGGTGCTACTCCTTTCTCTCTAGTTTATGGCTCTTAGGTTTTTCTTCCTCTCAAATTACAAATCCCATCTCTACGTGTCTCCCTTCATGAATTTTTCTCGATGAGGAATATCATCAGGAACATAGAACAACTTGAATTATTAAAAAAACATCACTTAGTTTTATTTAACATCATCATGTTTATCAAGAGTGTATAAAACGTGCCTATAAAAACATCTCAAGGAATACAACTTTAACATTAGTGACGTTGTCCTAAATTAAATCAGAACATCACTACTTTAGAAAGGATTCAACATGGAAAGTTTTCTCCCAACTACATTGGACCATACTTTATAATACATAAGTATGGTTTGGGGCCTATCATTTAGTGTCTCAATGGTAAACAGAAATTAAACCTCTCAACGCCTTTCACTTGACCCTTATAATCATAACACATTTACCAACATAGTCTTAGTCACTTTCTTTAGATCTTGCTTCCATCACAAGCCTCTCCATATATCCTTGTAGTTATTTGGAATTATGTGGTCTACCATCACTTTCATAAACATGACCTTGAATATGGGCACCACGGCTCTTCCCATGGCATATTCCTTATGGAAATGTTCCTCCTTCTAGGTGGGAATCCCACAATCATTACATCCCTCACCCTCTTATCTACCTACTGGAAACATGTTAAGGGTCCATAGGTGTCACTTGTATATTTTTAACCCCATCCCCAAGTGGCTTACTTAGATATTCCCAACTCTATCATACAATCACAAATTATGTATGCTCCTATAAAAATCTAAAATATCCCAAAAATAGACTTCTCCCTCGAAGGAAATTTGTTCATATAAATTCAAATTGTTAAAAGTATAGATTGATCCCTCAAAAGGACTTCTATCATGCATATTTTATCCTTCCATCTAAAAATTCAAAAGGCTAAATCAAAAAGAAAAATCCTAATGTAGACCACTCCCTTGAATGATGGCTATTATTTTTATTATGGTAGTAGAATGCTTCCCACATTGATTAGTCTTCCAAATCTCAAAATAAAAGTAAAATTTCAAAAGAAAGCATCCTAGAAATCTTCCCATGTCGATAAACTTTCCAATCTACAAAAACCTCTCCGCATTGACCATTTTGCACCATATTATTCATATATTGGGTATAGACATAGGAAAACCATCTAAGGAGAACCCATTTTCCCCATACAAGCTCCATATTAACCCCTTTTTTGTGTCTATAGTAGGTCTATGAGAACACATGTCATATTTTTCTCATGATCTTAAGTTTGACTAACTATCATTAGTTATGTGTTAACATCTATCAATGGTCACAAGTGTAATGTTTTCCATTGTTCCATTTTTACATTTACCTCCAATCCTATTCAAAGGCATCCTTTTCCACATATGCTCCTCTCTACGATGAAGTGTACTACCTCACATTTTGGTCACCCCATTGAATGTCACATTCTCTTCCATTATGTTTTTATCTTCCCCACCTTTAGTCTAACTCATATCATCTCACTTATAAAATAATTTATATCATCTATCCATATTTGAATCCATCATTCCTATCACTATATACATACCAACTCATCATTTCTACTCTAGTATAAATCATGTCATCTCATATCTATCTAATCACGAACACATCTATCATGTTAATCTAATATAAATCACAATGGATCAATCCTATCATATAATCATGTTCTCATCTAAATCATCACACACTTAATCAATCCATCAAATGTTAACATCAAATCAATACAATCAAATCGTAAAATCAAAAAAATCACATCACACATCTCATATCAAATCAGCACATCACATCATTGAATATACATCACATTTAACATCAAAACTACCATTCCATGCTATAATATAAAGTAATCAAGTCCATCATATGAATCTTCATAAACCCATATAATCCATGAAAAAATGATATATATCCTCATAAAAACATGTCTATACATCCATAATAGGCCTCTACTGGGTTCTATCTCAAAATTAATACATCATCAAAATCTATATATGTAATGTATACTAACTAATATGTGAACTTTAAATCATATAATCTCAATATCAAACATTTCCCCTTTGGGGTAGTACCTACATATCTCTTGATCCATCATCTCCTCTATATGGGCATGGGTATCGCCTCGGATGCACCATGCTTTATTCATGCTCTTGGATGACACTCCTCATGTGGTTTCTCCTACTCCCCATTATCCTGCTTAGGTATACTAGGTTGATCATACTAGCATCCGGTGTGATTGCATAACATTGAATCCTTTCTCCAAGTGTGGGACTTGCAAAAATGAGAAAGGAATCTCGAGAGAAATTTGGTTCCTATTCCTCTGTTTAGAGATGCACATGAAAAATGAGGGTTTACTCAAAGTCTAATCTAACTTGCCGAGGAGACGGGGTAAGAAGATGCATAAAAATAAACCTAAGCTAATGAGGTGATGCGAGGAATGAAGAACACCTATCTTTCCAATAAACACAGACCATTCAAATGTGATGCAAGATCATGCACTGAGATAACAAAATTTGCGGTGAAAGATCGGGAGGATGCAAATGAACACGAGAGAGGGTTGAGAATCATCCACGAGACATGCATTACTTGCTCCAAAGATTGATCAATACACTACAAAATGCCAAGAGGTAGAGTGCATTACGAGTTTCAAATGGGAGGTTCGAACTCCACAAATTCACCTGATAAAGAGAAGAAGGGAGGGGAAAAACAGGAATGTTCGACCCTTAGAAAGAAGCCCCTCTTTACAATATATAGGAAGAATGAGAGAGGGAAGAGAGAGGAAAGTCAGATCTACCCCAACCACTTCTAGGTCGCATTTAGTTTATCTCATTATGGTGGTGGGTGAGAACCCTGGCAAGAGCGGCGGCTGTATTTTGCATTAAAGTTGGTTGTTGAAACGTCAATTCTGGCCATTACCACGTGCCAGAGATGTTTCTTGATTTTCTCTCTCCAAACTGAACCAAAATGCAAGATTGACCCCGGAATCATGTAGATAATTTCACCAGCTTTCCATTGATATAAAGAACGTGAAAATCGAGCTCTGGATCGAAAGTTATGGCGATCTGAAGATTTAGGGAAAAAAACAGGCCAAAACGGATCGGCGGGAAAATATTTGAATTTTTTCCCGCGTGCTACTGCCACTTGGATGACACGTGTCGGGCTCTGATTCATCCATGGGTTCATCCTCTGAAAATTCCTTTTGGGCCCTTAAACTTGGACACGTGGCACTATTTTATTGGTTCGGGCACGAGGGCGCCTTTTTTACCTTGCGGAGAACACTTAGCATTTTTTTGACCTTCGACACGTGGCACGTTACGATTCGTTGGCGGGCTCTCCTTGTCTCTTTCGGCCACTTCACCTTTTCGCGTCCCTTTGCGTACTTTTGGCCCGGATGTCCCAAACTATCTGGGACAAATTCTCGAACCGCCCGATTCGGGCTTCCTTGTTCCTGTTTGCGGTGAAGACACGTGGCAAGATTCCATTCGCTCTCGGCTCTTTCGGCTTTTCGCGTCCCGTCGCGTACTTTTGGCCCGGATGTCCCAAACGAAAGTCCTCTGTTTCGGCCAAACCGGCTGGTTCGCATCCTCCGCGTACTCTTGTCCCAACTGTCCCGGACTACAGGACAAATATCTCGAACCCCCGAAATGGGTGACTTGCGCCAACCGGCCGATCCGCGTCCTTCGCGTACTTTTGTCCCAGTGTCCCAACTATGAAAGCGAAAAGACTTAGGCAATTTTTTCCCTTTTTCGGCCGATTCGGCTTTTCGCGTGTCCCGTGCGTACTTTTGTCCCAATTGTCCCAAGCTGCTTGTGTGGACCCACTGGCGCTTTTCGGCCGATTCGCGCCCCGACGTCCCAACTGTCCCAAGTGCTGCCTGGACTAGGACTTAGCCGATTTTCTTCATTTTTTTGGCACCAAGCTTGGTTTTTTGCAATTTTTCACATTTTTAAAACTTGCTTTGGGTTTTCTTCTTGGACAGGAGAGTTAGAAGGAAGCCGAGGGGACCCCGAAACATGATTTTGGGCCTTAAATCAATCTATTTGCTTGGGACTAAAGAATTTGATGCATGTTATCAAAATTACCTTGAGGGTGAATTTTGGATAACAATTTTGGTGACTCAGCGGGGTTATCTACTGTCAGATGAAGAACGGCCAGCTGCTCGTAGCAATCCATTGGGCATGGAGTCTGTTTGATAACCTCTCAGCTGATCTGAAATTTGAAAACTGTGTCCTTGAGCTATTGAAACATTTGTTGAGCTGGTTCTCTCTGTGGCTGCAAATTCTTTTCCAAGAGCTTGATGAACTGCAAACATGCACATACTAGAAGCAATAGGACATGTGCACAAGCACTTAGGGAAATAAAAACTACTCTAACAGTAGTACAATGTGCATAAGCACTTAGAGGAATGGAAATTCTAAATTAATATTTACAAGGGTGAAAAGCTTTCTTTCTAGTAGCAACGTTTGAGATAGATCCCATTGACCGGAATCTGCAATTCTTCACCATCCAACTTAGCCAGTCGGAAAGCATTCCTACCTTTGCATTCAATGATCATGTATGGGCCACTCCAAATGGCATCGAACTTGGAATGCTTTCCTGGTTTTGCACGATCTGCATCCCATTTCAACACTAGATCTCCAATCTGGAAGGTTCTAGCCTTGGCTTTCTTATCAAAAGTCTTCTTGATCAAGGCTTGATCCTTCTCTATTGCTTGGGCTGCATACTCTCTAACTTCTTGGAGCTCCATTAATTCTGCATATCTAACCTCCATGGGTTCAAACTCAGCTAGTTCCAACTATTTCATGAGCTCCAATGCTGGCAACTCAAGTGATATAGGTAGAACTGCTTCTTTCCCGTACACAAGCTTGTATGGAGAGCTTCCTGTAGACCTCTTGGGTGTGATCCTATCAGCCCATAGGGCTGATTTGAGCTTTGCGTGCCAAGTCCTTTGGTTTTCATCCAGAGTCCTTCTGATGATTCTTAGTAGGTTCTTATTTGTAGACTCGGCTTGACTATTACCTTGAGGGTAATAGTTCGATGAAGTGCTGAGATACACACAATTCTTGACAGCCCATTCAGTGATCTTTGTGCCAAGGAATGCCAATGCATTGTCTGATATGATAGTGGCAGGGGAACCAAACCTCGTGACTATCCCTTCATAGAAATCTAAGATATTAGATTCATTTGCCTCCTTGAGTGCCACTGCTTCGGTCCACTTGGTGAAATAATCCGTTGCTGTAAGTATCCACTTGTGGCCTTGACTTGAATTGGGATTGATAACCCCAATGAAGTCCAATCCCCATTGCATGAATGGCTGATTTACTGAAATTGGACGAAGGGGCAGCGCTGCTAACCTCTCTTTTCCTGTGAAGAATGCACATCTCTTGCATTTTTTGACCCATGAGTAGCAATCATTGAACATAGTAGGCCAATAGTAACCAGCTTTCATGATTTTGAGAGTTGTCACTCGTGGAGCAAAGTGGCCTCCTGCTTCCCCATCATGGAACTCGTGTAAGATCTTCTCAACTTGACCTGTTCCAATGCATCTTAATAGAACACCATGGATGTCTTTCTTGAACAAGATACCATTAATGAGTACATACGGGATAGCTTGTAATCTAAAGTATCTCCTCTTTGCTTTGCTCATTTCTGGAGGGCACAAGCCTGTTTGGAGGTAATGCACCAAGTCTTGAGTCCAACATGGAATGGGTGCATCATCAGTCGGTTGTTCTTGATCATTCTGTAGTAGCAGGACAACATCTTCTTCACCTTCTGAGCCGTCTGGTTGTTTGGAAGCGAGCTGCTCACACAAACCTTTGCCACGAACCAGTTTGGTTACTCTGATTTCAATATCATATTCCATCACCCGAGTGATCCAACCTGCTCTCTTCTCATTTAAATCCTTGTTTAGGAGAAAGTCCTTGACACCAGCATGAGACACCAGCAGCTGAATCTTATTGTTTGAGACCAAATGTCTGAACTTCTTCAAGCTCCTGATGACAGCAAGGACGTGCTTTTCGATGAAAGAGTACTTTATTTCGTAATCTTCCAAGGTTTGACTGAAGAATGCTATGGGTTGTTCTGAACCTTCTCTATTCATTTGTGTCGAGATATTTGAGATTGTATCGATCCTCAAACGCATACAACATGAAGTCCTTTGAAAAGTCTGGGTTGATAAGAGTTGGAGCTTGTGATATTGCATGCTTGATGTTTTCAAAACTCTCTTTGCCTTCTGCTGTCCATTTGAATGCCAGATTCTTCTTCAACATCATTGTTAAAGGCTTTACAAGAGTGGAAAAATTAGGCACAAATCTGCGGACAAAGTTTATCCTTCCCAAGAAGCTTTGAAGAGATTTCTTGTGGTGTGGCAATGGAAGTGTTCGGATGGCTTCAACCCTTTTAGGATCAATTGTTAGCCCTTCCCTAGAGACAATGTGACCCAACAATTTGCCTTCATGTGCCAAGAATATACACTTCTTTGGATTCAACGATACTCAGAACCTTCTACACCTCGAAACACTTATGCGAGGTGAAAGAGAGATGGTCTTTGCATTCTTTGAGAAGACGGTGATATCATCTAGGTATACCAGCACTATATTGTTGATTAAGCCTTTGAATGCCATATCCATAGCTCGTTGAAATGTTGCTCGGCATTTGCAGTCAAATGGCATCTTCTTGTAAGCATCGTGCCCCATTTTGTAGTGAAGGCCGTCTTGAATTGATCTTCTTCCTTCACCATTATCGATTATAGCTTTGAATATCCATCTAGCAATGAAAACCTTTACGAACCGAACCAGCTGACTGACCTGCAATATTTGCTCCATGGAAGGGAGTGGGTAATGGTCCTGAGAGAGGCTCTATTCAAGTCTCTGAAGTCAACACACAATCTGATCTCTCCACTCTTCTTTCTGACTGGAACTAAGTTGGCAACCCAAGTAGAGTGCTTGATTGGGAATATGATTCTTGACTCAATCAGCTTGTCCAATTCTTTCCTCATGAGAGGCTCCATGTGTGGATTGGTGGTCTTTTTTTACTGCACTGCGAGGCTTAGTATTTGGATCAATTCGATGGTATCTTTGAGCTAAGTTGGGATTGAAACCTTTCAAGTCTTCATAGCTCAAGCAAACACGTCGGGAACTCTTGACATATTTGTATGAACTCATACCTTTCTTGTTCGGTTGTCATCCTTCCAATTTGCAATGGTTTGTTCTCTTCTACCAAGATGGATCTTGAATCCTCTCTCTTGACTTGAATGTTTGCTTTCTCCTTTCTAAACTGATCATTGGGATTAAAAATGGACTCCAAAGTGATAAGTCCCTTGGGCAGCTTGTTAGTTCTCAATTTGTACCACTTGGTCACCCATCTTTGTTGTTCGATTTTCTTGATTCTTGGTGAGAACTCGGCTTCTTCTTTGCAAGAAATGGATGATTTTTGGTCATTTTCAAACACTTGCCAAGCTGACATTGTTATCCGGCCTTTGAAGGCCTCACAATCACGTGGATGTTTGGCTGTACCTTGTCTTGTTGAATACTTTCCACAATGTCAAAGGCTGCCCCTCTGCTGCTATGCAAGCTGTCGTGACTTGATTCTCTTTCCTAGGAATGGATTTGATGCCAAAACCCTCAAAATCTTCCATGAGGTCCCACACCCTATTCTTGTAGCACTTGAGTAGATCATTCTTGGCAGCATGTTGTCCCCTGACCTGATTTACAATCAATTCACTGTCCCCAAAGACTTGCAAGTTCTTTATTTTCTTCTTGATTGCCCAATGCATCCCTTGCACCAAGGCTTCATATTCAGCAGTGTTATTGGAGCATGTAAACTGAAATCTAAAAGCTGAATAGTACTTTACTCCTCGAGGTGAAACAAGCACGGCTCCACCTCCTGCACCTTGTCTACTCCTTGATCCATCAAAAAACAGCTGCCATACCTCATTGTCATCCTTGTGGTTTGGCTTGGTGATGCTAGGAATAGGTTGATTTTCTTCGTGTATACAATAGACCCCTAGCTCAGATTCTTCTACTTCTTGATAAGGATCAAAAGCATGTATCTTGTTTGCCCATTCATCAAGAGTTAGATCCGGGATGCTTCCAACCTTAGTGTCAGCTTCATCAGAGCTTGGGTGATCTTCTTGATCAAATGCTGAGCAATTGGCATTAATCTGACTTGGAGTGTAAGGCTCAATATGGAAGTTTGCAATAGGTTCTGACCTGATTGTGGCTTTGGTTCCATACCTCGTTTACGACAGCATGTGTGACCAATCGGAGACAAATATCCTCAATCTTGGTTGTGAAGTCCCTTGACAAGCAAAAGGCAAAAAGAGTGGTGGAAGGTCTATGGTGATACATCTTGTAAAACAACAACGTTTGGACATGCATGCAAGGTAAGACTCAAGTTTTTAATCACTCCAAGCTATTCTTCTTGCTTTGTCCCATCTAGCTGCACTACCCCTTTGGATATTGTTTCATCTTTGGAGCCCTAGGTGATCAGCTATTTGTTTAGGCATTCTTGAGCTACTTGCCCGGAGTCTATCATGCAATTGTGCACTAGCTGATTTCAATGATCAATGAAACATAGAAAGGAGGGGTTTCAACATTTTACCTTGCTTTGTCCTCCATGATTTCCCTCGGGTGGGCAGCATTTGTAAGCACTTTGTCTTGCATCGAACTTGCTTTGATTCGAAGTTGGCGAGTCCTTCATGGCAGCTTGCGGTGAGATCTCTTTTGGCACAGGATGGATAGGGATTCCCACATTGATATATTGACGTTTGTCTTCTTCATCTGATCAATGATACTGAATGGTGATGAAGGATCTCTTTGTTGTCCCTTGGTTTGCACATTCACTCCTTGCACGTGGGCAGCAACAACTGGTATTTGAGTTGGCCTAGGGGCTGTTCTTGGCTGCCCTTGTGCATTTGAAATTGGACTTTGCTTTGACCATTTGTGGAACCATGGAAGGTTGTGGATTGGTTGGGGCTAATGGCTGTTCTTCACCCAAATTCCTCCTTTTTGACCTTGTGTTGGCTGCAACACCTTGAGAAATTACTGGTTCATGCCACAAAAATCCTCTGCTTGCCAATTTACCAATGTGGTGTCATTTGGGGCTGATTGCTGTTGGAATGTTTCTTGTTGTTGGTTGTTTCCTTGACTGCCCTCACCCTCCACACCAGTAGTTGTCACCATTAATGCTTGATTGAAAGCACCATTGAAGCACATGGATTGGTTATGAGGCTCATTGCATGGAAAACACCAATCGTACTCCTGGGCAATGTTGTTTTGTGTTGGCACCAGTGCCTTAGAGGTAAGATATGGCATTTGGATTATAGGGCTGGAATGGTCTATTGGCAGGAGGCCTTGTTTGATTCATATTTGCAACTGGATTAGGTGGCCTTTGTGGTTGGTATGGCTGCTGTTAGGATGAGTTTGGGGCTGATAAGAAGGTCTAAAACCTTGGGCTTGTTGCCTCTTGAGAGTAACCAGCTCATTGCCTAGGTTTTGCAATTGCTTCATGACTTCTTGAAGCTCATTTGGGGCACTTGGAGATGAAGTGGAAGCTTCATTTGAACTCTGATTTCTAGGAGTGGGAGAAGGAGCCAAATTAGGTGCTTGATTGGTGTTTGGACTCTCTAAACTTGGAAACAGTGGCATGGGAGGTCTAGGGGCAAGTTTTCCAGCTTGGATCAAACAATTTTCAGCCCTAATGGCAATGTTATAAGCCATAGGGATAGTTATGCCTCCCATGGACTGAATCAACATAGAAATATCAGAATTTAGAGCTTTGAGATAGTAGAGAAAAGCACCTTCTGTTGTTGGCTTGATTGCCATTGGAATTCTCTCCCAAGTCTTTTGAAATCTGAAGTTGAAATCGGTCAGCTGCTCATTGGGAGCTCTCTTGATGGTTGTCAGCTGCTCCAAAAGAGACAAGTTGTCTCCCTTTTCTCCAAATTGCTCATGAAGTGCTATACACAGCTGATTCCAATTTGTGATAGAACCAGCTCCAAGGCTTCTAAACCATTGCAATGCTTTCCCCTTGAATGAAGATGCCAGCAACTTGATAGCCACTTGCATCTCATTGATTTCATGGATTGCACAAAGGTTAGCAATATCTTTAACATGATCACCTAGAGTAGTCTGATTTTCTCCAGTGAAGTATGGAATGTTCTTCAAGGCTGCAATAGGAATTGGATGTTGTGCATTGAGGGCAAGTGGGCTCTTTGCTGTGAAGTTGACATAGGGGTTGTTTTGTGCCATTCTAATTGGTCTTAAAACCCTTGTTGGTGAATGAAAGGCCTACAGGTGGAGGAGTTGAGAGAGTTCTGTTTGGTGGAGATGGAGACCTTTGAATCCTTCTTCCTCTTTGCCTTCTTCTTGGAGATAATTGCAGGTATTCAAAAACACACTTCTTCTTCTCAACTCTTGACCTTGTGGTGACTCTTCTCATGAGTTTTAGGCTGCCTTTGCTGAAACCAGTTGATTCTTCCCCTTGGAGTCGCGAGATATGCAAATAATAGCTCTTTTCAAGCAAGAAAATTGCAGAGATGCACATCAACTTTTGCTGATAAAAATGAGACCTCTAGTGTCCCCCGGGCGTGCATGCCAAAAGCTGTTATCACCAAATCACAGCACCCCTGGATGTTGATCAGATTTCTAGGTTGATCATACTAGCATCCAGTGTGATTGCATAACATTGAATCCTTTCTCCAAGTGTGGGACTTGCAAAAATGAGAAAGGAATCTCCAGAGAAGGTGGTTCCTATTCCTCTGTTCAGATGCACACGAAAAATGTAGAGGGTTCACTCAAAGTCTAATCTAACTTGCCAGGGAGACAGGGTAAGAAGATGTAGAAAAATAAACCTAAACTAACGAAGGTGATGCACCGAGGAATGAAGAACACCTATCTTTCCAATAAACACAAGCCATTAAAATGTGATGCAAGATCATGCACAGATAACAAAATTTGTAGTGAAAGATCAGGAGGATGCAAATGAACACAGAGAGGGTTGAGAATCATCCACAGACATGCATTACTTGCTCCAAAGATTGATACAATACACTACAAAATGCCAAGAGGTAGAGTCGCATTACAGTTTCAAATGGGAGGTTCGAACTCCACAAATTCACCTGCCAAAGAGAAGAAGGGAGGGGAAAAACAGGAATGTTCGACCCTTAGAAAGAAGCCCCTCTTTACAATATATAGGAAGAATGAGAGAGGGAAGAGAGAGGAAAGTCAGATCTACCCCAACCACTTCTAGGTCGCATTTAGTTTATCTCATTATGGCGGTGGGTGAGAACCCTGGCAAGAAGCGTGTTGTATTTTGCATTAAAGTTGGTTGTTGAAAGCGTCGATTCGGCCATTACCACACGCCCAGAGATGTTTCTTGATTTTCTCTCTCCAAACTGAACCAAAATGCAAGATTGACCCGGAATCATGTAGAGAATTTCACCAGCTTTCCATTGATATAAAGAACGTGAAAATCCGAGCTCTGGATCGAAAGTTATGGCGATATGAAGATTTAGGGCAAAAAACAGGCCAAAACGGATCGGGGAAAAATATTTGAATTTTTTCCCGTGCTCTGCCACTTGGATGACACGTGTCGGACTCTGATTCATCCATGGGTTCATCCTCTGAAAATTCCTTTTGGGCCCTTAAACTTGGACACGTGGCACTATTTTATTGGTTCGGGCACGGCACTTTTGAGCGAGAACACTTAGCAAATTTTCAACCTTCTGACACGTGGCACGTTCTGATTCGTTGGTGGGCCTCTTTCTCTTTTGGCCACTTCACCTTTTCGTGTCCGTACTTTTGGCCCGGATGTCCCAAACTATCTGGGACAAATATCTCGAAACCCGATTCGGGCTTCCTTGTTCCTGTTTGCGGTGAAGACACGTGGCAAGATTCCATTCGCTCTCGGCTCTTTCGGCTTTTCACGTCCCACGCGTACTTTTGGCCCGGATGTCCCAAACGAAAGTCCTCTGTTTCAGCCAAACCAGCCGGTTCGCGTCCTCCGTGTACTCTTGTCCCAACTGTCCCGGACTGCCTGGGACAAATATCTCGAACCGCCCGAAATGGACTGACTTGCGCCAAACCGGCCGATCCGCGTCCTTCGCGTACTTTTGTCCGGGTGTCCCAACTGTGCGAAACAGAGACTTAGGCAATTTTTTCCCTCATTTTTGGCGATTCGCTTTTTTCACGTCCCCGCGTACTTTTGGCCCAAGTCCCTTGTCCCAATCTTTGTGTGGACCACTGGCGGCTTTTGGCCGATTCGCGCCCGACGTCCCAACTGTCCCAACTACTGTGCGGACTAGGACTTAGCCGATTTTCTTCATTTTTTGGCACCAAGCTTGGCTTTTGCAATTTTTTCACATTTTTAAAACTTGCTGGGTTTTCTTCTTGGACAGGAGAGTTAGAAGGAAGCCGAGGGGACCCCGAAAACATGATTTTGGGCCTTAAATCAATCTATATAATCCTATGATCTACGATATCTACAAGCATCCCCGCCAATGTCCATAGAAATATCACTCCACTAGAATGAGGTGTGTACCATGAGAGATCCATCATAATCACAGATATCCATCTACGCCTTGCTATCCTTGGCATATACCAATCCTTTATGTGGAAATACCCTAATGTAAATGTAAATTATGGAACATCGGCTCCAAATAGTCATATCAAGATTACTCGAATGTCATATCGGTTGTGATCATCTCTATCATCTCCCTTAATGTTGGAAGCCTCAAAATACTGAACATATCCTCTAGAGTGACCTTCATATCCCCTTTCCTAAACTAAAATGTTCTATTTTGCACATCCCATATGTCAATCAGTGCAATCATCAATCTAACATCCCTTGGTATCCTATAGTAGTGATAGAATCCACCCAATCCTAGTGTAGCTAAGTGGTCCCACTTTGCATCAGTAATATTTTCCCTAATATGATCATACATGGTTGGAACTCTATCTCAGATACAGTGTGTCTCTAGCCTACAAAACCCATAAAAAGGAAATCATTAACATGCCAACATAGATCCTTCATCATTAAAAATTTCTCATCTTATGCCAATCGATGCCAAACTAAGTTGGATCAATTCCATCCAGCTTTAGGTCACTAATTTGAGGCCCTATTCAATGGATATTGTGTTTATTCACTGGAAAGAACCCTTGGTGCCGACCCCAAAACTTAGAAAAATGAAAAAAATAAAAATAAAAATATTTAAATAACTAAAAACTAAAATAGGGATTAGGAACTTACCACCCTCTCGATTCCTTTAGTGCTTCCTCGCTACTCTTCTGACCTCCATCTCACTCAAACTCTCAAATATCTCTTTCACTCGAGCTCTCAATCATTAAATTACATATAACAAATGAGATTCGTCAGTTGATTTCACTACTTATAAAGGCCACTAACCCTAGTTTCCATTGACTGGATTTGGTTTATCGCCAAACTTAACCCTAGTCACTACCGACTCCAGTTAATTGTTGTTAACTCAACCTTAAATGTTTGTACCTTGTCCTCTTTCACCCAATCTCTCTTCCAAATTATATTTTCTTCTACTCTTGACTTGTGTGTTGTTAATTACACACTTTCATTTGTTCCTCAGGATTATATCACACTCATCACACATTCTTCATCACATTCACCATCTCACTTTATAATCATCTTCGTGTACCCTTGGGCACCATATTTCATCCTAATCCCACCATTGTGACCATATTTTATCCACGTCCTACCTAGACACATATTTCGATTCCTCATGTATGAAGTATATCACATTTACTTTTGTACCCAAATTTTGTCATGTCATTGTCTTGACCATCCTCACATTTGTTTATGCATACTTTTAATGTCTACCTTTCACCCTTTGGTCCCATGGATTGTACATCTATAATGTAGTGATTTTCATTGACTCACAAGTCCATAGGACATTTTTTCATCTTCATTAAGGCCATACTTTGTTCATTACCAAAGTGATTCAAAAATCACCTCCTTATTTTATTTTTTTTTTTTCTTTCTCTAATCAGGGAATTTTCTCTCATCTCCTTTCTTTTCTCATCATTTCCACCCTTTTATCTCTTCATATATCTCTTTCAAACATGTGATCGATTCTTCTTCATATCATCAATCCCTAGTTTGAGGGGGAGAACCTCAATAATCATCATCATCTTCTATCACTTCTCAATTTTTCTCATGGATTTCCCAACACAAACCACTCAATTAAACAGGGCAAATATAGACACCAATTTTTGGTATCCCTCATCCTTCATCCCGCATCCACTCCTCTTCATCATCACTCTCCTACATATATGCCGCTCCTCCCATTCATGTTCCCCTTTCCCTCCGAACTTCAAAATTTCCATTTAATAATTATTCTCCACCTTAATCACATCCTAATCATGTCCTTAATTTATCCCCCTAAACATTCCTAATCATCCTTAATTAATCATAAATCTTCATCTAAGTCATTTATCCTCCCTAAATGCCCTTTTTTTCCTCCCTAGGAATTCATTTAATGATTTTACCTCCCCTTTTCCTTTATTTAATATTTTCTACATCTCACCTACCCTTTTATCTCCCCTAGACAACCCTAGCTTGCATTTACCTCCCAAAACCTAATCCCACTTCATAAGGTGTCTTTTCTCGGAGTTGAACAATATTCCACTGCCCAAATGGATGGACCACTATAGTCTCTAGCAACCCATCTAGGTCATCATCAACCCTATAAATACGCCCATACCCCTCCTTCAGGATGCAATTTTTGAGACTTCAAGCTTTCTTGTGATCTTTCCTTCATTTCTTGCTCTTCTTTACAACTATTATCACCATCTTGGAGCTACTTTAGAGATTGTGTGCCTCACCCTTGGAGATTTTAATTCTCTCTCTCTCTCTCTTACATGTTTGGGTCCACCATTTCCATTCAATCACTTTTCCTTATCAATTTTTTTACAGGTCCATCATTCATGAATCTTTGTATCTACATTTTCTTATCTTCATTACCATCTGCAGATTATAATTTGAACCCATATTTTCCATCAAACCATAGATCACTCCCAGTTTCCTATATACCTTAGCTGGTCTTCACCAAAATAATTCTCATTTGTTTCATTTTTGTCATTCATTATATCAGTCATCTTCTTTCTAATCCTATGGCCTTCCACATCCTCCAATATTTTCATTATACACACCTACAACTTCATATCCTAACTTCATCAAATATAGTCCCCACCGATTAGGACCATTCATTATCAACCCTTCAAGAAATTATTATCTTTCATTAATTTTATTTCATCCTTTATTTTCTCGATCGAGATCCAGTCCTCTCACAATAGTTAACATCATGCCCGGTTCATAGTAGCTCTAGAAAGTTCTTTAGGAATCATTTTAGGTCTTCTTTTCTACATTTTCTTCCTACACTACTCAAGTTGCCATTATTTGTGTCTTGCAGATCATGTCGCCATCGACCCACCCTTGTTTGATTTAGTTTTCATTTACGTAGATCACATATGAATTTTACTTCATCTGTCGCATTTTAGATTTTTGTTATATCTCTTATTCTCCGCATCATATCAGATCCATCATTACTTTATTTTATATAAAAGTGGGTGTACATCCATCCTAGGAATTTTTCACTTCTTGGGACTAACATCATTAGGAAAATACTCATCTATCTACTAATCATTTTTCTGTTGAATTCCTATTTTTTGTGTAGGTAATTAAGTTTGTTACAAGGAGGATCTCCATTTTGCACCTGTATTCATTGTCATCTAATTTAGAGGTACCTTAATCCTCTCATATTGGAGTTACTTATTTTCTTTGTTACCATTTCAATAATTTGAAACAGGGACAACAAAAATAATTCAATAGCTTGAGCTTGAAATAATGATCGGTAGAATGTACAATGCATTGATGATAGTCACATTTAGCATTTTTGTCATAATAATTGCGTCCATGGGAGAGAGATGGATCAAGATTGAGTCGTGGTGAAATAATGATTAGATTTATTTTGAGAAGTGAGGAAATATAAACGAGGTACATAGGTTAATTTTGTGAAATTACATTTTGTAGTTTTTATTTGAATATTTTTAGGAGGAGAGGCAAAATTAATAGTTTCCTTTGCTTCATTTGTCTTAGGAGATGGCTTGAATGTTGATTTATCTTGAAACCTATTAGAATTCGACGAATAAGAATCATGATACTTGATTTTTCCGATAGATATAAGTTTGACTTCACACATTTTAAGCATATGGAATATTTAATAAAATGAAGGAGAGGTCTCAAAGATAACACTCTCCTGAAGTGGTAGTAAGAGGCGTTGAATAAAAAGGTCTTGTAATTTCGAATCAGAAAGTACATTGGTCATCTTAGCTATATTTTCCTTATAACAGAACACATATTCAACTATATGTTCATTAGATATTTGCTTAATTTGTGTAACTTGTGAATAAGAGATCTTAGTGCCAATATTGATTGAAAAATGAGTGAGAAAATAATAGGCTAAATGTGTGAAAGAAGTTACCAGATGAACATGTAGATCATAAAACCAACACATGGCATAATCTTAAAGAATGTGAGGAAATATATTATCTAGTAATGTATGATCATCTACATAATCTAAACATGCCACATGAAAATCTAGGAGATGCTCTTGAGGGTCACCATGGCCATTGAAAGTGGGAAACTTAGGGGTGATGAAATTGAGAGGAAGTGAAGAAGAAGAAATAGCGGGTGTAAAAGGAGTATGAAGAATTAAGGAGGAAGCCAAAGATGGAGAGGCATATGAATTAACTAGCTATAACTGATGGATTTTTATTTAGAGGTCCTTATATAAGGAAGCTAATTCTTGAGCACTAGAAGAAGATACATTCCTAGTGTGAGAAATGAGAGGTGGAGTAAAATGGTTAGTAAGAGTAGGAATTGAAATGGGAACATCAAAATTAGGTTGAAGGGTAACAAAAGGATGTTGCATATCGTCAAAGGCACTCATTTTCCCTCATATCATCATTAATTAATTACACTAAGCTAATTAATTAAGTTGCCTATCCAACAAATACCCTAATTAATGACCTTCCGTTAATAAATCACCCCTTCTACCTAGACTAATTAATTATTATTAATTAATTAGCTTTCCCTTCCATTTAACCAATAAATCAATATTTAATTGATTTAATCCCCTTATAATAGCCTAAATCGTACTAATATTCTTCTAATTAGCTTCTATAAGCTTACATCTACCTATTAATTAATCACCTTTGATTAATTAAAATACCCCAACTCCCATGACTTACTAAACATGTATTAAACCCTTTTAAAGTAAGGTTACCTTTAATAAAGCAACCTTATCCATTCCTAATCATGTTTTACCTTTATCCCACATTCATGAGAATGTGTTGAATCCTTTATCCTTTGGGCTATATAAAGAGCCCTCCACCTACCTTTTTACTTACACCTAAACTTTCTAAGAGAGCAAATGTAAAGCATATAGCAAAGAGACTAAGAGCTTGCACCTTGCCCTTTTGAGAGTTCATCATCTTGAAGAGTTAAGCCTCTTTCTTAAAGTGCTTGGGTCATATGGGAGGTGTCAAAAGGGTCTTGTAGCCCAACTTTGATTAGCCCCCATTCCTAGGTTCTTGGAGCATTAAGGACAACTATTTTGATAGCCATGGAGCTTACTTAGGTCCATTCATTTATTTGTTGTTAGAGAATAGAGGAGTTTAGATATTTAGCATTGTTAGTTTCAAAGTTTGTATTGATGAATGCTAGCATCTAACCCTTGTTTAATTCTTATCATGATGGTGTTTATGCTTTGTTTTAGCTAAATTGTAGAACTATTTTAGGTGGTAGTTCTTGCTTCATTTGATTTAGCATTAAGCAAATTATACATGCACACATTTGGGCATGCCAGTGGGACTTACTCCATTGTCCTTTGCACTTAATTTCAAGTTTTTGTAGTTAAGTTTTATTTTTGGTTACTAACCCTCTTTTACACATGTTGATCTAACTTGTTTTTTTAACATGTTTTGTTGAGTTTGCATGTGTTGGGTCTTCCTTGTAGGTATGAAGGAGGTGAAGTGCTGTCAAAATTGGAATTGAGGGGAAAATTTCAAGATTTCTCCATGTTTTCATTTTTAGAGCTTACTTTTTCAACATTCTACATGCTAGTTTTGTCAATTTCTTGAAGATTTTAAATTCTTGAGCATGTAGGTTAGTGTTTGATAGTGCTGAGTCTTCTATTTACATATTAATGTGGTGGGTTGCTGTCAAAATTTAATCTTGGTGAGAAAAAAATTTTCATGTTTTCATTTTTAAGCTTATTTCATCATGTTTTGTCAATTTCTTTTTATTCTTGAGCTTACTTTTCAACATTTAATGTTTACATTCATAGTTTTGTCAAGTTTTTCAATTTCTTGAAAATTTTCAATTCTTGAGCATGTAGGTTAGTGTTTGATAGTGCTGAGTCTTCTATTTACATATTAATGTGGTGGGTTGCTGTCAAAATTTAATGTTGGTGAGAAAATTTCAAGATTTCATCATGTTTTCATTTTTAGAGCTTACTTTTTCATCATTCTACATGCTAGTTTTGTCAATTTCTTGAAAATCTTAAATTCTTGAGCATGTATGTTAATGTTTGATAGCATTGAGTCTTCTATTCATATATTAATGTGATGGGTTGTTGTCAAAATTGAATCTTGGTTGGAAAAATTTGCCCATTTTGCATATTAAGGGACGTTTTTTGACATTTTTTTAGTGCATGTCAAGTGCATACCCATGAGCATAAGAGCATATGCGTAACCCATCTTCCGAAGGCCATAACTTTTGCTCCCGACCTTGAAATGACTCCATTTTTTTGCGTTGGAAAGGTATTGAAGTTAACTATGCAATGAAAACATAAATTTAGGATTTACACTTACAAATTTACGAGGTTTTTTGTTATTTTAAAACTGGTCATTTTCTAACATGTCTAATGTTTTGATGAATGTTGTATTTCCATGCTTACTCGATTTAGATCAAAGCGTGTGTATGCTCTTCTCTTGCACCTTTTGGTGATCTTGAGAATCAAAAACAACTTTGATCTATATCTTTTTAACATTGGGATTAAACTTGGAAATTTAATTATTCATTTTGCTTAAGGGAATGAACCTTTTACAAAGCATTTTTCAACGGTCCTTTGATTTGAAGTTTTCCATTTCTATATAGTTGGGATAAAGTTTGTGTATGCTCTTCTCTTGCACCTTAGGGTGATCTTGAGAATCAAAAGCAACTTTAGTCTTCATTTTATAACATTTGGTAAATTGGAAACTTCATCTTTCACTTTTGGTTTAAGGGAATGAACATTTATCAAAAAATTTGTATGGTTCATTGATTGAAAAGATTTTATTTACTTTTTAGTTGGATTATTTGTTGTGTATGCTCTTCTCTTGCATCCTTGGATGATCTTGAGAATCAAAAGCAACTCTTAATCCTCTTTTAAATAATGTGATTTTCTTGGAGAACTACTAACACTTGAGTGCAGGACCTAAAAACGCTTGTCAAAGAAAGGAGGAATCAAAACGAAATAAAAACTACTAATACAATTGTTATACGGGTTCGCAAAAAGGTGTTCAAGCAAACCACACCTAATTAAACAAGATAAAAGAACAACATATTCAAAACACTATATTGCAGGTTTGGAAAGAGTACGTCCCTCTCCGCTCAATGGAACATAACCCCTTTGGCATAAACGCCTTAAGCTACAACAATGGGGGTGGTTCAGAGAACCCCAAAGTAGTCCACGCAAGAGGGAACCTTGTGGGACGAAAGCGGGGAAGTGCTCCGCACTACCTACTTGACTAGTGATTCCTTTGTGAGATAGAGTTACAGGTTGTCCATTGTGGTGACCCCAGTGATAGTACACGTAGACGCACTAGTTGCCTACTATTCTTGAAGGGGGTAAAGTAAAGCCGAGATACTCCCAAACTAGTCAGTGTGACTTTTTGGGTAAATCGTGCTCGCTCGTGGCAAATTTGTAACACCTAGGGCGAGAGAACCACCTAGGAGAATATACTTTGGCCAGGAGCCCACTTTGACCACTTTAAAACAGTGTTGAGTTGTGAACCTTCTTTTTGAGAAACGTGTGACGTATTACTTTCGCCTAGTTTTTACTTGCCTTAGGGCAAGGCGAAACTCTGCCGAAGTAAGACTAGCATTTTTTGTCATTTTTTCTTGATTTATTTCCTTCATATTCTTTTGACACTTTGTTGATCAAAAGAGGTGTGATTACCTTTGTGTTTCCATTCGACTGTTTCTCTCACTTTTATGTCCGTTTATGCCCATCCATGTTTGCGGCTGGGTTAGTTAAACGTCTAAAGTGAGTGGAGGCATGTTTTCACGTCATTTGGTAGCCATTGTGATCTTGATACCCACGTCAAGATCATCATTGTAGTTAGGCGTGGTTCATCACTGCGGACTTCCATAAGAGGAGTTAGTTTGTTTGTCTCGTATCATTACAATTTCGATATTTACGTCTTGTTTCTTGTAAACTCGACATAAATACCTATATTGTACGGTTACATTGCACACATTCTTAACTATTCCTAGCTATACTTTGAGCTTTTTTTGTTCAGTTTTATTATTACCTCGATTTCAAAAGGTGTTAGGAACTACCATTTGTGCATGTTATATCAATAACACCTCGATATCAATACTCCACTTTCTTGCAAAGTGGGTTAACATATCTTGGTGATATTGTTGTGTCATTCACAAATCGTAATTGACACTTTTTGAGATATAGGTCTTAATCAGACTTGAGCTTGCTCATCGTATATCTTGATTGGGAGATCGCATTTAACTTCATGTATTTACTTACGTTTTGTTCATTCCTTTGAACTTGGCATAAGTGGAGACATCTTGTTAATCATCTGGCGTTGTAAATTACTTTAAAACGTAATCTAGGAGGTACTTCATTTGATTAAGTTTTGATACCAAACGATTGTTTCATTGGTGACTTTATCATTCTATCACATTGGTATTCTCACACTGTTAATTTACTCTTAACACGTACATCTTGTGTTTCACTTAGGGGTAGTCATTGAATTTTGAACAAATCTACAACTTACCTTAGTGAAACTTATCATGAAAACATGGCTCCTAAGACGCGTCTAGGGTTAAAGAAACAAACATATGAGGAACAACAGGTGCAAGCTTGGGAAACCTCTAATGAGACAAGGTCAAACCCATTTATCGACACGATTTAGGACCACTATTTTCTGCAGAAAAGGAAACAGAAGAGATGGTCGATCATAGTGGAAATGAATTAGAATCACCACACGCAGACTTTGATTTTGACCCCACTCTACTAGATGAGTTTCTCCTTAGAAACAAAGATAGAGTTTTGGCACGGGTCATGGAATTAGGGGCCAAATTTCCCATTGAGAAGGAACCAATACTACAAACAAATGACACTACTAAGGAGGAACACCCCCTTATCAATATGGAAGATATTTTAACAGGCGGACATGCTTCCACTTCTTATGTAGAAAATGATAAAGTGGTAGGGCATAGAATACCCCTCATCAAAGTGCCACGAAGAAACAAGATAGAACATGAGACAGGGGAAGAACCTCCACAATACGAAGAGGAGGAACCTTTAGAAGAAGAAGACACAAACCAAGTCACAATCCAACAACAACTCAGTAACTTAAGCCGACAACTAGCTTTGCTTACTTTCCAAGTACAGAAAGACACAAACAAGAATGTTCAAAAGTCAAAGCCTAAGTTTAGGATCCACGAACTCCATCGAGAAAACCAAGGAGAAGAAGACACAGGGTATCATCATGTACACATCCCCGCTTCTCCCACTAAAGAACAATTGCTCGCACAAGAAGTACAATCTATGAAAGCAATGCTTGCGAGCATATAAGAAAGCAATATAGGGAGTATTAGGAAATACCAATACGAAGAACTATGCCCCTATCCTTTTGACAAGACAATGACCCTTCAACCCTTTCCAAAGAAATTTGATATGCCAAAGTTAGACAAATACAAAGGAAAGGGAGACCCAAGGGATCATGTTAAAGATTTCTACATGGCATGTCAAGAGGTGTCTTATAGTGATAATTACCTCATCATACTTTTTCCTAAGAGTCTCGGAGGTCAAGCATTAGAATGGTTTACGCACTTGCCACGAGGATCAATTTTCACTGGCAGAATTGGTGGAAAGATTCGTGCGTCATTTCTCATATAACATAGAGAGTGACGTCACCATGGCAGACTTGTGTAGCACAAAACAACGCCCAAATGAGACCTTCGCCAGCTTCCTCCAACGATGGAGAGGGATAGCTAGTCGCTTCCCTTGTGCTTTCCTTGAGAAGCAGCTAGTCAGTATTTTCATCCCTAATCTCAACCCAGATATAGCTTTCCACCTCCAAATGCATTATGTCCACACCTTTGAGGAGGTTATCGAGAAATGGATTCAAATAGAAAAGGCTCTCATTGCCAAAGGCACCCTCAAAACCCAATCTAAAGACAACCAAAGTGTCAAACCCATTTGAAAAGCCAAAGATCTTTAACAAAAACAAAAACGTGGTGGGAGGCGGAATCACGCGATTCCAAACGTGTTCAAATGGTCCAAACCAATCAACCTTTTAAACCTGACCAAGGGCCCAATTCAACCACCACCAAAGCGAAGAACATTCACCTCCCTCAATGAGCCATTGTCCTCATACTAAAATAGTTGGATGCGGCCCACATGATGACCTATCCAACACAAACCGTTCGATGACAACGCTCCTAAACCTTCATGGTATAAGGCGCATGAATATTGTGAAATGCATCGCGTTAAAGGTCATAAAATAGACAAATGTTTGTGAATTTGCCACTATATTCAAGACCTCATTGACAACGGGGAGATAGAGGTGGATAACCCTAGCCACATCACACAAACACCTAATGAGAAAATGGGGATTTATAAGGAACCATTCCCCAAGCATGATAAGTCGGAAAAGGAAAAACCGGATCAGGGAGAGTCATCCCAAACCTATAAAGCCACGAATTACTTGTATACCAAGAGAGATAACAATCATTACGATTCACTTATCGGATGTATTCGCTCCCCTACTAACCATGTCAATACCATCCGGATCAAAGGAAAGGACTGCGCTGCGGTAACAAGGTGTGCCCGCCTCGTGATTCCAGAACCCTCTCTATTGACCCCACAAACTAGTAAATATAACCTTTTAGAACAACTTGAGAGGACACCTGCTAAGATCTCGATCTTAGATCTTCTCAAGATATCCAATGTGCATAAGGACATTTTGTATCAAACTCTTCAGGGGTCGGGAGTGCCTTTAGAAGTCGATCCTGCATACCTTCAAGCCACGGTGGCAAATATTGCACCCAGTGAGCATCTCACTTTCAACCATAGGGAGGTCCCTACCGAGAATCCTACACATAATCTTCCCTTATACATTGAGGTAGTTGTTACCCGTAGGAAAATCAAATGGTGCTTGTGGATAACGGATCTGGATTGAACATCTGCATGCTTAAATTAGTCAAACAATTGGGACATACGGAAGAAGATCTTGAGTCCCATATCATCACTATCACCGCATACGACAACGCGGAAAGAGAGTCAGCAGGCACCATTACGCTGCCAATGGAGGTGGGCCCCACTTGCCATCAGACAAAGTTTCACGTCTTAGACTTGGAACTTCCATATAATATGCTTCTAGGCCGACCATGGATCCATGCCATGCAAGCAGTGCCATCAACATTTCATCAATGCATCAAGCTGAAGCATGAGGGACATATAGTAACAATACCAAGAGACTCAGAGCCCTTTGCTCATTGTAGAGCTCTTAATAGCTTTGCATGAAAGGGTACATATGCATGTCCCTCCACAGATATAGTTGTCCCTCTTCATTCTGAGGCCATGGAATCTCGAGTAGATTCAAATTCTCTTAGTTCTTGCACTCATGGGGCATCTACTTCAACATCTCCATTTAATTCATGGGAGATGAAAATTCTGGAATATGGCTGTGGGGAGTATAATGTACAACAAGCGCTCTTGGTTTCTGACCTCTCCTTGTCACCCAAGACTAGAGGTCGACCCAACTCCGCCGGGAGACCTAGAGAGGAACATACTATTGGGTCATTCCTACACGGAGGCTTGTTAGCGAGGAAAAATTACTTGATCCACCTACTACTTGGGTCCCTGAGGACACTCAGCCATCTTGTTATCAAACCCCAGAATATGAAAAATCTAGCAGAATGATGTACTCCATGGGCTACAAAGGCCTAGGATGTGGGAGGAATGAACAAGGACAAAGAGAACCAGTCCCTCTTCCACATTTCAAAACAGAAAGATATGGCATTGGGATTCGCCCTTATGGAGCACACCCCAATGATCAAGATGTGACTTGTTATGAGCATGAGGATAGCTCGATTATCTAGACATCGTGATACGGATTCTGTTGTAGCCAATATGAGGATCTGGCCTCCACGAACCTTTTCATGAATAATGCTGTCCTAACCATCACCCCCAATGAACCAACCCTTGACCTTGTATACCCCTCCCTTGTTGAATGGGACCAACAACGTCACGTGCCACTAGATTTATTCAAGAATGACGAGGCTATTGCAGAGTTCATGGGCATAAGGGATACAATTCCCATTGGAGATCACAAGAAGGGTTTCTTTATCGACTTAGACACCTGTGCCTACTTCGTGAGGAGGCTGAACTTCGTGGTCAACAAAATTTAAAGAAAAGCGAGGGCAAGAGTTCTAAAGAAAAGCCTCGGAAAAAATCAAAGTCCAAGTCACACAGTGAAAACCTCTTTGAGGCACTGGCTGACAAACAAATAAGAAAATCAAAGGACAAACAAAGTGACCATGCCAAGGATGAAAATCTCGTAGAGACATCCTTGGATGAAGATCTCAACCTACCTCCCGATCCTACGCGTATGGAGGATTTATCAAAATTGTTAGTTGAAGAAACCATTGATGTCAATATTGGTACCAAAGAAGATCCCAAGATAGTAAAATTGGGAGCATCACTCTCACAGAGAAGAAAAAGATGTTCACTATGCTACTGCGAGAGTTTATTGATGTGTTCGCATGGTCTTACAAAGACATGCCCGGCTTAGATCCAACTTTGGTCGTGCATAACTTGGTTGTGCATGCAGACGCTAAGCCTATCAAACAGAAGCTTCGAAAGATGCACCCAAGAGTGGCCTTGTTAGTTAAAGAAGAGTTGGAAAGGTTGCTTGCAGCAGGATTCATCAGGCCAATTGATTATTCTGAATGGATATCGAACATTGTTCCTGTCCAGAAGAAACCTATTGTATCCGAATTTGCATGATTTTAGGGACATCAATAAAGCTTGCCCTAAAGATGACTTTCCATTGCCCAACATTGACATGATTGTTGACTCAACCGCAGGGTATGAAATGCTATCACTTATGGATGGCTTTTCGGGTTATAATCAAATTAAGATCGTTGAGGAAGACCAACACAAAACAGCTTTCACAACTCCTTGGGGCACCTTCTATTATCAGGTGATGCCATTTGGCCTTAAGAATGCGGGAGAAACTTATCAGCGGGCCATGACAGTAATATTTCACGATATGATTCATGACATCATGGAAGACTATGTAGATGACATCCTGGGAAATTCCAAAACAAGAGAGGAACATCCTATCATTTTGCGGCGTATCTTTGAACGCCTACGTGAATACAAAGTCAGGATAAATCCAAAGAAGTGTGTCTTTGGTGTGCTATCTAGGAAACTATTAGGCTTCATCGTGTCAAGACGAGGTATTGAGGTAGACCCTGCTAAAGTATCTGCCATCACAGAAATGCCTCCACCTGAGAATATCAAGCAACTGCGTAGCTTGCAAGGGAAAATTCAAGCCATTCGCCGCTTTATCTCCCAGCTTGTAGATAAATGTCACTCATTCACTCATTTTCTTAAGAAGGACATCACTTTCATTTGGGGACCTGAGCAACAACAAGCCTTTGCTTTGCTTAAACAGTACCTGGCTAATCCACCTGTCCTCATGCCTCCCACTCCGGGAGAACCACTTTTGCTCTATATTTCCGCTACGCAATATGCTATTGGTGCACTGCTCACCCAATATGACCTTAGCCATAAAGAGAAAGTAGTGTACTATCTGAGTCACACCCTCATCGCCTATGAATGTAATTATCCTCAGATTGAGAAGGCTTGCTTGGCTGTTGTTTTTACCTTTCAGAAACTTTGCCATTACCTGCTAAATACTAAGACCAAGCTCATATCCAAGGTTGACCCACTCAAGTATTTGTTGTCCAAACCCGCCCTCACAGGTAGAATGGTTAATTGGATCATTCTACTCAGTGAGTTTGATATAGAATTTGTCCATCAAAAATCAATTAAAGGACAAGTACTTGCCGACCAGCTAGCGGAAGCACCTTTTTACAAAGCACAAAACCTTTGAGTCGGATCCGCGGATGTATCTTTGCTCGACATTGAAGAATCTGTCGTATGGCAGATACATTTTGATGGATCTTTTATGTTTCATGGTTTAGGTGTAGGAGTGGTCCTTATTACTCCTTCGGGTGATCCTATACCACAGGCTTTTCACCTGGCCTTCCCTTGCACGAACAACATTGCGGAATATGAAGCACTCATTGCAGGGATGAAGCTAGCCATCAAGTGGAATATTCAACATGTGAAGGTTGTAGGTGATTCATAGCTAATCATCAAACAGGTTAATGATGAGTATAAAGTTAAGGATGACAAGCTCATACCTTATAAGAAGTTGGTGGAAACTCTGAAGGAGTATTTTGTGCGCATTACCTTTGAGCAAATCCCAAGAGCGCAGAATAGATCGGCAGATGCTATGGCAACGGTGGGATCTATGCTTCGTATTCCGCTAGGGAACAATGATATGCCATTCTTCATAGAAAATCTACGCCAGCCCGCGTATGACATGCCAGAATCTTGCTTGGCTTGTGAGGTTGTTGGTCCCCATTCACCATGGTATGAACCCATTTTCACCTATCTTAAGGACAGTACATTCCCTCCCGAAATCTCCCGCTCTAAAAAGTAGAGCCTAATTCGCCAGATAGCCCGTTACACCCTGTTAGGAGATACACTTTATCGTCGTGGCTATGATGAGAATCACATTACGTTGTCTGGATGTGCCGGAGTCAATCCAGGCAATTAAAGAAGTACGAAGGAGTATGTGGATCACATACAAATGGAATGGTCTTGGCTAAGAAGCTGTTAAGAGTAGGTTACTATTGGCCCACCATGGAAACCGATTGTTGTAATTATGTTAAAAATGTTTTGCTTATGCCAAAAGTATGGAAATTTCATCCATGCTCCATCATGACCATTGCAACCAATCACTACCCCGTGGCCATTCTCAAGTGGGGACTTGATCTAATAGGGAAGCTTACTCCTACCTCATCGATGGTCATACACATATCATCACAGCTACATGAAACTTTACAAAATGGGTGGAGGATGTCCCTTTAACCTATGTCACAGGAGCATAGATTTCTAAATTCATCATGAATCACATTATTTGCCGATATGGTATCCTATGACCATTGTCACGAGATAATGGGAAGTCATTTAAGAACAAAAGCGTGAAAGGTCTTTGCCAATGGTTCCAAATCAAATTGAAATGGTCCACGCCATATTACCCTCGGGGTAATGGACAAGTGAGGCAACAAAAAGACTTTGGTAAGGATAATGGAGAAGATGGTTAGCAAAACCGGTCGAAAGCCGGCACCTACAAAATCCACCCAGCCCTCTGGGCCTACCGAACATTAATTCACACTCCTACGGGTGCGACACCATATTCCCTCGTGTTTGGGATAGAATCTATCATCCCTTTAGAGATTGAACTCCCATCCCTGCGAATTTCTCTTCGGGACTATTTGGATAAGGATGAAGATTACCGAGTGGCAAGATTGGATGAGTTAGAACTCCTGGATGAGAGGCGCATTCACGCTCTTAATCACCTGAAAGTATATCAACACAGAATCTCCCGCAACTACAACAAGAGAATCATCCCTCGCCAGTTTGAGGTGGGTGATTTAGTTATGAAGGAGAACCAGTTCAACACCAGAGTAGAGCGAGAAAATAAAGGGAAGTTTGAACCACACTGGTTAGGACCCTATGTCATAGTTGCCAAGTATGGCACAGGGGCATACAAGTTAGCTCACCCCAATGGTGATGAGCTCCGGGAGCCCATGAATGCCATGCATCTTAAGAGGTTTTATGCCTAAACATGGCACAAGAAAGTCATAAAAATCACAAAAAAAAAAAAAAAAAAAAAAAAAAAAAAAAAAAAAAAAAAAAAAGAGAAAACAGGTCATCCACTAGTGAAAACCACGCAATTGTGGCACTTTGGACAAGTCCTTGGGTGAAAACCGGTTTCGGCGCCTCGGGAGGATTCGTTGTTCACAAGCATTCTGTATTAGAAGGGTAGTTGTCTTTGTCCTGGACCTGGTTCTACCTTCGAGTTTCCTTGTGCACACCATCTAGTCCAGCCTTGATCCGGCTTTGCCTTCTTCTATTCATCTGTAAGGGACGTGGTCTTTCGTTATTTCCCATCTTACGCTGGGGGCAACTCAATGACTTCACCTTCTTGTTCATAAGCGCGTGGCTTCTGCCCTTGTATATTCTCCACCTAACGCTGGGGGCATCCATGCTTTCTTGGTTACCTGCACATAGCTTTGGAAAACTATTAAAAACACAAAAACAATAGAAAATTGTTTCACAAAACAAAAAAACAATAGAAAATTGTTTTAGACAACACAAAAACAATAGAAAATTGTTTCAAAAAACACAAAACAATAGAAAATTGTTTCACAAAACACAAAAACAATAGAAAATTGTTTCACAAAACACAAAAACAATAGAACATTGTTTTGAGAAAACATAAAAACAATAGAAAATTGTTTCACCAAACACAAAAACAATAGAAAATTGTTTTGAGACAACACAAAAACAATAGAACATTGTTTCGAGAAAAACACAAAAACAATAGAACATTGTTTCGAGAAAACAACAAAAACATATATATATATATATATCAAAAAAATCTAAAAACAAGGCAAAATTTTTCAAAAAATTCCTAAAAAGTAAAACACCCTACAAAATGGTAACTTGCTTAGTATGTTGAAACTTGTGTCTTGCGTGTTGGTATTTTCTCCATATCCATTGGTTTGTCTCACATCTTCCCGATTAAAACGACTCGCGGATCACTAGATTCATAACCATTCACAAAAGCTAGTTGCTTGCTTAAATGCTCGTACTCTAGGGCACTTTTGGTTTCTGTGTATTTGTTTCGTTTGCACAAATACTTTTCATGGACCCCATGTCCATTTTCATTTCCTGCATGTATCCTTCTTGGGGCATCATTTTTATCCTTGTCGTCAATCACGAACTTGTGGATCTCTTGAATCGATAACAAAATATTTGTCTATCTTGACCGTTGTTGGGTTAGATATGTGCGTTCGTACTTGCCTTTCCCCTGTTATATGAACTTGTTTCCTTCTCGTATTGCATTGTATTATTGTATGTTGCGTGGAGTTGGTATTTTCAGCAATGGACAATTGTTCGTATTATGGATTTTCATGTCATTCTACCTTTTCGTATGCTTATATTTTTCATAAGGACCGATGATGTAGTTCCTATGGCAATATGATGACATCAAATTTGTTCCAAACAAATAAAGTGGCCAGAGGCTAAGCTCTTCTCTCCCCTCATCCATATTTCTTCTACACAACTTCCCTTTCACCCCCCTAATTCTCCCTCTCCTCGGGGGCATCCTGCCTCGTCCCCATTCTTTGCCTACTTCTCATATTTTTCGATCATCGATTGGCTTCCTTCATCACCCCATCGACACTCGAGGGGGCATCTCTCCCTCCTACTAATTTTTCTTCTATCTCTTCAAAATCTTTTCTGTCTACTATCTTTGAAGTGGCATCACTTACGCCACCCCAAAGAGGGGCAAATATAGACACCTATAATTACTGCCCAAGCAATTTAAATACTTAAATTGTGCTAATTATCCCCTTTCTCGCAAATCAACGACATATCGTCAAAGGCACTCATTTTCCTCATATCATCATTAATTAATTACACTAAGCTAATTAATTAAGTTTCCTATCCAACAAATACCTAATTAACGACCTTCCGTTTAATAAATCACCCCTTCTACCTAGACTAATTAATTATTATTAATTAATTAGATTTCCCTTCCATTTAACCAATAAATCAATATTAATTGATTTAATCCCCTTCTAATACCCTAAATCGTACTAATATTCCTCTAATTAGCTTCTATAAGCTTACATCTACCTATTAATTAATCACCTTTGATTAATTAAAATCCCCCAACTCCCATGACTTGTTAAACATGTATTAAACCCTTCTAAAGTAAGGTTACCTTTAATAAACCAACCTTATCCATTCCTAATCATGTTTTACCTTTATCCCACATTCATGAGAATGTCCATTTTGAATCCTTTATCCTTTGGGCTATATAAAGAGCCCTCCACCTACCTTTTACTTACACCTAAACTTTCTAAGAGAGTAAATGCAAAGTATATAGCAAAGAGACTAAGAGCTTGCACCTTGCCCTTTTGAGAGTTCATCATCTTGAAGAGTTAAGCCTCTTTCTTAAAGTTCTTGGGTCATATGGGAGGTGTCAAAAGGGTCTTAGAGCCCAACTTTGATTAGCTCCCATTCCTAGGTTCTTGGAGCATTAAGGACAAATATTTTGATGCCATGGAGCTTACTTAGGTCCATTCATTTATTTGTTGTTAGAGAATAGATGAGTTTAGATATTTAGCATTGTTAGTTTCAAATTTTGTATTGATGAATGCTAGATCTAACCCTTGTTTAATTCTTATCATGATGGTGTTTATGCTTTACTTTTTAGCTAAATTGTAGAACTATTTTAGGTGGTAGTTCTTACTTCATTTGATTTAGCATTAAGCAAATTATACAAAAAACATGGAACTATCACCCCAGTATGGGACTTGCATCTTGTGATGAATCTCTAAAAAGGATGGTTCCTCTACCAAACTAATGTAATGCTAATCAATACTCCTATAGCTAAAAACACAACTATCTAATCCTAAAATGTAGACACCTATAATTACGCCTAAGCAATTTAAATACTTAAATTGTGCTAATTATCCCCTTTCTCGCAAATCAACGACATATCATCAAAGGCACTCATTTTCCCTCATATCATCATTAATTAATTACACTAAGCTAATTAATTAAGTTGCCTATCCAACAAATACCCTAATTAACGACCTTCCGTTAATAAATCACCCCTTCTACCTAGACTAATTAATTATTATTAATTAATTAGCTTTCCCTTCCATTTAACCAATAAATCAATATTTAATTGATTTAATCCCCTTTTAATAGCCTAAATCGTACTAATATTCCTCTAATTAGCTTCTATAAGCTTACATCTACCTATTAATTAATCACCTTTGATTAATTAAAATACCCCCCAACTCCCATGACTTGTTAAACATGTATTAAACCCTTCTAAAGTAAGGTTACCTTTAATAAAGCAACCTTATCCATTCCTAATCATGTTTTACCTTTATCCCACATTCATGAGAATGTGTTGAATCCTTTATCCTTTGGGCTATATAAAGAGCCCTCCACCTACCTTTTTACTTACACCTAAACTTTCTAAGAGAGTAAATGTAAAGCATATAGCAAAGAGACTAAGAGCTTGCACCTTGCCCTTTTGAGAGTTCATCATCTTGAAGAGTTAAGCCTCTTTCTTAAAGTGTTTGGGTCATAATGGGAGGTGTCAAAAGGGTCTTGTAGCCCAACTTTGATTATCCCCCATTCCTAGGTTCTTGGAGCATTAAGGAAAAATATTTTGATAGCCATGGAGCTTACTTAGGTCCATTCATTTATTTTTTGTTAGAGAATAGAGGAGTTTAGATATTTAGCATTGTTAGTTTCAAAGTTTGTATTGATGAATGCTAGCATCTAACCCTTGTTTAATTCTTATCATGATGGTGTTTATGCTTTGTTTTAGCTAAATTGTAGAACTATTTTAGGTGGTAGTTCTTGCTTCATTTTATTTAGCATTAAGAAAATTATACATGCACACATTTGGCACACCCGGTGGGACTTACTCCATTGTCCTTTGCACTTAATTTCAAGTTTTGTAGTTAAGTTTTATTTTTGGTTACTAACCCTCTTTTACACATGTTGATCTAACTTATTTTTTTAACATGTTTTGTTGAGTTTGCATGTGTTGGGTCTTCCTTGTAGGTGATTCAAGTCTTCTTGTAGGTATGAAGAAGGTGAAGTGCTATCAAAATTGGAATTGATCTTGGGGAAAATTTTAAGATTTCTCCATGTTTTCATTTTTAGAGCTTACTTTTTCAACATTCTACATGCTAGTTTTGTCAATTTCTTGAAAATTTTCAATTCTTGAGCATGTAGGTTAGTGTTTGATAGTGCTGAGTCTTCGATTTACATATTAATGTGGTGATTTGCTGTAAAAATTTAATGTTGGTGAGAAAATTTCAAGATTTCATCATGTTTTCATTTTTAGAGCTTACTTTTTCATCATTCTACATGCTAGTTTTGTCAATTTCTTGAAAATCTTAAATTCTTGAGCATGTATGTTAATGTTTGATAGCGTTGAGTCTTCTATTAATATATTAATGTGATGGGTTGTTGTCAAAATTGAATCTTGGTTGGAAAAATTTGCCCATTTTGCATATTAAGGGACTTTTTTGACATTTTTAAGTGCATGTCAAGTGCATACCATGAGCATAAGAGCATATGCGTAACCCATCTTCCGAAGGACATAAATTTTTCTCCCGACCTCAAAATGACTCCATTTTTTTGCGTTGGAAAGGTATTGAAGTGAACTATGCAATGAAAGCATAAATTTAGGATTTACACTTACAAAAGTTACAGGTTTTTCTATTATTTTAAAACTGGTCATTTTCTAACATGTCTAATGTTTTGATCAATGTTGTATTTCCATGCTTACTCGATTTAGATCAAAGTTTGTGTATGCTCTTCTCTTGCACCTTTTGGTAATCTTGAGAATCAAAAACAATTTTGATCTATATCTTTTAACATTGGGATTAAACTTGGAAATTTAATTATTCATTTTGCTTAAGGGAATGAACCTTTTACAAAGCATTTTTCAATGGTCCTTTGATTTGAAGTTTTCCATTTCTATATAGTTGGGCTAAAGTTTTGTATGCTCTTCTCTTGCACCTTAGGGTGATCTTGAGAATCAAAAGTAACTTTAGTCTTCATTTTATAACATTTGGTAAATTGGAAACTTCATCTTTCACTTTTGGTTTAAGGGAATGAACATTTATCAAAAATTTTGTATGGTTCATTGATTGAAAAGATTTTTTTTTTTACTTTTTAGTTGGATTATTTGTTGTGTATGCTCTTCTCTTGCATCCTTGGATGATCTTGAGAATCAAAATTAACTATTAATCCTCTTTTAAATAATGTGATTTTCTTGGAGAACTACTAACGCTTGAGTGCAGGACCTAAAAACGCTTGTCAAAGAAAGGAGGAATCAAAACGAAATCAAAAACTACTAATACGGTTGTTATACGAGTTGCCAAAAGGTGGTCAAGCAAACCACACCTAATTAAACAAGATAAAAAGAACAACATATTCAAAACACAGACGTATTGCAGGGTTTGAAAAGGGTACATCCCTCTCCGCTAAACTGGAACATAACCCCTTTGGCATAATGCCTTAAGCTACAACAATGGGGTGGTTCTGGAACCCCTAGTAGTCCACGCAAGAGGGAACCTTGTGGACGAAATGGGAAGTGCTCCGCACTACCTACTTGACTAGTGATTCCTTTGTGAGATAGAGTTACAGGTTGTCCGTTGTGGTGACCCCAGTGATAGTACACATAGACGCACTAGTTGCCTACTGTTCTTGAAGGGGGTAAAGTAAAGCCGAGATACTCCCAAACTAGTCGGTCGACTTTTGGGTAAAACGCACTCGCTCGTGGCAACTTTGTAACACCTAGGGCGAGAGAACCACCTAGGAGAATATACTTTGGCCAGGAGCCCACTTTGACCACTTTAAAATAGTGTTGAGTTGTGAACCTTCTTTTTGAGAAACGTGTGACGTATTACTTTCGCCTAGTTTTTACTTGCCTTAGGGCAAGGCGAAACTCTGCCGAAGTAAGACTAGCATTTTTTGTCATTTTTTCTTGATTTATTTCCTTCATATTCTTTTGACACTTTGTTGATCAAAAGAGGTGTGATTACCTTTGTGTTTCCATTCGACTGTTTCTCTCACTTTTATGTCCGTTTATGCCCATCCATGTTTGCGGTTGGGTTAGTTAAACATCTAAAGTGAGTGGAGGCATTTTCACGTCATTTGGTAGCCATTGTGATCTTGATACCCACGTCAAGATCATCATTGTAGTTAGGCATGGTTCATCACTGTGGACTTCCATAAGAGGAGTTAGTTTGTTTGTCTCGTATCATTACAATTTCGATATTTACGTCTTGTTTCTTGTAAACTCGACATAAATACCTATATTGTACGGTTACACTGCACACATTCTTAACTATTCCTAGCTATACTTTGAGCTTTTTTTTGTTCAGTTTTATTATTACCTCGATTTCAAAAGGTGTTAGGAACTACCATTTGTGCGTGTTATATCAATAACACCTCGATATCAATACTCCACTTTCTTGCAAAGTGGGTTAACATATCTTGGTGATATTGTTGTGTCATTCACAAATCGTAATTGACACTTTTTGAGATATAGGTCTTAATCAGACTTGAGCTTGCTCATCGTATATCTTGATTGGGAGATCGCATTTAACTTCATGTATTTACTTATGTTTTGTTCATTCCTTTGAACTTGGCATAAGTGGAGACATCTTGTTAATCATCTAGCGTCGTAAATTACTTTAAAACGTAATCTAGGAGGTACTTCATTTGATTAAGTTTTGATACCAAACGATTGTTTCATTGGTGACTTTATCATTCTATCACATTGGTATTCTCACATTGGTGTTAATTTACTCTTAACATTACATCTTGTGTTTCACTTAGGGGTAGTCATTGAATTTTGAAAAATCTACAACTTACCTTAGTGAAACTTATCACGAAAACATGGCTCCTAAGACGCGTCTAGGGTTAAAGAAACAAACATATGAGGAACAACAAGTGCAAGCTTGGGAAACCTCTAACAGACAAGGGTCAAACCCATTTATCGGACATGATCTAGGAACACTATTTTCTGCAGAAAAGGAAACAGAAGAGATGGTCGATCATAGTGGAAATGAATTAGAATCACCACACGCAGACTTTGATTTTGACCCCACTCTACTAGATGAGTTTCTCCTTAGAAACAAAGATAGAGTTTTGGCACGGGTCATGGAATTAGGGGCAAAATTTCCCATTGAGAAGGAACCAATACTACAAACAAATGACACTACTAAGGAGGAACACCCCCTTATCAATATGGAAGATATTTTAACAGGTGGACATGCTTCCACTTCTTATGTAGAAAATGATAAAGTGGTAGGGCATAGAATACCCCTCATCAAAGTGCCACGAAGAAACAAGATAGAACATGAGACAGGGGAAGAACCTCCACAATACGAAGAGGAGGAACCTTTAGAAGAAGAAGACACAAACCAAGTCACAATCCAACAACAACTTAGTAACTTAAGCCGACAACTAGCTTTGCTTACTTTCCAAGTACAGAAAGACACAAACAAGAACGTTCAAAAGTCAAAGCCTAAGTTTAGGATCCACGAACTCCATCGAGAAAACCAAGGAGAAGAAGACACAGGGTATCATCATGTACACATCCCCGTTTCTCCCACTAAAGAACAATTTCTCGTACAAGAAGTACAATCTATGAAAGCAACACTTGAGAGAATACAAGAAAGCAATATAGGGAGTATTAGGAAATACCAATACGAAGAACTATGCCCTTATCCTTTTGACAAGACAATGACCCTTCAACCCTTTCCAAAGAAATTTGATATGCCAAAGTTTGACAAATACAAAGGAAAGGGAGACCCAAGGGATCATGTTAAAGATTTCTACATGGCATGTCAAGAGGTGTCTTATAGTGATAATTACCTCATCAGACTTTTTCCTAAGAGTCTCGGAGGTCAAGCATTAGAATGGTTTACGCGCTTGCCACGAGGATCAATTTTCACCTGGCCAGAATTGGCGGAAAGATTCGTGCATCATTTCTCATATAACATAGAGAGTGACGTCACCATGGCAGACTTGTGCAGCACAAAACAACGCCCAAATGAGACCTTCGCCAGCTTCCTCCAACGATGGAGAGGGATAGCTAGTCGCTTCCCTTGCGCTTTCCCTGAGAAGCAGCTAGTCAGTATTTTCGTCCCTAATCTCAACCCAGATATAGCTTTCCACCTCCAAATGCATTGTGTCCGCACCTTTGAGGAGGTTATCGAGAAAGGGATTCAAATAGAAAAGGCTCTCATTGCCAAAGGCACCCTCAAAACCCAATCTAAAGACAACCAAAGTGTCAAACCCGCTGAAAAGCCAAAGATCTTTAACAAAAACAAAAACGTGGTGGGAGACGAAATCACTGATTCCAAACGTGTTCAAACGGTCCAAACCAGTCAACCTTTTAAACTGACCAAGGGCCCAATTCAACCACCACCAAAGCGACGAACATTCACCTCCCTCAATGAGCCGTTGTCCATCATACTAAAATAGTTGGATGCGGCCCACATGATGACCTATCCTACAACACAACCGTTTGATGACAACGCTCCTAAACCTTCATGGTATAAGGAGCATGAATACTGCGAAATGCATCGCGTTAAAGGTCATAAAACAGAAAAATGTTTGCAAATTCGCCACTATATTCAAGACCTCATTGACAATGGGGAGATAGAGGTGGATAACCCTAGCCACACACGCAAACACCTAACGAGAAAATGGGGATTTATAAGGAACCATTCCCCAAGCATGATAAGTCGGAAAAGGAAAAACCGGATCGGGGAGAGTCATCCCAAACCTATAAAGCCACGAATTACTTATATACCAAGAGAGATAACAATCATTACGATTCACTTATCGGATGTATTCGCTCCCCTACTGACTGTGTCAATACCATCTAGATCAAGGGAAAGGACTGCGCTGTGGTAACAAGGCGTGCCCGCCTCGTGATTCCAGAACCCTCTCTGTTGACCCCGCAAACTGGTAAATATAACCTTTTAGAACAACTTGAGAAGACACCTGCTAAGATCTCGATCTTAGATCTTCTCAAGATATCCAATGTGCATAAGGAAATTTTGTATCAAACTCTTCAGGGGTCGGGAGTGCCTTTAGAAGTTGATCCTGCATACCTTCAAGCCGTGGTGGAAAATATTGCACCAAGTGAGCATCTCACTTTCAACCATAGGGAGGTCCCTACTGAGAATCCTACACATAATCTTCCCTTATACATTGAGGTAGTTGTAACCCGTAGGAAAATCAAACGGGTGCTTGTGGACAATGGATCGGGATTGAACATCTGCATGCTTAAGTTGGTCAAACAATTGGGACATACGGAGGAAGATCTTGAGTCCCATATTATCACTATCACCGCATACGACAACGCGGAAAGAGAGTCAGCAGGCACCATTACGCTGCCAATGGAGGTGGGCCCCACTTGCCATCAGACAAAGTTTCACGTATTATACTAGGAACTTCCATATAATATGCTTCTAGGCCGACCATGGATCATGCCATGCAGCCGTGCCATCAACATTTCATCAATGCATCAAGCTGAAGCATGAGGGACATATCAGTAACAATACCAGGAGACTCAGAGCCCTTTGCTCATTGTAGAGCTCTTAATAGCTTTACACGAAAGGGTACATATGCATGTCCCTCCACAGATATAGTTGTCCCTCTTCATTCTGAGGCCATGGAATCTCGAGTAGATTCAAATTCTCTTCGTTCTTGCACTCATGGGGCATCTACTTCAACATCTCCATTTAATTCATGGGAGATGAAAATTCTGGAATATGGCTGTGGGGAGTATAATGTACAACAAGCGCTCTTGGTTTCAGACCTCTCCTTGTCGCCCAAGACTAGAGGTCGACCCAACTACCGCTTCAGGAGACCTAGAGAGGAACATACTATTGGGTCATTCCTACCTGGAGGCTTGTTAGCTGAGGAAAAATTACTTGATCCACCTACTACTTGGGTCCCTGAGGACACTCAACCATCTTGTTATCAAACCCCAGAATATGAAAAATCTAGCAGAATGATGTACTCCATGGGCTACAAAGGCCTAGGATGTGGGAGGAATGAACAAGGACAAAGAGAACCAGTCCCTCTTCCACATTTCAAAATAGAAAGATATGGCATTGGGATTCGCCCTTATGGAGCACACCCCAACGATCAAGATGCAACTTGTTCTGAGCATGAGGATAGCTCCGATTATCTAGACAGTGATACGGATTCCTGTTGTAGCCAATATGAGGATCTGGCCTCCACGAACCTTTTCATGAATAATGCTATCCTAACCATCACCCCCAATGAACCAACCCTTGACCTTGTATACCCCTCCCTTGTTGAATGGGACCAACAACGTCACGTGCCACTAGATTTATTCGAGAATGACGAGGCTATTGCAGAGTTCATGGGCATAAGGGATATAATTCCCATTGGAGATCACAAGAAGGGTTTCTTTATCGACTTAGACACCTGCGCCTACTTCGGTGAGGAGGCTGAACTTCGTGGTCAACAAAATTTAAAGAAAAGCGAGGGCAAGAGTTCTAAAGAAAAGCCTCGGCAAAAATCAAAGTCCAAGTCACACAGTGAAAACCTCTTTGAGGCATTGGCTGACAAACAAATAAGAAAATCAAAGGACAAACAAAGTGACCACGCCAAGGATGAAAATCTCGTAGAGACATCCTTGGATGAAGATCTCAACCTACCTCCCGATCCCACGCGTATGGAGGATTTATCAAAATTGTTAGTTGAAGAAACCATTGATGTTAATATTGGTACTGAAGAAGATCCCAAGATAGTAAAATTGGGAGCATCACTCTCGGCCAGAGAACAAAAGATGTTCACTATGCTACTGCGAGAGTTTATTGATGTGTTCGCATGGTCTTACAAAGACATGCCCGGCTTAGATCCAACTTTGGTCGTGCATAACTTGGTTGTGCACGCAGACGCTAAGCCTATCAAACAAAAGCTTCGAAAGATGCACCCAAGAGTGGCCTTGTTAGTTAAAGAAGAGTTGGAAAGGTTACTTGCAGCAGGATTCATCAGGCCAATTGATTATTCTGAATGGATATCGAACATTGTTCCTATCTAGAAGAAACCTATTGGTATCCGAATTTGCACAGATTTTAGGGACATCAATAAAGCTTTCCCTAAAGATGACTTTCCATTGCCCAACATTGACATGATTGTTGACTCAACCGCAGGGTATGAAATGCTATCACTTATGGATGGCTTTTGGGTTATAATCAAATTAAGATCGCTGAGGAAGACCAACACAAAACAACTTTCACAACTCCTTGGGGCACCTTCTATTATCAGGTGATGCCATTCGGCCTTAAGAATGCGGGAGCAACTTATCAGCGGGCCATGACAGTAATATTTCACGATATGATTCATGACATCATGGAAGACTATGTAGACGACATCCTGGGAAAGTCCAAAACAAGAGAGGAACATCCTATCATTTTACGGCGTATCTTTGAACGCCTACGTGAATACAAAGTCAAGCTAAATCCAAAGAAGTGTGTCTTCCGTGTGCTATCTGGGAAACTATTAGGCTTCATCGTGTCAAGAAGAGGTATTGAGGTAGACCTCGCTAAAGTGTCTCGCCATCACGAAATGCCTCCACTGAGAATATCAAGCAATGCGTAGCTTGCAAGGGAAAATTCAAGCCATTCGCTGCTTTATCTCCCAGCTTGTAGATAAATGTCACTCATTCACTCATTTGCTTAAGAAGGACATCACTTTCATTTGGGGACCTGAGCAACAACAAGCCTTTGCTTTGCTTAAATAGTACCTGGCTAATCCACCTGTCCTCATGCCTCCCACTCCGGGAGAACCACTTTTGCTCTATATTTCCGCTACGCAATATGCTATTGGTGCACTACTCACCCAATATGACCTTAGCCATAAAGAGAAAGTAGTGTACTATCTGAGTTGCACCCTCATCGCCTATGAATGTAATTATCCTCAGATTGAGAAAGCTTGCTTGGCTGTTGTTTTTACCTTTCAGAAACTTCGCCATTACCTGCTAAATACTAAGACCAAGCTCATATCCAAGGTTGACCCACTCAAGTATTTGTTGTCCAAACCTGCCCTCACAGGTAGAATGGCTAATTGGATCATTCTACTCAGTGAGTTTGATATAGAATTTGTCCATCAAAAATCAATTAAAGGACAAGTACTTGCTGACCAGCTAGCGGAAGCACCTTTGCAAAGCATAGAACCTTTGAGTCTGGATCTGCCGGATGCATCTTTCTCTACATTGAAGAATCTATCGTATGGCAGAAACATTTTGATGGATCTTTTACGTTTCATGGTTCAGGTGCAGGAGTGTTCCTTATTACTCCTTCAGGTGATCCTATACCACAGGATTTCTGCCTGGCCTTCCCTTGCACAAACAACATTGTGGAATATGAAGCACTCATTGCAGGGATGAAGCTAGCCATCAAGTGGAATATTCAACATGTGAAGGTTGTAGGTGATTCACGACTAATCATCAAATAGGTTAATGATGAGTATAAAGTTAAGGATGACAAGCTCATACCTTATAAGAAGTTGGTGGAAACCACGAAGGAGTATTTTGTGCGTATTACCCTTGAGAAAATCCCAAGAGCGCGAGAATAGATCGGCGAGATGCTATGGAAACGGTGGGATCTATGCTTCGTATTCCGCCAGGGAACAATGATATGCCATTCTTCGTAGAAAATCTACGCCAGCCCGCGTATGACATGCCAGAATCTTTGCTTGGCTTGTGAGGTTGTTGGTCCCCATTCCCCATGGTATGAACCCATTTTCACCTATCTTAAGGACAAGTACATTCCCTCCCGAAATCTCCCGCTCTGAAAAGCAGAGCCTAATTCGCCAAATAGCCCGTTACACCCTGTTAGGAGGTACACTTTATCGTCGTGGCTACGATGGGAATCTATTACGTTGTCTGGATGTGTCGGAGTCAATCCAGGCAATTAAAGAAGTACACGAAGGAGTATGCGGAGCACATACAAACGGAATGGTCTTGGCTAAGAAACTGTTAAGAGTAGGTTACTATTGGCCCACCATGGAAACTGATTGTTGTAATTATGTTAGAAAATGTGTGCTATGCCAAAAGTATGGAAATTTCATCCATGCTCCATCGACCATTATCGCAACCAATCACTACCCCATGGCCATTCTCCAAGTGGGGACTTGATCTAATAGGGAAGCTTACTCCTACCTCATCGATGGTCATACACATATCATCACAAAGCTTCTGAGAATCCTTTACAAAATGGGTGGAGGCTGTCCCTTTAACCTATGTCATAGAGCATGATTTCTAAATTCATCATGAATCAAATTATTTACCGATATGGTATCCTATGCAGCCATTGTCACAGATAATGGGAAGTCATTTAAGAACAAAAATGTGAAAGGTCTTTGCCAATGGTTCCAAATCAGATTGAAATGGTCCACGCCATATTACCCTCAGGGTAATGGACAAGCTGAGGCAACAAACAAGACTTTGGTAAGGATAATGGAGAAGATGGTTAGCAAAACTGGTCGAAACTGGCACCTACAAATCCACCCAGCCCTCTGGGCCTACCGAACATCAATTCACACTCCTACGGGTGCGACGCCATATTCCCTCGTGTTCGGGACAGAATCTATCATCCCTTTAGAGATTGAACTCCCATCCCTGCGAATTTCTCTTCGGGACTATTTGGATAAGGATGAAGATTACTGAGTGGCAAGATTGGCTGAGTTAGAGCTCCTGGATGAGAGGCGCATTCGCGCTCTTAATCACCTAAAAGTATATCAACACAGAATCTCCTGTAACTACAACAAGAGAATCATCCCTCGCCAGTTTGAGGTGGGTGATTTAGTTATGAAGGAGAACCAGTTCAACACCAGAGCAGAGCAAGAAAAGAAAGGGAAGTTCGAACCACACTGGTTAGGACCCTATGTCATAGTTTCCAAGTATGGCACAGGGGCATACAAGTTGGCTCACCCCAATGGTGATGAGCTCCGGGAGCCCATGAATTCCATGCATCTTAAGAGGTTTTATGCCTAAACATGGCACAAGAAAGTCATAAAAATCACAAAAAAATATAAAAACATCAAAAAAATAAAATCAAAAAAATCAAAAACATCAAAAAAAAAAAAAAAGAGAAAACAGGTCGTCCACTAGTGAAAACCACACAATTGTGGCACTTTGGACAAGTCCTTGGGTGAAAACCGGTTTCGGCGCCTCGGGAGGATTCGTTGTTCACAAGCATTCTGTATTAGAAGGGTAGTTGTCTTTGTCCTGGACCTGGTTCTACCTTCGAGTTTCCTTGTGCACACCATCTAGTCCAACCTTGATCCGGCTTTGCCTTCTTATTAAATGCTGTAAGGGACGTGGTCTTTCGTTATTTCCCATCTTACTGGCTGGGGCAACTCAACGACTTCACCTTCTTGTTCACAATCGAGTTCTTCTATCACCCCATCAACACTCGAGGGGGCATCTCTCCCTCCTACTAATTTTTCTTCCATCTCTTCAAAATATCTTTTGTCTACTATCTTTGAAGTGGCATCACTTATGCCACCCCAAAGAGGGGCAAATGTAGACACCTATAATTATGCCCAAGCAATTTAAATACTTAAATTGTGCTAATTATCCCCTTTCTCGCAAATCAACGACATATCATCAAAAGCACTCATTTTCCCTCATATCATCATTAATTAATTACACTAAGCTAATTAATTAAGTTACCTATCCAACTAATACCTAATTAACGACCTTCCGTTAATAAATCACCCCTTCTACCTAGACTAATTAATTATTATTAATTAATTAGCTTTCCCTTCCATTTAACCAATAAATCAATATTTAATTGATTTAATCCCCTTATAATAGCCTAAATTGTACTAATATTCCTCTAATTAGCTTCTATAAGCTTACATCTACCTATTAATTAATCACCTTTGATTAATTAAAATACCCCCCAACTCCCATGACTTGTTAAACATGTATTAAACCCTTCTAAAGTAAGGTTACCTTTAATAAAGCAACCTTATCCATTCCTAATCATGTTTTACCTTTATCCCATATTCATGAGAATGTGTTGAATCCTTTATCCTTTGGGCTATATAAAGAGCCCTCCACCTACCTTTTTACTTACACCTAAACTTTCTAAGAGAGCAAATGCAAAGCATATAGCAAAGAGACTAAGAGCTTGCACCTTGCCCTTTTGAGAGTTCATCATCTTGAAGAGTTAAGCCTCTTTCTTAAAGTGCTTGGGTCATATGGGAGGTGTCAAAAGGGTCTTGTAGCCCAACTTTGATTAACCCCCATTCCTAGGTTCTTGGAGCATTAAGGACAAATATTTTGATAGCCATGGAGCTTACTTAGGTCCATTCATTTATTTGTTGTTAGAGAATGGAGGAGTTTAGATATTTAGCATTGTTAGTTTCAAAGTTTTTATTGATGAATGCTAGCATCTAACCCTTGTTTAATTCTTATCATGATGGTGTTTATGCTTTTTTTAGCTAAATTGTAGAACTATTTTAGGTGGTAGTTCTTGCTTCATTTGATTTAGCATTAAGCAAATTATATATGCACACAAAGCGACTCCATTGGGGAATTGTTTTTCTTGATGTATTCCAGTTCTATAATAATTTCTTGATCATCCTTTGATTTGGTGACTCCACATTTTACTCGTGGGGAAGGGCTCTTGGAATTGAAGACTCTCGGTTTCAACTTTTAGAACAACAAGGTTTTCCTTTCCCTTGACAAGGAGAAATAGAAGAGCTCATTCAACAAGCACTTCTTCTATCAAAAATAGAACTCCTATGGGTGGTATTCCTCGAGAGAAACTCGGTCCTAATCTACGTGCTCGATTCTTCTTTGGTGTTTCAGCTCCCCTTCAAGCCATTTTCCAAGAATGAAAACACCATTACCTTGGGGCAATTGTGTTGGGCCTCTTTTCCTTCCTCAACCTTTGCATGAGTTACCCAAAGATAACAAGAAGAACTTTCCCAAGTTCGAGAGGTGATGGTAAGGTACATCACGATCAACATATCGTGGCCTTCATAGTTACATGTGGAGTTTTGGGAGTTGAACACGAAGATGTCTCAGTAAGGATTTTTATTGAAACCTTACAAGATAATGTAGCAAATTAGTTCTATCACCTTAGGCAGGAAAGTGGCTATCACTAGGAACATAATGAGAATGATATTTGAGAATCACAAATTTCTCAAATAAAAAAGGAATCACAAGAACCCATGAGAGAATTTATGGCTCAATTCAACAAGTTGATCAAAAAAATCCCACTAGAAACTCAACCTGTAGATCAAATCCAAAAATTCTTCTTCTGAATGCCCAATTGCCTCAAGTTAGTTATGCATTGAGAAGAGCTAATCTTGTAACATTGCTGAGGATCAAACCCTTGTTGTTAGTGTTGAAGATGACTTAATCATGTCCAAGAAGTTTAAAAGAGATCCTTCTAAATATAGGTCTTCTTCTTCCTCCTCTTCCACTCCTAGGCCTAATACTGATCCATTAGTACAAAAAATTACAAATGACCTCATCGCCATTAAGAAACAATTGGCTCAGCATGCCCCCTATGCAGATGTTCCAAGGAGGAATTTTCAGCCCAGAAATCATTTTCCTGCTTCTCAGACAAGGCTAGCATTAGAAGGGCCACCTATTAAGGTCCCTGTTAATGCAACCTATGAAGTTGAAGAGCCAGAGGATGAAGAGGTTAGTGAATATGGTGAAGAACTTGTTGAAGAAGCTGATGAAGAAACAAAGGAACTTGAGGGATCTCGAGTTAATTTCTTCACTACTGAAGGTGTTGATAAAGAAGATGATTATTATGAAGTAGTAGCAAACATGAATAGCAAATCATATGCTGTCATGACTCAATAACAGACAAATAAAAGGGAAAAAATGATGCAACCCACTAATAGGTCCAAGGAGCATCCAATGATTATCCCTGTGATTGTAAAAAGAGGGTCTCCTATTCCCACTATGTCCACACAAAAGGTGAGTTCTACCAATTCTGCTACTAAAATTTCTTCTTCTTCTTCGACTCCTAAAATTGATAAACCTAAGGTCCCAAGCGATGATAGCCCATCCACCTCTGGATCTTTCGATATCATTGATCATCTAAAAAAGACCAAGGTTCAAATCTCAGAGGCTGAGTATTATCAAACCCATCCCAAGGCTTTTGCTAAAATGGTTCACTTTGTCAATTCTCATTCCAAAATTACCTCTAAAGGCCTTTTACCCACTCCATCCTCTGCACCACAACCCAATCTGGTAGTTGTCATCACCTCACCCAATGATAAGATCAAACCATTCTATGTGACCCTCCTTATAGCAGGCCATAAGCTCAGAATGTGTAATAGACTCAGGGGCATCAGACAATGTAATGCCTGCCAAAGTAGCCCATGCCTTGGGCCTAACTCTCACATGCACTTATGGGTCTTGTTATTCTATGGAGAGCAAAGAAGTGCCCCTAATTGGAAGGATTAAAAATGCGCAAGTAGCTTTTGCTACTCTACCTAAGAAAAAGGTTTTGGCTACTATCCTAGTAGCTGACATTTCCCCTTCATATGGAATGTTGCTAAGTAGGAACTTCTATAAGGATGTGGGAGGAGAAATTCAAATGGATTGGTCACATGCCCTCATACCAGTTAATGGACAAATGAAGAAGTTGTTTCCTGAGAAGCAGTATGAGTATATTATACAAAAAATAGATGATCCCAAAGCATAAATACTTTATGAGGATATGGGGCATGGCAACTATATGATTATGTCTCCAGAGGAGATCCAACTCCCCAAAAAATCACTTAAGGATCCTAATGGTGTTTGGATATTAGAGTTTGATGAAATTTGTTCTAGAGCTGGTGTAGTATTGGTGTCTCTTGAGGGAAAGGTTTTTCCTTTCTCATTCAACTTACAATTTGAAAATACTAATAATACAATAAAATATGAAGCTCTCATTCTTGGGCTTAATGTGGAAAAATAAAAAGGTGTGAAGAATCTTCTAGCTCATGGAGACGTGGAGCTAGTTGTCAAGCAAGTTAGAAACCTTTTCCAGGTAAATAATAGAAGGTTGAAACATTATAGGAATCAGGTTTGGGACTCTATCAAATTTCTTGACGCATTATCCATTGAAGCAGTGCCTAGGGAGGAGAACACTAGGGCTGATTCACTAGCAGTCTTAGGGTCATTGCTGATACCTCATCCTGAATTCTCTCAAGATAGGTTTACCATTGAGATGATCCATAGGCCCAGTGTACCTGATAATGCAAGTAACTAGTAAGTTTTTAATGATGATCAACATTTTCTTTCCTTCCTAGAACTTAGGGATGACTTTGAATAGTTATACTTTGAAGGAAGTGACAATTTACCTCATGAAAGTGTGACTTAAAATAAAGAGGATGTCAATGAAGAAGAGATAGATCAAGATGGGTGTATCAAACTCAAAGTTAACAAGATTCCAAAGGGACTGGTGAGTTTAGAAGAATTTTTTGGTAATCATGACAGGCATATGAAGTTTAAAGTTTCTACTGGATCACAACAATTTGCTAAGTATGACAAAACTAATATTGGGAGTTCCATTGACCCTAAGCTTGTGAACATTGGAAAATGTTGTACACCAAAGAAAAGAAGAAAGTAATTAACCTTTTAAGAAAATATAAATATGTTATTGCTTATTCCTATGAGGATCTAAAATCCTTTCAACCAAAGGAGATGCAACATTTCATCCCTCTCAAACTTGGGATTAAGCCTTTTAGGCAGAAGCAAAGGCAATACAATCCTAAAATAGCTGACACTATTTTTTAGGAAATACAAAAGTTGTTGAAAGCCAAAATCATTTTTCCTATTCACCATTCAACATGGATTGCCAACATTGTGCTGTTAGGAAGAAAAATGGTGAGATTTGTATCTGTGTTGACTTCAGAAATCTGAATCAAGCTTCTTTAAAGGACAACTATCCTTTGCCCATGATGGATCAAGTATTACAAGTTGTGATGGGGTCTGAAATGTTGTCTATGCTTGATGGATTCTCATGATATAATCAGGTAGAATTCAATACCGTAGATCAACACAAGACATCCTTCACTACTCCTTGATGTACATTTTCCTACAAGAAGATGCCTTTTGGGCTCATTAATGCGGTGCCACTTTCCAGAGAGATATGGACTTGGATTTTGGAAGTTTGAAAGGAAAATGTATTGTGGTATATCTAGATGACTTAAATGTATTTTCAAAGCAAGCAAGCGAGATCATTTTCAGCATCTGGAAACAGTTCTTTTGAAGTGCAGAGAACATGGGATCTCTTTGAATCCTAAGAAATCCATATTTTGTGTCACAGAGGGAAAATTGCTAGGGCATGTTGTCTCTAAAGATGGTATAAAAATTGATCCTGAGTGAGTTCAAGCTATTCAGTAGATTCCTCTTCCAACCAGCAAGAAGGGAGTGCATTCTTTTTTCGGTAAGATTAACTTTCTAAGAAGATTCATCCCTAATTTTGTAGAACTAACCTTGAATATCTCTCAAATGATGAAGGAAAACAAACATTTGGCTGGTATTCTAAAGGGAAAGAAGCCTTTGAAGGTATTAAGAAGGCTATTGCTAGAACTCCCATCTTAGCATGTCCAGATTTCAACAAAGATTTTATTATCTATTGCTATGCCACAAATAACACCCTGGCTGTTGTTTTGACTCAAAAATATTCTAATGATCATGAGCTCCCAATTGCATTTATGAGCTACATTCTTAAAAATCATGAGTTGAAATACACAATGATAGAGAAACATGCTTTTCAGTAGTTAAAGTGTCAAGCAGTTTTGTTTTTATATTCTTAACTCTCACTCCATAGTACTTGTACCTGACACAACTATCAAGTCCATTCTCATGCAACAAGAGTTTGGATCCAAGAGAGGAATTGGGTGTCAAGGTATGATAATATGATATTGACATTAGACCAACAAAACTAGTATGTGGAAAAGGCTTGCGTGAACTCATCGTTGAGGGAGCTGGACATGAGTTACCCGAGGATAAAGTTGATCTTCCTACCATTTTGTTTCTCAGCTCAATCGATGAATGGTATGTTGATATCACACATTTCCTCACTTATGGAGAATGCCCCTCTCATTTGACTGCCAAAGAAAAGAGAGTTGTTAAGTTAAGATCAGCCCAATATGTATTGTGGGAGAATGCCTTGTTCAAGCGTGGGTTAGATGGGAGATTTCTAAAATGCGTGGAAGAGGAGAAATAGAGGAAGCCACTTTTGGCTTTCCATGATCAAGTGTGTGGAGGGAATTACTCATCAACTGTCACTGCTCATAAGATTCTTTGGGTAGGATACTATTATCCTACCTTGTTCAAAGACGTGTCAATGTGGATTGATAAATGCGAGGCTTGTCAAACTTTCGTGGGTAGACCTAAGTTGGCTGCCTTGCCTCTAAAGCTAGTCAAGATTGAAGAGCCTTTTCAGCAATGGGGTTTATATTTCATTGGAACACTTAATACCTCTTCTAGTCTGGGCACACCCACATATTAAGCGCCCATGAGACTATTTTACTAAGTGGGTACAAGCCATTCCAATAAAGAGTACTACTTCTGAAGTAGTATGCAATTTTATCAAAGAAAACTTCTTTGTAAGGTTTGGTGTGCTGAACAAGATTGTGACAGATAATGCCTCAAATTTTTCTTCAACTGAGATGATGGATTTATGTTATGGATATGGCATCTCCCTGGCTCACTCTTCGGATTATTATACTCAAGGGAATGGACAAGTAGAATCGACAAACAAAAATCTGGTGGCCATAATAAGGAAATTAGTTAATGAATCTCAGAGGAACTGGCATAAGAAACTCTATGATGCTCTTTGGGTAGATAGGATCACACCTAAAAGAGCTATTGGGATGTCTCCTTTTAGGTGGTATATGGAGTGGAAGCTCAATTTCCAGTAATAATGGAACTACCAGCCTTACATTTAATGAAGGCCATTGAAGACACCAGTTTCAATGATTCTTTGGATAAAAGGATCATATACCTTTATAAATTGAATGAGGACAGGTTTAAGGTTACTGATAAAATCTCTGCTCACCATCAGAAGGTAAAGGACTTGTTTGACAAGAGGGCCAGGTTCAGGGATTTCAAAGTTGGAGACATTGTTTTGCTATGGGATAAAAGACATGAACCTCGTGGTAGCCATGGTAAGTTTGATTCTCTTTGGCTTGGACCTTTCAAGATCAGGCACTTTGTTGGTGAGAATTATTTTTACCTTGATTATATGGATGGTTCTTCTCTCCCACTTCCTTATAGTGGGCAGTACCTGAAATTGTTTAAGTCCTAGGTGATTAGGAAGTCCTTTGTATATTATGTATAGTGTGTGTGTTTCCCCTTCCTTTTTCTTGTTTTGGTGTGTTTTCTTCATTTGGGGTGTTGTTTTCTGTATTGGTTTGCTTTTGACTCCGTGGCCCAATGGATAAGACACTGGTCTACTTCCCCTAAGTTTTTTGAGAGTTTTTTCCTTGTCTCATTCCTTTGATTTTTAGCCAAGTTATCCCCAGAAGGAGCCAATTATTGTCCTCTCAAAATTTTCCCTCTTTTGAAAGTCAAAATTGTAAAATTTTGAGTTAACACCTTTTTTATGATGTTCGGTAAGAGGTAAAGTCATAAAGTTAGGAAAATTCTACATTTTTGAGTCATTTGTGTGAGTTACGGGTCTGTTGGACATTTTTGTCCCATGTGTCCCAAGTTTACTTGGGCTCCTATTTGCCAATTTCTTTGCTTCATCCGAAATCTATTTTCTTTGACCCCTTGAAACTTTTTATTCCAACTGTCCCAAGTTCACTTGGGCTCTGTTTCGAAATGTCCACATCAATTTGCATCATGAAATTCATGTACCTCTGTCCCTCATGTCCTAAAAGCATTTGATAATTCTCTCCCCGCATCACCCGCATCGGCCGCATCATGCTTTCGTGTCCCACGTGTCCTAAATGCACCAAAGGCTATCGGGGATAATTTTTCGCGCTATTCCCGATGCTTGCTTTTTGAGTTGGTAGATATGAATTTAATGCACATTTATGACCTTCTCTCTCCTAAATGACTATTTAATAAACTGCCCCCTTTGCATTTTCACACACTACTTCTCATTGTCATTTTCTCATTGCTCTTGTGATTGAAATCCTTGCTCATGTCCCCATTTCCCCTACATTTTTCATTTCAGATTCAAACTATGAATTTTCCTTTCCAAACACTCTCAGTATGAAGATTAAATTCCAAGGCCAGGAGCAGGTTTCCCCACTCGAGTCTGTCGTTCCCGATATCGGGGATAGTGAAGTTCATCACCTAGACTTCACCGATTTTTGGACCAGGTTGACAGACCCGAACCCTTCTCCAATGGCGCAAATGATTAATGATAGCGGTTTGGCATTTGCTTTGCTGCTAGTTTTCCCATCTCAGTGGAATGTGCAGACATGGTACTTGCTTACGGGGCTCACTTCAACCCCGAATCGAATGAATTAAAAATATACACAAGGAGCTCATCACCAAGCTTGACGTTGTTACCATTTCTTCTGCCCTAAAAATCCCAGAAATGGACAACTCTATTGTGATTTCCCAAAACCAAGCACATGCACTCTTTGACCAAGATAGTGAAAAATACAAGGCCAGAGTGGCAAAGTCATGGCTTAAGAACCCTAAGAAAGGGGTGTCTCGTTTATCCAAAGCTCTGTTTAGGTCTGATTTCAATGAGGAGTTGTCCAATTTCATAATCCTATTAGCACGGGTCATGGGCTTGCCCTCTACTAATGAGTTTCACTTCTGGATGTGCCCGCTCATCAACATTGTGTGTGAGGGTACTCAGAGCATCAATTGGGTAGAGATTATCTACATGAACTTGATAGATCAGCTATCCAACGTGTAACATACTAAGAAGTTCTACATGACTTCTTATCTGATGTATACCCTTGCAGCTTCCAGACAATGGTTTGGCTTCACCTACATTGATGCTCAGAAAGATGATCCCATATATGATTACTGCCCTCAGTTCACACTAAACACAGCAATCACAATTTCAGAAGGGTGAATGATGCTTTCACCATGTATATTGTAAGACTTCTGGAAAGTGACACTGCCAGGAGATTCTCAGATGAAGCCATGAGCCTGATAGTGAAGTACGGAGCTTACTTCATTCAGTTCAGAAGATTCTCTTATATCAGGCTGGTAGGCTATGAGAGCACCCCTCTCAAGCTCCCCATGTTCTGTAATGACAAAATGGCCTTGATTGAGGTATGCAGGCAATTAGACAAATTGCACAGAACTTGTAGAGATAAGAAAATCACTGGTCTACACTTCCCCATATCTTTGGGGAACTACACATGCAAGATGGCTCTGGATGCCCAAAACATAGAAAGAGCCCTAGCTGCCATCACTTGTCCATTTCTTCAGGCCCAGAACCTACTTTGATTTGAAGAATTTTATTGAACAGAATCTCATAATCAATTACCATCATAGGGCAGACACTGAAGATTATTGGGCTGACTATGCAGATGATTTTGAGGCAAGGAGGAGACATTATGGTAGGTTTCCCCTTCAGCTAATACAAGAGCTTAACTTGTATCAAATCCTTGAAGGGTTGTAGGATGACAACACAGACCTGTTATCATATGAGTATGAAACCATAATCAAGCATACTCCTATAGAGGACATGGATTGGTTTAAGAAAGAAAAAGATGATTTGGCTGAGATCCTAGCTCCTGTCCTAGTAAGAACCAAAGTCTGGGTGGATAGAAAGATTCGTGAGCTAAGGAAGAACACAGGAGAATCCTCTTCCAAAGACACTTTAACACCGAGGAAGGAGGCACAAACACCTAGTTCAGAGGTTCCTATATAGACTCCTCCTACCTCATCAAGTAAAGGACCTGCATCCTCCACTCCTTCCTCCTCTACTCAAGTCTATCAAAAGAAGGTGAAGGAGGTTAAGAAAGAGCCCATTGAAGAAGATCCTCTACCAAAGCATTCAGAACTGACCTCTGGGCTAGAGAACATCATTGTTCTTAGTGAGAGTGAAGATAATGAAATACCAACTCCTGCAGATGCTTCAGGAACCCCAATGGATATAGAGAAAGAAGTTCAAAGCACTGAGCCTCCAAGCACCATTGACTCCTCTGTTCAGAAGCCTTAGCTGCCCCACTCACATCTCAACTGGAAGCAACAACAGTACATACTTTGAGTGCCATGAGTTCCCTTTCTCTTGGTCCTCTTGCCCCCCCTTCTTCTTCCTCCTCCTCTTTTACATGGGTGCACCTTTTGTTGATAGTAGGAAGAGGAAGTCCTCTTCTCGTATCTCAGGACCCAACTTTGATGTTGTGGTAGCCTTGTTAGGCACTACTCCTTCTTCTCGACCAAGAAAGCCAGGACCACTTCAAGAATAGTATCTAATGCCCAAGGTCAGAAATTCCTAGAGATAGCTAAGCCCAAGGTTGATAAACCAGAACAGGATTTGCAGGCTTTTGATCTAGAACTTTCAAGGATCTCAATGGGAGAGTCTACCCCTGAAGGTGAAATACACAACCTTCAAGAAACAGTCACCAGGGTCATTGGGAGGGTGGAAAAAGGGCAGCAAACTATAGAGCAGCTGGAGGAGTAGGCTCAAGTGCTTTCAAGTTTCATTAAGTCGTTGTTATCTAAAGATAAAGTTTTAGATCCCACGCCCCTGACTGCTCTTCCACCACCTGTGATCCTCAGTCAAGATGAAGTTCAAAGCATCAAGGACATACATAGGTACTCCATCTATGGGAGGGCTATGGAGGCCATGGTGGATGACATGCTTATTGCAGGGTAGAATTTCATTGGTGAGGCCTTCAAGATCAATGAGAACGTAAATAATTTGTAACAGAATCTATCCTCCACCATTGGAAATATGGATAAAGATCTCAAACTATGGAGCAAATGCATAGTATACCTTCACCTCATGGGGCAGACTAATGAAAACCTTTTGATGGCAAGCTAGGTCTTTGATGATGTAAAAGATAATTTGTCAAAATCATGGGTTTTCAGTGTAGAATGGAAAATCAAAGTGCTGGAGGAAGCCTTAGGAGAATTAAGGAATAACTAGTAGAAGGGAGAAACATTCAAGACTTTTGTAATTGTTGCTTTCAAGAATATTCACTGCCGACTCCTAGATGAGACCTCAGGTGTGTCTCTCTCCCTACAGGAAATTACAGCTCAATTAAGAGCTTTTTTCAAAGAAAATCTGTTCAGAGAGGACTCCATCACTAAGGAAAAGATGAAGGAAATCTGCTCTCTCCAGTCTACCATTGAAGAAGCCAACAAGGAGTATCATATGCACGTCAAATTTGAAAAAGAGATGGAGAAATTTCTCAGATCTTAGACCCGGAACTCACGCCAACACATTAGTTCTCGGTGGCAGGGACATAACAGAGGCTTTGAAAAGGTTTAGATAGTGGATCCTCAAGTTAGTGGGCCCTCCCTAATCATGAACACTTGTCTTCTCCTCCTGACTTCTCTTCCTCTTTCTCTTCTCATCTCATATTTATTATAATTAGTTGGGGTTTTACGTTAAGCATCCCTTTAACTAAACATTCTATTTAAAATAAGTAGTTACCAGGTGTAACTGATTTGTAAAATTATATATTGGACTCTCTTCGCCATTTGAGGAGTTGGGCGAGATTATTTTGGAAAGTTTAAAGAGTAACAAAGCAATCAATACAAAAGTATTTCCTTTCTTTGTTCATCTGGTCTTGTTATTCATTTTTATCCATTGAATACTGTTGAATCATTTGTTTACATTATGTCAAGAAACTTTGTGTTCTTGTAGATGTTACTTCTAGAACTTTGTGTCTTTGTAATAACATCTTACTGATTCAAATGAAAATGGTTTTGTTCCTAATCATTTTTTTCTGGCATATATAAGGAATTATTTTGTTATCTATAGTTCTAGAGAATGCCTTTCTACTCATTTCCACTACTTCATTCCTTTGTACTTTTCCATTAGTAATCCATTTTATATTAAAACACTTTCATGATATCCCAGTTCCACATTGAAAATATGCATTGTATATATGTAGATAGGTTTTGATTTTAAATAAGGGAACCTCTCCCATTAAAGAGGAGGGACTTCTTGACCCCTGACTGTTATTCTCAATGAATTCCTTTTTGATGACCAATAGGAAACACATGTGTCTGAGGTAGAAGATCACATCTTTGTACCTCTAAGAACTTACCAACTTTGCAAGTACATCAAACCTGTTTTCCTCTAGCTGATTCACTTCCACATTCAGAAAGTTTCTCTCAGCCACAAGCTTAGCAAGACCCAAAACTCTTACCAACATTTTTGTTTGGATGTCCATATCATACTCCTGTAATTTGTTCACACATCTACACCTTTTACTTGAGATCTCCATCTCTCGATAAGATGTGTTTTACCATGGTGTGGGAACATAAGCAACAACTTTTGAACTCAACTTATAAGGCTTGAAAACTTTTGTTTATTTCACCAATGCAAATGCTTGTTTTTCCATGATTGTATACTTCAGCTCAGTTGCGTGTAAAGCCTTACTAAAGAAGGCAATAGACCTCTCAGCCCCATTCTCATCCTTTTGCAGAAAAATATAAGTAATGGTATACTCAGAGGCAAAGGAAAATATTTGGAAAGGCCTCTTATAGTTTGGGGCTGCTAAAACAAGTGCATGTTTAAGTGCATCCTTAATTCCTTCAAAATCTTGAATGGCAGCCTCCTCCCATTTGATAACTTGGTCCTTCTTTAGCATGCTTTTGATTGGAAGAGTCAACTTAGCAAAGTTGGAAACAAACCTTCTAATAAAATTAATTTGACCAAAGAAATATTGGATGCCTTTCTTGGTTCTTGGGATAGGTACTTTGCTGATTGCTTCCACTCTCTCAAGGTCTATCATAACACCATCTTTTGACACAATGTGACCAAGCATCTTGGCCTTTTGCATGCCAAAATGACACTTCTTTGGATTAAGATAAATTCCATACTCCCTACATCTGATCAACATCTTCTCCAAGTGCTGCAAATGATCACCTCTCTACCTTGAAAACACAGTCACATCATCTTGGTAAACTACAATAAAGTCATTGATGTAACCAGCAAAAGCAACATCCATTTCTCTTTGAAAAGTGGCACTAGCATTCATCAAACCAAAGCCATCCTAGCAAAAAAACATATGTTCCCTAAGGAGTAGTGAATGTTGTCTTAAGTCTTTCTGATTCTTTGACTACCACTTGATTGTATCCAGAGAAACCATCCAATGTAGAAAGAAACTCAGACCTTGTCACAAGCTGCAACATATTTTCCATATTTGGCAAGGGATAGTTGTGCTTCAGTGAAGCTCTATTTAGATTTATGAATTTTACACAAAGTCTTATATCTCCATTCTTCTTTCTGACTGGCACAAGGTTTACAAGCCATGATGAATACCTTGTGAGCTGAATGATCCCTCCCTCCTTCAATTTCTTTAATTCATCTTGCATTTTCATGGAGAGGAGTAGATTGATTAGACTTTGCTTCTATCTAAATGGTTTAGTCTTGGCCTCAAGAGGGATCTCATGTTGAAACAAGTCTTCTCTATATGATTTTAGCTTGGAATAGGACCAAGCAAGGAAGTCTTGATACTTTTTTAAGAGTTGGGCATTGGACTATTTTTCCTCTTTACTTAAATTTCTTCCCAACCAAATCTTCCTTGGTTTACCATTAGTGCCCAAGTTATGCTCTTCCACATCCCTTGAGGAAGACATGTTGCTATTTATGATGCAATCAACATTGTTAAAATTTGACTTAAGTGCAACAAGACTTCTAGGAATGGTGTTGGTTTCTCAATTGGATGATGTATTTCTCAAAAAAAAATTCTCTTCCTTTAGTCATGCATACCATTGGCACCTAATCAATATTCTGATTTTCAAACTCACCTTGGTTTTGCAAGAACCTTTGCACTTGAGAATCATCATCAAACACTTGCCAATGCTTGATGTTGTCAGGGACAGCTGGCCTAGTCAACACTTCAACATTGTACTCACAATAAGGTGAAATGGTGCAAACTCTAAATCTTGACCCCAACACTACCAACTTGTCAGCAGCAACATTCAAACTTCTGTCATGATGCACAATATTAAAAGAATCAAACATTTCAATTAGATCCCAAACTGCATGCTTATACTACTTCATCCGTTGATTTTTTGTAGTATACCATTTTCTTGTTTGTTTGACAACTAACTCTGAATATCTCTTTGCAATGATGTCCTTGAAACCATATTTCTAGGCAATTCTTAGACCCAACAACAAGGCTTCATACTCAGCAATGTTGTTAGTACATTCAAAATTAAGCTTGAAAGAAAAAACAAATTCTTCCAATCTAGGAGAAATCAGAATTACACCAGCACCATTTCCAAATTTTGAACAAGCTCCATCAAATAGTAAGGTCCAAGGAGAACATACCTGCTCAAGACACTTTGATTGATCCATTTTGTGTTCTTTTCCATTAGCAAAACCAATAAAATTATCAACATCAACATCAGCAAACAATACTTCATAGGAAGCATTGTTTGGATCCTCAATTAGATGTAACATTTTCTTTTCTCCATAGAGATTGACTAGGATGCCCTCAATGGGAATGGTGGAAAAATAAAAATCCATTTGGAAACTCCCTCCAACACTTGCATCCCACTTTCTTGACAAATTGCGTACCCCATTTAGCAGGGCAATCAACAATCAAAACATCTAATTTCAAATTCCTCCTAGATAAGATACAAGCTACACTACCAAACATTTCACACAACCAACAACTAGTACTTCTCTTGAATCCATGGTAGTACACTTCCCATAGGCAACTGCCACTTTGATATCCAACTCATTAATGACTTCTAGAGGCATGACATTACATGATGCACCAGAATCAAACATACAATTGTGAAACAACCTATCTTTTATGATCAAAGTTTTGAAGAATGGATCAACATTCAATTGGGAATCAACCAAAGATGTCCCCAAATATACCTCAGGTGTCTCTCCAAGATCTTCTACTACTAGTGGTGTTTCAAGGTCAACAATGATTTGAGGTGGAGTTTCAACAACATTTACATTTCTGCCTAGAGTAACCTTCTCTTCTTTCAATCCCAAGTACTCAAATGCTCTCTTCTTATGCTCAGGAATTCTAAGCAACTCAATGATTGGAACACTCACTTTAATTTGGCTCAATACTTGGGCTATGTCATAGGGGACACTCTTTGGCAAAACAACATTGGAAGGGATACAAGAAGATTCACTAGATGGTAGTGGATTCTTGGCAACTTGGGCATGAGGAGGACTGTAATTTTTGTTTGGGACAACAAAACTTTTGACAGGTGCTTCTCTCCTAGGAGATTCTTTTGGAATGCTTGTGAGAAAGGGTGTTTTAGGTTTGGCTTGAGGCCCAACTCCCTTAACAACTTTTCTTCTAGTATTATAGTCTTTCTCTTGAGCTATAACAACATTCATCAACAATTGTCTATCTTCCTCCAAAGGGATACCACCATCATATTTCTTAATCATCAATGCTCTTAGGTATTCAAAGTCATTGTTAGGAATTTCAAATGCATGAACTACATCTACATCATGAGTATGAGAAAGAGAAAGAAGTGGTACCCACTTTATGTAATCCCAAAAGGTTGCAGCTGTCCTAGTACTTATTACTTCAGTAGATGTTGCTCCTCCTTGTGAGCTTGAAGAACAACCCATCATGTAAATATCATCATTAGTACCATCATCATTATTAACTTCACCTTCTTTCTGGTTTTCTTCACATGGAGGATGGGGCAGAAAACACCTATCACACCAATCAATATCAACAACCTCTTTAACAACAACAACCCTAGTAGTTAAGGGATCAGGTAACACTCTTCCTTCACGTGCTTAAGGATGTCTATTTGCAGATCCAATAGGCCCTTTACCTTTTCATCAAACCTCTACTCATTCCTATGGTGATTTCCAAATCTATCTTGTGCTTGCTACCTAGGTTGACCTTGTGAAGTCTGCCCAATTCCCTTCTCAACTCTTGCCAACTTGTATGAGATTTCTTTGACAGCCCCTACCAAAGTTTTCATAACCTCTTCTAAATCAACACCTTTGCTAGCTTGAGATGTATCAGGGTTTATCAATTTTACACCATCTCTCTTGAGAGGTTTCCCAATTACTTTGATGATCTGTTTTCAATTTGAAGTGCCATGGTGAAAGCTTGTCTTAGATTGGTAGGGTTCTTGTCTCTTATCTAATAGGCTTCCTTTTTATCAAATGCATCTACATATTTGATTAAACAAGATTCATCACAAGGCCTCAAACCAACAGGAAACCTTCTCAAAGTTTTGTTAAACCTTGTGTTGAAGTCATGGACTGATTCATTAGGGTTCTTCTTGATATTCTCAAACTCGAGTAAAAGAATCTAGGATTAGTCTAGTCACCATATTACAACCTAATTGAATTTTTCATTTTAGTCCATAAATCAATAGAATTATCAAGTAGAGCCTTGTACCAATCCCTAGCATATTCTTCTAGTGTATGAATAAAAAATTTGACATACACATCCTCAAACTCTATCTCAAAATATTCCATCATATTATCAAAGAGTTTGAGATGTTGATCACTAGTTATTGCATTGTTTCCTTGAAATTTTGGCAATCTATTTTTGACATCTTGTGGAACAACATTCGGGTAACCATCCATTCCTCTAAAATTTATAGGACCAAAGGTGTTAACAAAAATGGAGGTCTAGGCTAAGCCATGTTATTTTGTGGTGGTGATCTTGGAGGAGAAACAAAATGATGAGGAGTGAGAGGTCTTTGGGGAATGGGAATGAAATCTTCAAAATAGATCTCTCTTAAGGGCTCTCCTTCTTGATGATCTCTAGAAAATTTAGAAAATACAGGAGAAAATTTAGGAGCAAGCCTTTCAAATGCACAAGAAGGTCCCTCACCTGATGGGGAATTCAAATCAGCAATAGGATTTTCTGAATCAGATCCACTTGAAGAAGAATTGCAGTCCTCAATAACAGGCTGCTCACTTTCAAACTCAACAATAGGGATCTCCTTTCTTGCAGTCAAGTCTCTAACAACCTTCCACACCTTTCTCCCCTCTAGCTCTGAGTTTCTTGAATCTGTAAACAACTTCTTAGCAGAGTCCTTGATGAAGAGATATCTTCTTCCTTCTAGTTTTACAGATTTGAGAAACAAATTATAAATGATAGAAAGGTAAGACAACTAGTATTTTCAAGATCAAATCAGCATGGAGTCGCCACTAAGGAATTTCACCTTAGTTGTGCAAGAATGCACTAAAATAATATGTCAAATGTTTTCTAGTACTAAAACCTTTGCAAGGATTTATAAATCAGACCTTCTTCTTAAATCAATCAATCACAATGCACCCAAAGTGTATGAACTGCTAGGAAATGGAAAAAGGGTAGACAAAACTTGAAACCCTTGTTTAAAACTTGCAGATCTGAAGCATAGAATGATATTTTAACAATGTAGTAGCTCAAATAATTGAATACACAAATGCTCAAACTCTTCAAACACTCCACAAACACCAAGAAATTCCAAGAAATCCCTGCAATGGTGCCAAAAGGTGTTGGTACCCAAATTTGTTCTCCTTTTCAGTCTGAGTAGCATCAGAGATATGACATGAAGCTTGAAGTCAGATAGATCATGATGTGTGTCATTTTGTAGCTAGGGATGTGATCTAACTGAAACTCATATTTGTGGAGAGATGGATAACACTTTGAAAGGATTTTGATCTAACCCTCACTATTTTAGGTTGTGCTTTTTAACCAAGGTATGAGAACCTATTGTAACCCCCAAATCGTGAAGGAAATGAGTATATCCCTCAATTTATGTAAATAGTATGAAAATGCCTTGGGAAAATATGATCAACACTCCAAATATGACTTTCACAAGTTGTCACTCCCAGATTATGGAGATATTTTCAATGCAAGGCAAGGGTTATTGGAGACATTATATGATCCTGATTTGTTTTGTGCATTTTTGTAAATGGATTGTATTCTTTTGTTGACACACAATGCAATGCAGGGGTAGTATGGGTAGGATGGGTTATTTAGAATAATTTTTGGTGGGGTATTGATGAGACAAACTGGGATATATCAGATCTTTGACAACCTCTACAATACTTGAAGCAACTATCGATAAGATGTGTAAAATAATCAGAACATTCTTTCAACTAGAAGAGGCATAAATGGAAGCCCAGGTAGCACTCTTCACACAATATTTGATAACTCACCACAAAAGCTTGAAGTAAAGAACTCAATTAAACACAAAAATCCTTGATCAAACCATGCCGAAGGTTCCCCCAAAGTCTTACAAGAAACCTTTGTAGTCAAGGAAGGTAAAGTGATTTTAAATTTGTTTATCTGCTTATCAGATGAAGGCTCTTATAAATATGAGATTGCAAATGCCACTAAAATATCAATAAGAAATGGAGATTTTGTGTGATTTCTAAAGACTTTCAATGTAAGATTGCAACAAGAACAATGAAAACTATTTGCAGGCATTTAAAAATGATAACAAATTCCATATTTCCCAGAAAAACATAGGTTAACTCAAAAGCTTGTTAGATTCATCAGCAGGGGAGAGTTTTATGAAGAATATCAGAGCTGTGTGATGGCTATAAAATTGTAACCAACTCACATACATGAAGATCCAACACAATAGAAATTATCCCGAGTTCTTTGGTGGGTTTCTCAAAAGATGAGATTTCTCTCATAATTTTCTCATGATTTTCAACTTTTCCCCATCACTTTACAATTTCTCCAAAATTCATTATATACCTCATGCCACATTGGATCCTTCTTTCCCAAGAAAATAATATGCCATGGGATAAAGTTTGTTACAAAACAATCCTCATGATTCAATGAAAATGACATCAAACAGAAAAACATTCGCAGGTTTCTAGGTGTGCCCAAAAGATTTAAATCATTACAAATATCTAGATCATTATCCATCCTAGAGGCATGTTTTTCATCATTGAGGCATGCAAAAACTTTTTCTCATCATTTTCACCTTTTCACCTTTTCAAATTACCTCTGCAAGTTTTGATTTTGTCATTTCATGTTTTTGCTTGGGCTTGGGGCCAAAAATTACTTCAAAAACATCTCAAATCAAAGAATTAAGCCATGAAAGTGATGAAAATGATCCTTGAAGGCCAAGATGACACAAAATCACTATAAATTTTATGAATTTTGATGTAAAAATCACGATTCCAAGCTTCCGCAGCTCCCATGGTGGTCAAAACAAATGGATGCATGAAAACTGTTGATCTTATCCATCTTTTAATCCTGGCCTTCCACGTGGAAAATGAGGACTTATAAATAAGCTTGAGTTACCTTTTTAATTTTTTGGATAAGGCCGGACACATGGCAAAAAATGATTGGAAACCGATTTGGGCTTACTTTTTGTCTTTTCCACATTTTTTGGAAAAATGGAAAATTTTGAATTTTTCCTCTGCCCCTCCGTCTTTGAATTTTTGAGCTAACATGTGGCACATAGTGGGTCCGATTGGGATCACACTTAATTTCTATACATTTTGACCTTGTTTGGAAATTGGGAAAATTTTCACTTTTTACCCCGCGGGCCCACACCTTTGATTTCTCCCTCGCCACGTGTCGCTTCCTCTATCGCTAAAATCCGTGGGCCTAATTTTCATTTTAACTCCCTTTTTTGCTAAGGGAAAATTTTCAACTTTGTCTCCAGGGCCCGCGCCTCTGATTTATCCCCTGCCACGTGTCACTTGATGATTTGCTAGTGGGCCAGCACTTAAAATTTTTATTTTAAGCTTTCTTTACAAAAGGGAAAAATTCAGTCCTACTTCCTAGGTGACCCACCGACCTGCCTTGTCCTCCACACGTCACTCATTTATTTTCTTGTGGGCCAGCTCTTAAAATTTTTCCTTAACTCCTTTTACGAAAAAGGGGAAAAATCCCCATTTCCCTCCATGGCCCACACTTCCCTCTGACCCTTCATGGACAGTGTCTTCCGTGATTCTCGAGAGGGCCCCAGGTCCAAAATTTCACTTTAAACCATTTTGCCAAAAAGGCAAAAAACCTTAATGACCTCCGAAGGCCCGCGTTCCCGCACAAACCAAAAATACTTTCATGCGTGCTCCTCGGTTGTTGTCGCAGGTTATCAGACCAATTTTTGACTTTAATTTTTTTTGAAAAATAAGGTCTAAAAACCTTAAGGGAATCGACCACCCACCATCCCACCGCCAATCAGAACATGCCATGTAGGAAAATTTGGAAAAAACGGGTCCTTGGGCCCGAAAAATGCCCCATTTGTCAAAAAGGTGAAAAGTGAAAAGTTACAACACTTCCCCACCGCACCTCGGCCAATGAAAACCCGCCACATTGCCAATACCTTATGAGGATGAATTTGATGGGAAAATGACACCCGTCTGACCGTCAAAATGTAAAAAATTCTAGGGATGCCCTAGAATTCAATTTTTTCACCAAGGATGGCAGATTTTTTGATTCTAAATCAACTGAAGCATGATTTCGAACATTCTCGATCTAGGATTTGGATTTTCAAATACAAACAAGTATGATTTGATCAATTTTGATTTTTCCATGATCTGGAAAAGGGAAAAATGACATAGCCCGCAAAATTGGAAAACTAGGGCACAAAAAAGGGCAAACTTGGATTATTCTTTCAAATTAGGGAAAAACAACAAGTTTTGAGCACTTTTAAAGCATTTCAACTGGAGGGGAAGAATTACATACCATCAAATCAAAGGATAAAATGTTTTTGAGCAAATATAGATTTGAAAATTTTAGGGCAACATGGTAGAAGCTCAAAAATGGCACCAACAGGTTGTAGGCGCAAAAGATGAAAAAGGTGTTGCCTCGAGGGTGAAAATGATTAATTGTCGGATCAACTTTACAAAGCCACTAGAAAATAATTAAAATGGGGATTTCTCACATGATGTGAATTAGAATGATAAGGACTCAAAAGGTTGTGGTATGGAATCATAGTCATTAGTTGAGGGCACGAGAAACGTGATCAATTCATAATTTTTCCACTTGGCAACTTTTGGGTATGAATTTATTAAATGTCACTTTCTGAGGCAAATTGGTAACAAACAAAGTTTCCTCAAATATTCTTATTTTTGGGGGAAAATTTTGGATGAGTGAAATGTATAAATGCAATGAGAATAATCTTTCAAAAGGTTAGGGGTTGAATTATTAAGAGAAAATTTGAGAGATCCCATCTTCCTAAGGGACCAATTTGACTGTTAATTTCCTATGTTTTAGATTTCAATCACATCAAGTTAGTTGCAAGTGTACAACCATTGAAAATCTTTGAGACTTTTCAAAGAAACTTTCCCCTACTGATGTATCTAAATAATTTTGAATTAATCTATTTTTATCCTGTAAAATTGACAAGGAAATTTTACCGATAACCATACCGAAAATTTTGTTTCGATCCTCGTTAGGGATCCCTTGCGTTTGAACGTTGTAAAATCCCTTTAGGAAAATCTGGTTTTCCGAACTTAGTCTTTTTGGTCTTTTTGGCTGGGCCATGGAATTACTATGTAACACCAACTTTTGGTGCGCCCCCTTTAAAGCCTTTGGCGCATATTTTCCTATGTCAACACACCTTTCGGTGTGCCTTGTATGTTGAGTCTTCCCTGCGTGTGCCAAGGCGCATGCGCCTTCATGTTGGAAAAAATTTTGTTGCACCACCTTTTCGTGTGCCAGAGGCGCACATAATCTCATGGCGACACAACTTTTGGTGCGCCAAAGGCGCGCTTAGTTCCATGCTGGCGAATGCTTTGGTGCGCCAAAGGGCGCATGCTTTCCTATGTCGACAGCAATTTTCATGCGCCCTTTACAAAGTTGGTGGCACATTTATGGCTAGCTCACCTATATATATATGCATTTGCGCGCCCACAAATGTCATTTTCACCAGACACAAAGCACGTGATTTTTATTCTCTGAGCCTGTCAACCCCTGTCTCGTCATTTTCAATGCATTGTGGACCCATTGTACGTTTCTCACTATTTATCCAGGTAAGAGGTTCTTATTTCTCTCGTGTGTTTTACGTTTTTGGTTCTTTGTGTGCTTGGTGGTCTGGTTGTGGTTTGGAAGTATTGAAATTTTGATCTAGCCTCCCCCTTTGTTGTCTTTCCATATCCCTCCCCCTCTTTCCAGATCTGCTGGTAGAGGAAGTTCTTCTAAAAGCATGGTCTGAATCCCTTTGGATTAACCATTTTATTTCCCAAAAAAATCTTGGAAAAGAAAGGATGAAGGAGAGGCTAAACTATGTAAAAAACTCTGTTTTTCCCTTTGGCACATCTGTCCCCCTCACAGCATGAATAAAATCCGCGCTGATGATGCACCCATCATGCTTGTTGCATCAAATACCTTTGCACCCTCAAGGTGCACCTCCTTCACCTGATGCAAGCACTAGCCTTGCGCCCACCTTGGTGCACCAACCTTCCTTGCTGCATCGCATTAACATGTGCCCCTCAAGGCGCACCCCGCAACTGCGCAACACCGGCTTAATCTGCGCCAAGTATGAAGTTATAAAGGCGCAGGCACTTTCCTCATCACAAAAACATTCATGTTGTGCAAACCCTCCGTGCACGTGCCATGTTCCCTTTGGCGCATGAAAAGTTCTTGTTACACAAACCATACATGCGCCAAAGGGCGCACCAAATCCCAATGCAACATGAAAAATCCATGCGCCTTTGGCGCATCCTGTCTCCATGTAACACAATGTTTTCATGCGCACCCTGCAGCTTTCATGCGCCATGTGCCTCTGGCGCCAGTTTAACCCTTGCAACACCCTTTTCCCGTGTGCCTTACCTATTTAGCCCTGTAAGCTGCAGCTTTCATGTGCCATGCACCCTGAGCCTCAAAATAACTAACTCTTTCTTCTGTTAACACTTTAATGGAAAATCAAATGGCTAATACAACCTTTTTGGATTGGGTCTCGCTTCTTCTTCGTGCAGATCAGCAAATAAACTTGGAAGAACATATGTCAACATCCAGCAAGAGACCTACCAAATCCAAAGGAAAGGCCAAACTTACAGAAGAAGAGATGAAATATAAATATCAGAGGGTCAGAATGCCCGAGTCCCAGGCCGAGTGTAGCCTGGACGTCAGAGACTCAGAATTGGGGCATATTGATATGGAGGAATTCTGGGCTAGAACTCAGAAAGTCACAAGGAGTCCATGGATGGACAAACTGATAGGCAGTGCCCTGCACTTCACCGGAGGAATCCCGGTCAGCACCGTCAACAACGAATTCATGATGGTGATTGCCCAATGTTACAACAAAGACACAAGGTGTGTCGTAAACAGCAAGGGCGAGGTAGTCATTAACCTCACTGCCCGTCACTTTGAGGTAATACTCGGCATACCTCACCACCGGCACTTTGTGGCCGTCAGTCAAGCAGATTGCATTAAGGCCTGGGATGACAATGCAGATCAGTGTATGCAACTGATGAATGAGGTTTACTTGAAAAACAAAAAGGTAGTAACCCGGTGGCCCCAAATCATCCACCGCAGCGACTTCTCAGAGGAGCTCAGTGACACCATTACGTTCCTGAGCAAGGTCTTGGGCTTTCTGACACCCATTATTTCCATAAATGGATCGTTGCGGTACTTAGAGACCATGAACAAGAATATGCCGATCGGTGCTTTTCTTTGGGAGAAATTATAAGACAATCTCTCGGCATTCTACAACAATTTAGCACAACGGGACATTCCATATGAACTCCTACGTGGTCTACGCCTGCAAAGATCGAGAGGGACTATCCGAGGCCCGACGCAGAGTGGATTTTGGCCTCGGAGTCAAGATATACGAGTACTACCGGAATTGAGGTGGAGAATAGCATCTCCCGATTCACAAAAATTAACGATGTGTTTTTCTATCACATCATCTCGCTATTGAGGCCGAATATGACTTATGGTCGCATGACCAAAAGCATAGTAGCGACCACCGAGAAATGGGGGCTCTGTTCACCTGAGTTTCCCACATTCACCTATCTAAGGGCTGCCAACTTTTTAGGAGAGCCAACCAGCTCTTTGGGGTATCTTGGACCTAAACCGATTCTCTGAGAGTGTCAAGGTAGGCGATCACATACCACGAGAAATGCCTAAAAAGAAAGAAGGGTGGAACTCCTTTCCCCCTCACAGTGGGCCGATATACATGCTCTACCCACCACAAGGTGAAGGAAATGTTCGCAGAGCTGGAGCTGCTCAATTTAAGACATGATTTCCTAGCCAGGCCTACCTTCGACCCAAGGAGCTGTCTGCCAAGGGTGAAACTTGATCCAATCCACATCCCTCAGATTGAGGACATTTACATTGACGTCATCCATGAGGTGGAGCTCAGGAGAAAGGATCATTCTCGCCTAGCCTTGGCAGAAATCATCCAATATGGGATAGCCATTGTCCCCAAAGGCTTCCAAACTACGGAAGATGAAATAGACAAGGTATATACTGACACAGATGGGGACAATTGGCCCTTTTTGGCCATTGATAGAACTAAGGCCCCTCAGAAAATTGAGGAGAGGGTCAAGGAGACTCTGCGTAGGACAGAGCATTGGTTCCGGATGAACGAACTAATCTACCTTGGGGTTGATTTCACAACCTCCCCATTGGGTAACGCACCTCCACGATCCAAACAGCAGCCTAAAGGAAAGGGAAAAGGAGTAGAAGGTGAATCTAGCACCATTCAGGAAGAAGCCCCTGAGAGTCCTCCTTCCGCGGCACCCGAAGCAGGGTAATAACTCGGTCACACCGAGAGAAAGAAGCAGAAGAGGATATTCCCATAGGCCCATCCACTCAGGATGTCGGCATTGCCACAATAACTGAGGTCCCTTCTATCCCTTCTTCTTCTCTTCCTTCCCCTCCTCGAGCGACTCAGGTGACCATCCCTTTGGTCGTGTCCTCTCCCCCTTCTTCTTCACCTGCCCTTGCCTCTTCGTCTATCTTCTCTTCCCTCGCTGATCTGTCCTCCTCCATTTCTTCCCTCATCTCTGAGATCCCTTCCCTTCCTATGTCTTCCACTGCTGCAGTTTCCCTTCCTTCCGTGGGAACTTCTTCAGCTATTCTCTCAATGCCGCCGCCACGTGTCTCCACGTTTTTCCCCTCTACTACCGCAGCATTGCCCCTTCTCTGTTTCGGTCCTTCTACCATAGATCCACTGGATCTCTCAACAGCTAAGTCAACAAAAGAGGAAAGTTCCCATCACTCCGATGGACTTTTCCGTGATCCCATATAAGGGGGTGAAGAAGCAGAAGCCTGTCACATGCTTCTCTAAAAGTGTTGTAGGAGAGAGAGTTATGGAAATCACATACCCCAATCCCCTCAAAGAGAAAAAGGATCTGTCTCCGATAGATTTTACTGTGACCCAAGTCACAATGGGGACATCTTCCGAAAGTCTTCAAGGGGAGGCTCTTTCTGTAGTTGACGCCCTCTGCAAGAAGCTTAAAGAGATAAAGGAAGAGAAAAGGCAACTGAAGGAGCAAAACAAATATCTGCTCCAAGCCTTACAGAAGATGGGTAGTGCGCCTCCCACAACTGCCGCCGAAACTTCTGAGCTTCTCAGCCAGGAGAAAATTAATGAGTATGCCAAGATCGGCGAGAAGGGTATGGCCGTTTCCGCTTGGAGGAGCCAAATCCTCAAAGACAAAGTGAAAATTGATCGCCGAGTTCTCCAACTTGTACCAACATCGATAAAGGCGAATAAAGAGCTCCAAGCATTAGCGGGGGCCCATATCGAAGAGCTGGAACATGCTAGACTATAGCACGAGACCTTACAACAAATGTTCAATCTGTTGATCGAAGATCTGGTCAAGTTCAAGCATCTTCGCCATCCAAGGGCCCTCAACAAAATCATGTCCACTGGACTATCGGGTGGATCAGCTAGAATTTATTCTAGAAAAGATTGACAAAGTCAAGGAAGAAGCACCTGGATGCGATGCACCAAATGGAACAGATTGTTCTTAATATGTCGCTAGGGTTACTTACTCCTTCCTTCACTTTAAGGAAAGCTGATGAAACCACCCGGATCTTTAAGGAGATCGCTTCTCAAGGAACGGGGCCAGAGGTCACATTTGACACAGAATCTATCAACAACCTGCTGGCCTGTAGGGACTTCATCGGGTTCCTCATTGAGGCAGAAAAGGACTATTCCAAACTCCCAGAGAAGCTCATAGATGAGCGGGAGACTTGTGAGGTGATCTAGTGAGCGGCACAAGGATCCTTCCCAGGATCAACTAGGGCCAATAATCAACAAGTTCATGGAATACCACTCTCAGTTCCATATCTCGTCACCTGAGCAGCAACAAAAGCAGTCCACCCCCTTTCGGCCGTAAGATGACGATGACGAATAGCTACTTCTTCTTCTTCTTCTTCTTCTTCTTCTCTTTCTCTTCTTCGTCTTTCTTTTTGGAAATATCTGGAGTATGTTGATACAAATGATGACATCATCCATGTTGCATCATGGGATGATGTCATCCATCAAGTTGTAAAAAGTCAACATGACTTTTAGATATTTTGTAAATATCTTTGTAAATAGTTGTTGGCTCCTTTTTGGCCTTCTTTTCTCTCCTTCTTCTATAAATACCCCAATACTTGTTGTATTTGGGGATGGATGGATGAATATCTTTCAGATGAAAAATAGAAGTGAAGAAAAAAAGGACTTTGAGCTTTTTGTAACAGAAGAAAAATATTAATACAATATTTAGACTTTGTGCTGAATACTTGTGTTATGTGCATTAGATCTTTCTTACGTTAGATCTGTGTGTTTATTCTATTGGATCTACTGTTTTATTGTCATTTATTTATCATTAGTATTGCTTTGCTCCTTTATGCAAGTAGGTTTGGCTCTTTTTACTACCAATCCCAAAACATAAACCTTCTTACCTTTCTGCTTTGGAATTCATTTCTTTTCTTCCTTCGGACCTGCTCTTTCTTCATCCCCTCTTCCTTTCCTTTCTTTTCACAGTCAGAAACACCCCTACTGGGATGAGATCCCAAACCCCCGAAGGCAGAATCTATGAGACTTGCATAGATTCCTACTGGTAGAATAGCAATAAACCAGTTTCGCTTTGATGACTCAAAGAGGGGCTATGCCCCGCCACGATTGGCTCATCTATCCATAGATTTTCCCAAACAATGACAGATTTTCGGGCCAACACTATTTCAATCTTGGACCAATTTGTGTCTCGCATTGTTTGAGAATGTCTGCAAGTATTTTTTCTTATTCCTATTACAATATTGTGTTAAAGTTCCTCCGAATCACACGGGATCTCATCCCTCTAATAGTTTAGTGGCATTTACAATTTCATTCAAGAAGAGCCTTCATCATGATGAGATAAACAATTTTAAATCACTTCATTGTCATTTGTTGATAAAGATTGTCTGTAAGCCTTGGAGTGTATCTTAGGTGTGAGGAACTAGGGGTCTTTGATGTTTTATTGAGTCTTTAGTTTGAGCCTTCGTGTTAAATTCTTGGAGATTGTGTGAAACCCTAAAAATATGGGCCTCCATTGATGCACACCTTTTGGTTGAATTAATATTTTAGCTATTACAAAGCTTTCTCTCATTTATCTTTCCAATTGTTGTGAAGTCTCTCAAAGATCTCGTATAATCAATTTTATCTTGCTTAATCTCCCACTACAATTATTCAAAAACAATGAATACATCCCCGAACTACCACCTGTTTTCCCTCTATGTCCACAAATGTATAAGTTCTACTACCAAAATATCCATCCTAATCTTCATTCTCCTTCACAGACGGCAGAGGTTACAAAATAGGTCCTCTCACCTTAGTCGAAAGGCACGACCTAAAGTAGTGAGGATAGATCAAATCATTAATGAATGTCTTTATCCATTTCTTTGATTCCCGAGTGACAAAGAGTCGAGAAAAATCCCCTCCCTAGCCTACAAAACAACTCATAATAGGATCTATATGTCTAGCGTTGTCTTGCTAAATTTGTGATCTTTGCTTAGTGTTGATGTCGAATCGCAGCACCCCTGAATGTCTGCAACACGATGGGTTGAGACTCTCAGTACGATTGCATAACATGGAGCTTTTCCCAAGTGTGGGACCTTGCGAAATCGGAAAAGCTCTCCGGATGAAGGCCGGTTCCTATTCCTCTGTTCAGATGCACACGTAGAAAATGTAGAGGGTTTACTAAAAACCTAATCTAACTTTCCAAGGAGACAGGGTAAGAAGATGCATAAAATAAAACCTAAACTAACAGAGGTGATGCACCGAGGAATGAAGAACATCTGTCTTGCCAATAAACACAGACCATTAAAATGCAATGCAAAATCATGCACGGATAAACATATTCGCAGTGAAAGATCAGGAGGATGCAAAATGAAACACATAGAGGGTTGAGAAAACATCCACAGTCATGCATTTATTTTCTCCGAAGGTTGATACAGCACACTGCAAAATGCCAAGAGGCAAGGTTGCATTACAGTTTCAAATGGGAGGTTTTAACTCCACAAGTTCACCTGCCAAAGAGAAGAAGGGAGGGGCAAAACAAGAATGTCCAACCTTTAGAAAGAAGTCCCTCCTTACAATTTATAGGAAGAATGAGAGAGAAAAGAGAGAGGAATTCGAAATCTGCCCCAACCACCTCCAGAATGCACTTAACTATCTCATTATGGTGGTAGGTGAGAACCCCAGCGAACCCAAAAGTGGCGAACTGTATTTTACATTTTTAAGAATTTTTTCTCACCTAATTAAAGATATCCAGTCGTAGTTAGATAGAGGACCTCGTAATCTTTCCAAAAAGTCCAACCTTGCATGAATCCGAGCTCCCAGTCAAAAGTTATGGCCATCTGAATATCTGCGCCAGGGTCTGCTTCCTGTCAGCGCTCAAAATGTTGCGCCTCCTGAAGGTGCGCCAAGGGCGCATCCATGTGTGTGTCGACATTCTCTTTCATGCACCAAGGGTGCACCATTTACCCTATTGACACTCTGTGTCATGTGCCATTTCTGTGCGCCAAGGGCGCATACATTTCATTGTCGACACTCATTTCTGTGCGCCACTTCTGTGCGCCAAGGGTGCATACATTTCATTGTCGACACTCATTTCTATGTGCCACTTCTGTGCGCCAAGGGCACATACATTTCATTGTTGACACTCATTTCTGTGTGCCACTTCTGTGCGCCACTTATGTTGGCGCCAAGGGCGCATACATTTCATTGTCGACACTCATTTTCGGCGCTTGCACGTGCAGGCGCCAAGGGCGCATACATTTCATTGTCGACACTCATTTCTGTGCGCCACTTCTGTGCGCCAAGGGCACATACATTTCATTGTCGACACTCATTTCTGTGCGCCACTTCTGTAAATGTCAGGGATTTGAGCTTCTTTGATCTCTAGAATCTTCTGCTTGTCTATATCTACCTGGGGAAGATATATACAACAATTAGTTCAGGGAGAATCAATTTGGATACCAACTCCATAATGACACTTCTACTAGGGGACATGGAGTTGTGTGAAAAGTTTTAACACCATCAACAACACCGATAGACCCTGGTAAATTCTTTTTAAAAATTTTAAAGTGCAAATATGTTGTTGAAATGTCATTTGGTGTCCAAATTTGTAATAATCAATCAAAGTTACAAGTTTTACATGCAATATTTCCTGTTTTTGTGGTTTTCTGCACTAAGTTTACATCATCAATGTTCAATATGGGTAAAGGAAGGTCAGATATGTAAATATTTTCATGAATTCAGTGTTGACAAATATTTGTGAGTCCAATTTTAGTGCATTTGCACAACTAAGGTTAAAATCCTTAGTGGCGACTCGTATTGAATGAATTTTTGATAAATGCTAGTGTCTTAACTTCTGTCAATTTTAAGTTATCACTAATATTTGCAAAGATGGAATGAAGAAGATCTTTCTTCGCTAGAGACCCTACCAGAAAGCTATTTCTAGAGCTGGGAAAGACAAATTCAAAAGAAAGAAGAATCTAAAAAGTTATTAAAGATCAGAAATCAAGAAAGAAGTTATCAATTGTGGAAACTGATCACTGTCATTAAAGATTTCCATACTTCCTCAAGTGCTTCTGAATTAGGTAGTCTCTTTGTAAATTCAAATTCTCTAAGCTGGAGAGGGTCCTTCTTTAATGTTTAAAATATTTACATCTCATTTTGTCCTCGTGTTCTTCAAAGCTGATAGGATCTTCCAAGAAATAGATTTTTAGAGAACATTCATTCTGAGAATTGCATTCATTTTCCCCACAAACCCCTCACTCCTCATCATTTTATTTCTCCTGTAACATCACCTCCCCAAAACAATATAGCCCAGCCCCCACCCAGACCTCCATTTATTGTAAACAATTTTAGTCGTATAGATTTCGGAGGTATGGCTAGATATCCAAATGTTGTGCCCTAAGATGTTAGAAATAGACATGGCCTAAATTTCAAGGAAATAATTCCATTACTGGGGATCAACACTTAAATATTTTTTTCAATATGATGGAATAATTTGAGATCTAATTTGAGGATGTGTACATAAAATTGTTTATTCATACTCTACAGGATGATGCATGGGAATGGTATAAATATTTTCTAGAAAACTCCATTGATTCATGAAAAAAGATGAAGAAAGCTTTTAGATTGCAGTATGGATATAAATAGACCCTAGGTTTATTTTATCGAATTTGAAAATATAAAAAGAATCCTAATTAGCCCACTCATGACTTCAATACAAGGTTCAATAAGACCCTAAATAGGCTACCTGTGATCCTAAGGCCAAGTGATGTTTCTTGTTTGATAAAATACTCTAATGCTTTTGATAAGAAGGCTACCTATTATTTGAGGGATAAGAACCCAACAACATTGAGGCATGCCTTCACCATGGCTTTGTAGATTGAAAATAATATCAAAGCATTTGGTAAGCCTCCTAAGAGGTAAGGTATCAAGCTAATCAATCCAAAGAATCCTTTGTTAAGGATGTCTATCGATTTTGAGGAGGTGAAAAATTTGGCTGGAGATGTTAAGGAAATATCCTATAAACTTGCTAGGGTAGAGAAGGGGATTGGAAAAGGTTCCCAAGGTCATCATAAAGCAAAAGGTCAAGAAATATTTGAAAATCATCCTAGGGGTGATCAGAGATCTGATGATAGAGGCAAAGGATCTGTGGGATTAGGAAATAGACAGCCCTAAGCCCGTGAGAATAGAATTGTTCCTGATCCTTTGACTTCCAGAGTTGTTTTTGTGGAAGAAACCAATGAAATTGAGTGGTGTGACATATGTTTCTTTCCACATGACCCATGTGATGAAGAAAAATAAGTTAAGGAGGCTAATGATGAAACTGATGATGTGTGCATGGTGGGGTGCTCTACAAGCTCACAACAAGGATCAACTTTGACTAAATTAATCAGTGCCAGAACTGTTATAGATTTCTGGGATTACATCCACTAGGTATTACCCCTTCCTCCCTCTCATACTTTTAAAATAGATATGGTACAAGCTTTTGAATTACCTAGTGATGATTTTGAATACTTAAGGGCATTAATGATTAAAAATTATGATGGAGGAATCCCTTCTAAGGAGGATAGGAAGTTGTTAATGAATGCTTTAGTTGGCGATGAAAAGGAATATAACACTAGGAGTAAAGTTTTCAAAGAGGCAGGGCCTCAGGCCAAACCAAAAACTCTAGTTCTCACCAATATCTCAAAAGAAACTCCTAAGAAGGTACATTTGGAAAAAGCCTTGTGTCCCCTAGCAAACCGGTATCCCTCCCATGCTCGGACCATAAAAACTCCTTTTCTCGTTAGTTTATTTTATCAGTATTCCTCCAAATGTTTCCTTTCCCAAATACGTTCCTTATGACATTGCCAAAGTCTTAAGTCAAATAAAGATTTCTATTCTAATTGTTGAGCTGCTTAGGATTCTTAAGCACAAGAAAAGGGCCTTTGAGTATTTAGGATTGAAAGAAGAAAATATTACCCAAGGTAGAAATTTAAACAATGTTGATACTCCTACCATTTCAGATTTGAAAAAACCCCAAGTTTGGGAAGAACTATATGAGCCACCTATATCCCATACTTGGTTGAATCCCGATTGAATGTAGATCAATTTTTCACTACTATGATTATTAAAGACGAGGTTCTTACACAACCGTATGTTTGATTATGGAGCATCATGCAATTTTATGCCTCTTGAGGTCATGAATGAATTAGATATCAATGTGAAAACAGCTTATGGGAAGTGCAACTTGCCATGGATTACGAGAGAGTTGCTAGTTGTTGGATGTGTCAAGGGTATGATAGTACAACTTGCAGCCTATCCAGGAAAGAACTTAAAACTAGATGTTGTTATTATTGATTCACCTATCAAATGGGTAATTTTTTTATCAAGAAAATGGGCTGATAGTGTGGGTGGTAGTGTGAAAATGGATATGTCTTTTCCACTATACCTATCGAGGGCAGCCTTGTAAAGTTATATGGTGAAAAGAGGATGCTACATCTCATTGAGGATCCTAGTAATGATTCCTATGAATCGTTATACATTGACAGATCGATGCGAGATAACTTTTTTGGATTTTCTAATGGTAAAGAGCAAAAAATTGATCAATGCAAGTCTCTTAATCAAGTAGGTTCTCCTTGGAATTTGTTGTTTGATGCGTCCTTCTCTAAATTTGGAAATGGTGCTGGTATTGTTATGATATCTCTAGGCCAGGAAGAGTTTGTTTTTTCTTTTAAACTCAACTTTGAGTGCACTAACAATATTGCAGAATATGAAGCATGTTTATTGTGTTTAAGAATTGCTTGGAAGTATGGTATTAGAGACATCATTATTAAAGGAGATTCAGAGCTAATTGTCAAGCAGGTTAGAAAATTGTATACAACAAAAAATCAGAGAATTAAGTAGTATAAGCATGCAGTCTGGGATTTCATTGAGATGTTTGAATCCTTCAACATAATACATCACAATAGAAATTACAATACTCTAGTAGAAAAATTGGCCGTATTGGGGTCTAGATTTGAAAATTATCTTTGTATCCCCTATTGTGAGTATAGTATTGAGGTATTAACTATGCCATCTATTCTATACAATGCTAAACACTTGTCAAGTGTTCGAAGATGACGAAAGGTGCAAAGGTTTTTTTAGAACCAAGGAGAATTTTCTTATCAACGTATAGATTGGGAGCCAATGGTTTGTGTAGTTGATGGAAAGGAGACTCTATTTGGCAAAGACATCATTCGAGTTGAAGACTAATATTATTCCTAGAGTTTTGGTAGCACTTGAATAAAAATTTGATAAGTTTTATTGCATTTTCAATAGACATATGTCATCCTTGAGGGATGTTGAAGAGCATGACCTAGGAACAAATAATAAACCACATAAGATATTTTTAGGTAGCAATATGAGAAAGGAAGAAAAGTAGTCGTATGTTCAATTATTGAAGAAATACAGGACTTCTTAGCATGGTCTTATCCTGAACTGAAATCATATAGAGAGGATATTTTCTAGCATGAAATTACCTTGGAAGCTTCTGCCAAGCCATTTAGGTAGAAATAAAGGCCAATCAATCTACTCCTTTCCCTAAAGATGCAAGAATAATTGAAATAATTGAGGGATGGAGGAATCATATAGCCCACAAGGTACTCATTATGGGTTACAAAATTTGTACACTGTCGAGGAAAGAAGAATGGAGATATAAGGTGTGTGTGGACTTTAGAAAACTTGAATAAAGAATTAATGAAGGATAATTACACTTTTCCAAATATGGACAATATGTTACAATTGGTTACTGGTTCATAATTGTTATCCACCTTGGATGGTTTTTCTAGATATAACCAAGTAGTTGTGAAGGAATTAGAGTGAATCAAGACTGCCTTTACCACTCCTTGGGGAACATATGTATATGTCAAGAATGATTTTTGGTCTAATGAATGTTGGAGCCACTTTCCAAAGAGAAATGGATGTAGCTTTCTCTAGCTATATTAATGATTTCATTGTTGTATATCAAGATGATGTAACTTTTTTCTCCAAAAAAAGGAGTGACCACTATGCAACACTTAGAAAAAATGTTGTTAAGATGTAGGGAGTATGGTATTTCACTAAATCTCAAGAAGTTCCATTTTGGAGTTCAGAAAGAAAAGTTACTTGGACAAATTATGTTGAAAGGGATCATGATTGATCTGAAAGAGTAGAAGCCATCGAAAAGTCCCTATTCCAAGAACAAAGAAGGAATTCAATCCTTTTTTTGGAAGATTAATTTTATTAGGAGATTTATCTCCAACTTTGTTGAACTAAATATCTTAATCACTAGCATGCTGAAGAAAGACCAAAGTATCAAATGGGAAGAAGCGGTTGTTCAATATTTTTCTAGGATCAAAGAAGCATTAAAGAATGCCCCTATTTTAGCAGCTCAATATTATAAGAAGGATTTCTAAATGTTTTCTTTTTCTTCAAAAAGTACTATTGTATATGTATTGTTGCGAGAAGGATGATGATGGAGCTGAAAGATCAATTTCCTTTTCGTAAGGCATTACGAGGAGCTAAGCTAAAGTATACTATCATAGAGAAGTAGAGATTTTATTTGGTAAAAGCAAAAAGGTCTTTAGGCCATATATTCTGAGTTCTAAAATAATTTCTTATTTTCTCCACACAATGGTGAAAGATATCCTATCGAAATGGAGGTTTCAAGAAAAATATGCCTATGGGTAAACAAAGCTGCAAGAGTATGATATGGATATCCAAAGAAAAAAATTGGTCAAAGGTTTGGGCCTGATAAACCTTATGGAAAATAGCAATCTACGAGACGAGTTGAGGTAAATGAAGTGAAGAAGAAAGGATGAATGTCCTTGAAAATTTGATAAATATTTAATGGTATAAGGACATTTATCTCAAACATCTACAATGCCCTGAAAATTTGAGAAAGAATCATAAAATATCACTTAAGTTAGCTTCCCAAAAATATGTCATTACTAATTTTGGGTTAGCTTGGAAGAACCCTGAGGGAGTTCTCTTAAGATGCATTGTTGAAGATGAAGCCCCTAAGATAATTGTTGATCTCCATGGAGGAGTTTGTGGGGGAAATTTTGTTGGAAGAGTCACAACTCATAAAATCTTAAGGGCTAGTTATTGGTGGAAAAATATTTTCAAGGATACAAATCTATTGGTAAGAAAATGTGAGATTTGCCAACGCTTTTCTAGAAGACTAAAATATTTAGGCTCCCTTCCTTTGTATCTGTATCAATTGAAGCCCCATTTAGGCAATGGGAGAATGAATTTCATTGGGGAAATTTCTGATCCTTCAAGTGTAGGCCATAAATGGATACTAGTGGCCATAGATTACTTCACCAAGTGGGTGGAGGAAATCCCCACCAAGAAGGAAGCTCACCAAATTGTCATGGATTTTGTCTGAATCATATCATTTGTAGATTTGGGGTACCTGCCAAAATAGTTGTTGATAATGCCATGAGATTTTGAGCTAAACCTTTGGTGGCCATGTTCCATGAATATGGGATCAATTTGACATATGATTCCAATTATAATCCCCAAGGAAATGGACAAGCAAAGTCTAGTAATAAAAATATGTTGAAGATAATTAGAATAAATTTGGAGTTGAACCAAAGGAAGTGGGGTGAACATTTGAAGTTTGCTATTTGGGTTGATTGAATCAATATTAAATGAGCTACTTTGGAAAATCCCATTTGAATTGGTGTATGGAACTCAAGCTCTTCTTCGCTGCATATGCAATTGTCTTCATTTCAATTTATTCAACAACTAGAAGATCAAGAGGTTATTCCTATGATGTTTGTATCAATCAAATTGTTGAGTTATATGAAGAAAGAAGGGCATCCCATCAGAGGCATATAAAATTTAGAGAGAAATTAAAGAAGTTGTTTGATAAGAAAGTGACTCCAAGATCTTTCAGTGTGGGAGATCTTGTACTATTGTGGGATAGAATGCACGACGATAAAGGAAAACATGGAAATTTTGAAGCATGTAGATGGGCCCTTATTCAATTAACATTCGAATTGGTGAACATAACTTCTTCTTAAAATAATTCGATGGGGAATTGCTTGAGTTGTCTATTAATGATAGGTATATGAAGCTTGATTACTTGATTCATTTCTCAGAATCAAGGTTTACACCATTGTATAGTGTATAGTCTTTAGGTTTCTTTCTATTTTCATGTTATTCTATTTTATTTCATCCTAGTCCTTAGAAGCCATTTTGTTGGTTTCTCGGTTTGTCCTTAGGGGATTTGGTTATTGTTGTTCTCCGCTTTGAAAGCTTGTTCATTAACTCTATTTCCCAATGGTTTCTTTTTGGCACTTGGTTTGCTAATTTTTCTTATGGCACTTGCTAGGAGTGCCCATCCCCAAGTCGTAGCTGATGTTAGTGCTCAATTTGATCTCACCCCGTTTGTCCTTGAAATTATTCAGTTTGTGGGCTTTGTCATACTTTCTATCTCCCCGTGTTGATGCGTGAAAGATATGTCCTTCATTTGGTTTCCATGATTAGTCTTTTCCTTTGGTCGAGGATCACTTAAAGTATAGAATTTTTTTTTTGTTCCGTTGTCCATGTGAAAGAGTTTGTAACTTGGGCATAAACTCGTGTTTTTTTCCCTTCCTTCCTTTTTTCCACAATTACGTTTTGTTTTCCTTGTTACTTTTTGTCCAAATACCTATGGAAAAATGAACCTTTCGATTGGATGTGGCTTGGTGGATCATATTTGGGCTTTATATAATTTATAAATTCTCTGTCCTTAAAGAAAGATTCATTTCTAGGTGCAAATAGTAATTTCCCTACATTCTACGGTTTGACAAGTGTTTTTCCACATCAAAGTCATATCTCAAAGCATCTATGGAAATGTGGCCCTTTCGATTGATGCAACTTCGTGGGGAATTTTGAAACTCTAAGGCCCATTTCAAATCAAGTTTTGTCCACCTAGAGGGCCAACGCTCATCTAAAAATTTGCCTCTTGGTTTGACCTTGAAGTTTTACCGGGAGACATGTGGACGCCTTTGCCTTACCAGACTTAGACATTTTTTCATGAGGCTAGTGCAACTTTGTTGGACCATGGAAACATGGAGGGTCAGTGCTCATTTGAGGATCCGCCTTAGGGTCTCACCTTAGTATTAACACCAAGGGGACACGTGGTGAGCTGCGCTTGTTCGGGGTCTTCATTTTTGGGGACGATCTCAAATTTACACCAGGAGACACATGGAGGTTTCGACAAGTCCTCTCTATACTCAAACTTTTCAAGCAAATTTGTAAAGGCCTGAGACATGTGGAGGGACTTGCACGTGTTTGGGGACTTGCCCCTAAATTTAATTTTGAAGAAGTGCCAAGAGGAAACCTAGAGGTTTTCACTCACTTTACCCTTTCTTAGACTTTTCAACGATCGATGAAAGTTTCTCGGACCCTAAACACATGGCATTTTTCGTTGGTCCTTCAACATTTTTAAAAACTCTCTTTGGAAGGAGACACATGGTGATCCCATGCTTGTATGGGTTCTTCTCTTTGGGCACCATATCAAAAGAGTGCCATGGAGACACATGGAGGCTTCCGCTAGATCCTTTTATACTAAGACTTTTCAAAGGCCAAAAGGTTTTTTTCTAGGTCCCATGCACATGGAAGGCCCACGCTTGTTTGGAAAAGTTTCCATGTACTTCTCCTTTATAGTTGCAACAAGGAAACATGTGTACAACTCTAATCTAAAGTTGAGAAGGGGATAAATAAATGGTTGTTGTGCATTGCATCTATTTTTCGCCATTTTTCTCCAAGACTCTTGGAGATGTGAATACACACTATTTTTCATCATTTTTGATGAAATTCATTATCATTTTTGTCTATAAAGTGCCATTGAATGGATTTAGAACTTAATTTGTAAGTCCAAGGATTGTTAAGGTTGATATTTTGAAGTTGGAATTGCTTAGGCACTTGTAAAAATGTGAATTACCGTGAGAAACTGGATGTGGGGCGAGTTGTACGGGGAAAGAATGGGAAAAGGATGAAATGATGGAGGTTGCATGCAAAAAATATTAAAAATGTGTTGGCTCGAGGGTGAAAAGGATTACGTGTTAGATCCAGCTATATAGAGCCACCAAAAATGATTAAAAAGGGGATTTCTCACATGACATAATCAGAATGATTAGAAGGACTATCAAAAGGTTGTCACATGGCATCCTAGTCATTAGTCAAGGGCCTAAGAAATGTGATTAGTTCATTATTTGTCCACCTAGAAGCTTTCAGGTACGAATTTGTTAAATTTTGATTTCTGAGGAAAATTTGTAACAAGAAAAGTTTCCTTGAATATTCTTCTTTTTGGGGGGAAAATTTGGGATGAGTGAACGATTGAAATGTATAAATGCAATGAGAATAATCTTACAAAAGGTCGGGGGTTTAATTCTTAAGAGAAAATTTGAGAGATCCCATCTTCCTGAGAGACCAATCTAAGAAACCTGTTAATTTCCTATGTTTTAGATTTCAATCACGTCAAGTTGGTTGTGAGTGTACAGTCATTGACAAGCTCTGAGATAGTTCAAAGAAACTTTCCCGATGATGAATCTAAATAATTTCTAATTAATCTTTGTCAATCTTGGACCAATTTGTGTTTGCTTTTTTAGAATGTCTGTAAGTAGTTTTTCTTACTCCTATTGCAATCTTGTGTTAAAGTCCCTCTGAATCACATAGGATCTCATCCCTATGACAATTTAGTGGCATTTGCAATTTTATTTCAAGAAGATCCTTCATCTTGTGATGAGATAAAAATTTAAAATCACTTCACTATCATTTGTTGATAAAGATTGTCTGTAAGGCTTCGAGTCTATCTTAGGCATGAGGAACTAGGGGTATTTGATGTTTTATCGAGTCTTTATCTCTAGCCTTCATGTTAAATTCTTGGATATTGTGTGAAACCATGAAATTTTGGGCCTCCATTGATGCACACCTTCTAGTTGAAAGAAAATATTAGCTATTACAAAGCTTTCTCTCATTTAGCTTTCTAATTGTTGTGAAGTCTCTCAAGGATTTGGTATAATCAATTTTTTCCTACTTAATCTCCCACAAAAATTATTTGGAAACAATGAATCCATCTTGAACTAGCTTTGTTTTTCCTATGTGTCCACAAATGTATAAATTCTACTACCAAAATATGCGAAGCAATCGGGATTCCATAATGTCTTTAGTAACCTTGGCCCTATCTAATAATTATCACCATTGTTTAGAAGTGACAACTCGTGAGGGTTAAATTGTGGTGCATTGATCACATTTTCTTAGGGTCTTCTTTCAAATTTATATGAAGAAGGATATCTTCATTCTCCTTCACCGATAGAGGTTACAAAATAGGTCCTCTCACCCGGTCGAAAGGTGCAACCTAAAGAAGTGAGAATAGATCAAATCCTTAATGAAGGCACTATTCATTTCTCGATGCCCGAGTGAAAAAGAGTTAGAAACAATACCCTCCCTGGCTACAAAACGACTCCTAATAAGATTTGTCTCCCTCTCAATGTCTTGCTAAATATGTGATGCTACTCGGTTTCCAAGGAAAATTCAATTTGTATACCAACACAACAAAATAAATTCCATTGTGATAAGTTTTTAATTCTAGTGCTTCACCCAAAATTTTACTTCATTTCACTCAACAGTTTGACAGGAAATTAGATTTTTTCTTCATTGATCCAAAAGTGGGATTTCTTCACCATGGATGCTATGTTACACGAGAAGAGAGTTTGAAGGTGTTTTCTTGATGGCCTTTGGTGGAGGAAAAAACATGAAAATTACTACTTGTTTCACATATCCATTTGAGATATTTCTTCAACTTCTCATTTCATGGCCATGGAGTTTTCTCTGTTTTCTCCTTCCTTGTTTTTTGCTTCTTCTTCCATCTTTGATCCAATTTTCCTTTCGTACTGTGTTATTTCATGGAGTGAAAGGGAAGTACCTTTATGGCAGGTCTGGTTCAAGGTTTAGTAATGGAGGAATTCTAGTCGGGAGTTACATAGGAGGAGATGGAGATGTCTGTGCACACAGATGTTAGAAGCAACTAGAAGCACTGGAAGTAGGTGAAGCAAAAGTTGAAATTTCAAATTTTTGAAATCATAGAAGGAGAAGCTTGGGATCATTTTTCATGTCTTGATTTCCCTGACCTCAGGGATGTGAGGGACATCAATTTCTAAAGTTTTCAAGAGGATGACACGTGGCGGTGATCAGATGACAGGGAATGAAGGTGAGGAAAGCTGATTTAAAGCAATGGGAGCTGAAAGTTGGTCACATGGATGACCAAAAGAATCCCCATAGGGGCTAGGTGCATTTTTCCATGGTTGATTCCCCTGTCCTTAGGTACATGAGGGACATCAAATTCCATGGTGGTCTTATAGCTAACACGTGGTGCTTGATCGACTGACAGAGGAATGGATTCTCCAAAAATGCACCTAGGAGCTGAAAGTCGGTCATGTGGGTGACTAAAAAATTCCCCATAGGGGATAGGTGAATTTTTCAAGGGCTGATGTAACTGACCTTAGGGGCTTTGGGGACATAAAATCCCTCTAGGCTCCAGTCTTTGACACATGTCCTCTTATAAATTGACTAACTCCTAGACTATCTCTAAGAGGGTGACTTGGAATGATGATAACGTGAGCTCCCGGTGGAATTTATTGGTTAAATTATGTATGATCCTAAAGTGAAATGGAATTTTGAATCAAATTGTTGGGATATAATGTCTTGATTCATCCATTTGGTTCCTTAAAAATTAGAATTTTGATCCGAGACTCCACTTGTGCACGATACAAAATACCTAAAAATCCCATGCTTCAAGATGTTGTGAAAATAATTATTTCATCATCATGTAGGACTTGGAATCCTCTTTCTTTACATGTTTTGTTTTACTTCTAACTCCATCCAGAGCTCCCGGAATCACCTTCCGAAGCTTAATGGTTGTTTTAGCATGTGCACTAACTAGGCTTGTGAACCCTAATTCTGGAAAAACTACCCCAACTTCTCCGAGACCTTCCAAAATATTCCTAAAACATATCCATGATGTCCCAAGACCCTTGGATCATCTCCACATCCACTTAGGATATTTTTCTCTACTTTGTGAAGTTTCTCCATCTCTAGGAAGGCCAGTGATAGCCCTTCCCATAACTGCCTGTAGCTTTGGAAATGAACTCCTAAAATCACCTAGGGGAAATGAATCGAATTTTCTAAATCACCTATGGGAATGGTATAAAATTATTTTGGAGGACAATTTGAATTAATAGAAATATTTGGGGTGTCTTGGAGTGATAGACTTGAAACTTTCAGCATAGAGGTATAGTTTTCATGCTTTGAAACATCCAATTTCCTGTTGCACATTTGTATGACAATAGCTGGATCTAGCTTGCAGACATGGCATCAACTGAGTGTAGTTAATATATGGCATGGGACTAAGTGTAGTGATGACATGGCATGGATTGAGTGTAGTGAAGACATGGCCTTATCCATTGGGCCTTGCGGAGTCATGTATAACCTATAACAGAGAGAGAGAGAGAGAGAGAAGAAGGAAACAAACACAAACAAAAATATAGAAAGGGTACACAAAAAAATATAAACACACCTATCAATCACCTATGGTATAAGGTGAGGAAAACCAGCTTTGAAGCAGTCTTCATTTCTGAAAAATTTAGCCCTAAAGAGGAAACACTAAATGATGATGTTCTGCAAAGCTGTTGACGGGTTCCTGAAAGTACCCTTCCCTCCTTAGCTTCTTATGAAAGCCATGTGATTTGAAAATTTTATGTGTATTTGGTAAGAGTAAATCTATGTGAGCTTCTTGATTCTCGGTCTTCTCTTGGAAGTTCCATTACCTTTATCCTTTTTGTAATTGGTTTTATAGTCCTAGTTGCTTTCCATGTTTATCCACATAGATGATTCTTCGCTCGGCATGCTATCGCTGCCCAGGATTCTTTTTATTTAACTTGGTTGAACATTATGGATTATTTTATTTTTCGGGTCTGTGCTCATTGACCAATTTTCCATGAGAAACCTCAGACTTATCCTTTTCGTTTACTCCACTGTGAAGTGCTTGAGTACTGACGGAAGGATTGGATGTGACCTCATACTTTTCTTGTATGTCCATGGCATGAGTGAAGAGATCAAGAATCAACTCGGGGTCTTCCTCAACTTATGCCGCATCCAATATTTCTTGCATGGATTTATGCTTCATTATTTCCTAAAGATCCTCTTTGTATGCCTTTGAATAATATTTATTTTACATCTCAAGGAAACTATCTAGAGGGATTACCTCATCATCTTGGGAATCACTGCATTTTATCACTCCTTTGTCCATAGGGGCTTTAGCTTCAAAGGCCTCAAAACTTCTTGCTTTTATTTCTTCATCATGGAGAGAATATTCTTCTATAAATGGGAAATAAAATATCTCCATTTCATCATCATATCCACCAACCATTGGCTCAATAGGGACATCATATTTCTCATCTAGATTTATTTCAACATATCCCATCTTCACACTGGTTGAGGTTTCCAAGTCAGCTTCACGCTTGTCTTCTAGATTCATGGCTTGTATTAAAAGATAAAAATTGATTTCATGGTATTTTGTTTCTTCCATGACTCTTAGCATTCCTTGGAAGAATAGTTCTTTCCCATTTCTTGAGGATTCATTGTGGGTGGCTTGGTCTCTTCCTAGCTAACATGATCAAGGGATTCCTTAGCTTTGAATGGGAATGAGAAAATTTCTTCATCACAGACAAACACATAAGCTGATTTTTCTATTTAAAAATTGTCAAGAACCATTTCCTCTTTTTCAAGGTTTGCATCATTCGGCAATTGATTCGGTGCTGTCCTCTTGTAATCTGAATCTCCTCAATGCTTCTTCAAAGTCAAAATCTCTCCAAGAAGGCATGGGTAGACCTATCAAGATGGGAATATCCTCTTCCGTCTCTATTTTCACAAAGTGATTCATCCGCCTTCTATCCGGTATAAAATGTTAGCTTTTGGGCTTCGTACTTTTATATCGTGTACCTCATCTTCTTCTCAGGAAGAAATTTATCCTTGTCTCCCTTCATTGGTATGGTTGTAGAAGACTAATTCATTTAAATTTTCCCTCCCAAATATTGGTAGAAATTTCTTCTCAGTAACATTATGAACGAGGTTGGGACGTCTACTACCAAAATCATCGCTAAAAATTTCTTTTCTGGAAATCTAGCGAGAGCCACTTGTGCATCTTTGGCATTCCCTACAACTGAGACCTATTTTGATTCCAAAGAGTAACAAGAGATTCTAGGTGGATTCATAGTAAGTTTGAGATCCTTGGCAACCTTCAAAGGCATCACATTGTAAGAGAGATCAGAATCTATTATGTAATTGTTCAATACATATTCTCTAACAAGAAGAGAGATGTAGAAAGGTTCAAATTTATTAGTCTTTGATGCACTTAGAGAAAGCATGTTCTATGAGGGAGGTGTAGGTGAGTTTTGTAACATGCCTTTGGAACTAGAAGTTACAACATTGGGTGTTAGAATACCACTCTGATATATCAGATGAACCTCTCAAATTGTTCAGGATGAGTCCACAAATATTTAGTTTCAGTAATCTGCACTTTGGCTTTGTTTGCATATTCTATGAAGTCAAAGGAGTAGATGTGGACAAGGGGGGTGAAGGGAATTCTTTTAGATTTAGGAAAAGTTTAGAAGTAGGAGTAGATTTTTGGGGAATAGAGGGTATTTTGAAAGGTACACTAGGATCTTTCAAAGTACTAGATTTTATAGGAGAAGATTTAGATTTAGACTTGGAAGAGACATCAGAAGACTTACTTGGGATTGTGGGAATCTTCTTACTTGCTACAAGGTCAGGCTCCAACAACACAAACTTCATGGAAGATGGAAGTGGGGATCCTTGACTGATTATTTTATTTTACAGAGTCACCACAGGAGGATCATCAACCTTCTTTACATTTTCAATAGTGGAGGGAGATGTTCTTTTCTTGGATAGAGAACAAGTGAATACCCCATATGAGAAACTGGGTGCATCTTCTTCATCTTATTCATCACCTCTAGAATACTCACAAAATCTGATTTGGTTATCATTCTCAAGTTCATCAATGTCTAAGAAGTTTCCACCTTCACTTTATTGTTCAATATATTCTTCACTTTCTTGAAATTTGTAATTTACATTCATGGGTGGGGCCTCCAAGGCGAGCCTTTGGGGTGTTCTTGAAATTTTATTTGTGTTGATTCTTTGAGAAGATAATCATTCAAATAATTCCCTCTTCAAAGATGCCATATCATTCAACAACTTTTGTAGTGATGGATTGGTTCTCTCATCTCCGAGGATGTTGGGTATTGCTCTTTGATGGGTTCTTGATATTTCTAGAGAGGATGAGATTGCCATCAAGTTTAATGGCCATCCTTTGTGATTCTATAATGTTCCTTGGTTAGGATCTTCACATAAACAATCCTACTTTTGGTGATTGAGCATTGATGAAGAATCTCTTGAAATTGTTTTGTGATGGTGAATCCCCTTTAAGTATCCTATGAAGCAACCTTTCGAAATGAGACATGAATTCTCTCATGGTTTCATTTTCTCTTTTCTCTATTTGATCTAACTACATCGGGAGGTCTGATGACAGTCTTTAGTTGATTTAAATATCTCTTCAAAGGCATATTTGATGTCATTCCAACCTGTGATGGATTGGGAAGGTAGGAGATAAAACGATTTCTCTCTTTTTCTTGGAGGGACTCCTGAACAGTTCACAACATCTTCATGTTCGACACCAAGAATTCCATAATATGTCATGAAAGTAGTGATGTTTTCTTAAGGATGTTGTGCATTATCACCTTTGAACTTTGGAAATTTCTTGTGGGAACCCATTGGTAGATTATGAAGAGGAGGTTTAAGAGAAAGTGGACCTGTATTTATTCCCCATGGAACAATGGGTTGAGGTCTTTCTACTTCATCCACCATCGTTGTTTCTATTTTAGCTTTTACTTCAGCTAATTCTTCTTCAAATTATAGCACTGGAAAAATCTGCAATAGGAATATGAAAAGACACCGTAGAATGTGAAAAGTCACGTGCAAAAATAAGCAATGTGTCTTTTAGCAATGGATCTTCATGTACTTTTTTTTTTAAATATTTGATTTTTTTATAATTTGAGGATCTTGCGGTCATATTTTGGGTGCTAGATGGTGCTAAATCTTCCCCATGGTGGGTGTAAAAATTGTTGGCGAGAAAATTTTTCCGGTGGAAAAACTTGTTGATTTCTTGCCAATGCTCTGGTAATCTAAGTCCCTCTACTTAACCGGTATAGCTATCGTATGTGCATGCTCAATAACATGTGGATGTTTGTGGTGGCCTTTCAACCAAGGGGATCCAATAGGGGCACTCCACTGACCCTACGAAAAAATAGAAATCTCTTGCTAGGGAAGAATTTTTTTGAAAGTGGGAAAGGGAGTGAGAATTGAGGTAGGAGAACTAATGTTGTAGGTAGAAAATCATATTCCTGCACACACACTAGTTAGAAACTTCATCACATGCACTAAATTAAGAGGAAACAACCCTGTAAATGGAAACAAGACCAAATAGAATTTGATGAACACAAAGTATCATGAAATCCCTTAGTCAAAGAAAGATAGAAACTCCTTCTTCTTGTATTGATGCTTAAATAGAAGTTGTACATAGTGTAAGAATGGAAGAAATTTGAGAGTGGAGGAAAGTAGAAGAAAAATGGCTATCTCCTTTTCTTTCTCTAGGTACAATGCACTCTTGAGTTTACAAGATCAATTTGCCAACCCCTTGAAATGGGAATGGCATTACAATTTATAGAATGAGAGGTGACTTATCATCTACCCCCCAATGGATTTTCATATGTCCTCACACAACTTAAAACTTTTCAACTTCCTAGGAAACTTTTAAGTCCCTTTTTATAACATAAAGGTGACTTATTACATTATGAACATTAAGACATGAAAAAGTGAAACCCCAATGCAAAATTAGAAAATTTGAGAAGAGAGAGAAAGAGAGAGACAAGAAGAAGAGGAGATGTCATTCTAGATGAATTTCGTTGATCCTCGTTGATGGAAATATCCAAATGTAGTGAAACTCGAATCTTCAAACTCCTTGTACACAGTGAAAATACTTCAAATTAGATCACAAACACTCGCCAAGTTGAGTGAACTATTCTACCGATGACCGTAATCATTGTACCATTATCATCATGGATGGTTCATGTCTCGGAATCATAGTGGAAAGAGAAGGAAAGGATTAACTTGAGACTCTGTACGAGACACTTAGTTTCCTAAATCGGTGAATAATCCACTTAGAAATATCTAGTCTTCAATCCTCTTTCGGTCCTTGCAGGCCATGCGAGTCTTCAAGTCATTTAGATCCATGTACAAGACATTGATTTCTTCCACGTCATATTTGTAGGCTAAGAGTTGTGTCATCTTCTGACCCGTCCAATTTTACTTCATGTTTAGCCTAGAAATAACAACTTACTATTTTTAGTAAGTGTGAAAAATCAAGTCCTTGATCTTCAATTGGATGTTGGATTTGTCTTTCTCTTTTCCCTATGTTCCTCGTTCCTTCTGGATCAACTTTCTATTTTTAGTAGATTCTCGTGGGCCCACTTATTATTTTTAGTAAGTGCCAAAAATGTCTGTTCTAGTGAGTTCTCAGCTATAGTGCATCTTCAATGTCTTCATCTACTTCGCAAGTTCTTCTCTTGATGACTTTCCGGAAAAATCATTCCCTATATTTTAGACCCACTTTTTTTGAAAGTGGGCTTCTGGAGGTCATATTGATGTGAGACAAAGTTATCTGATATGGGTTTTTTCCCAATATCACCCCTCTGAAATTTCAGCTCTACCCACTCAAAACTCTAGGAGATTTTAAACTTTTAAATTTCGGACTGCACAATACTTTTAGACAGCACGGAGCCATTAATGGACCTCAAAATTACAGGTATGGTTTTCTCCTCCATTTTTGATGAAATAAATTCCATTGTGATTGGTTTTCAATTCTAGTGCTTCACATAATTTTACTTCATTTCACTCAACGTTTTGACGGGAAATTGGATTTTTTCTTCGTTGAGCCAGAAGTGGGATTTCTTTTCTATGGATGCTTTGTTGCATGAGAGGAGAGTTTGAATTTTTCTTCTTGATGTCCATGCATATAGGAATGAACATAAGAATATTGATTGTCATTTCATGCCATTGTTTGATATATTTCTTCAACTTCTTGTTTTATGGCCATGGAGTTTTCTCTATTTTCTCCTTCTTTTTTTGTGCTTCTTCTTTTGTGTATGATCCATTTTTCCTTCGGGACCTGCATGATTTCATGGATTGAAAGGGAATTACCTCTTTGGAATGTATGATTCAAGTTTTAGTGATGGAGGGATGATGGTGAGGAGTTACGAGAGGAGGAGATAAAGATGTTTGTGCACACGAGATGTCGGAAGCAACTAGAAGCACTAGAAGCAAGTGAAGCGAAAGTTGAAATTTTGAATTTTTGAAATCATGGAAGGAGAATCTTGGGTGAATTTTTCATGTCTTGATGTCCTTGACCTTAGGGACATGAGGGACATCAATTTCCATGGTGGTCAAGAGGACGACACGTGGCAACAATCAGACGGACAGGGGAATGAAGGTGAGGAAAGTTCAATTAAATCACTTGGAGCTGAAAGTTGGTCACTTGGATGATGAAAAGACTCCCATAGGGTTTTGCACATTTTTCCATGCTTGATTTACCTAACCTCAGGTATGTTAGGGACATCAAATTCCATGGTGGTCTGAAGGCGACACGTGGCACTTTATCTGACGACAGGGAATGGATGCTCCAAAAATGCACCTGGGGGTTGAAATTCAGTCATGTTGGTTGCAGATGACTCCCCATAGGGGCTAGGAAAAATTTTCAAGGGCTGATGTACCTAACCTTAGGGAATTTGGGGACATAAAATCCCACCAGGCTCCTAGTGCTGACACATGTCCTCCCGAAAATTGACTAACTCCTAGATTGTATCCAAGAGGGTGATTTGGAATGATGATAACTTGAGATCCTGGTAAAATTTCTTGGTGAAATTGTATATGATCCTAAATATAAATTCAATTTTGAATCCTATGGTTGTTTATCATGTCTTGATTCATCCATTTGATTCTGAAAAATCAGAATTTTTATACGAGACTCCACTTGTGCACGAGAAATATTTCTTGCAAATCCTATGCTCCAAGATGTTGAGAAAAATATGATTTCACCATCATGTAGGTCTTGGAATACTATTTTAGTATATGTTTTTAACTTCTAACTCCATCCATACCTCCCAAAATTACCTTCCAAAGCTCGGTAGTTGTTTTGGCCTATGCACCGACTAGGCCTCGTGAACCCTAATTCTGGAATAACCGAACCAACTTCTCTAAGACCTTCCAAAATTTTCCTAAACCATATCCATGATGTCCCAAGATCCTTGGATCACCTCCACATCCACTTAGGATATTCTTCTCTGCTCAGTGAGGTTGCTCCTCCAGCTCTAGGTAGGTTAGTGATAGCCGTTCCCACAATTGCACTATAGCTTTGCAAATGACCTCCTAAAATCACCTAGGGGAATGAATAGACTTTCCTAAATCACCTAGGGTAATGGTATAACATTTTTTAGGAGGTCATTTGGAATTACTATAAATATTTAGGGTATGTTGGAGTGATAGACTTGAAAATTTCAGCACAGGGGTATAGTTTTTGTGCTTGGAAACTTCCAATTTCCTTGTTGCACATTTACACAACAATAAACCCCTTTTTCAGTCACAATATAGAACCTCTATTTTCCATGGTAAGAGAAACAAAAGATATGATTTACCATAGTGGTGATGAGTTAAATTCACCACACGTGGATTTTTAATTTGATCCCACCCAATTAGATGAGTTCCTCTTTCTAAAAAAATATAGAGTGCTTGCAAGAGTTGTGGAATTAGGTGCTAGAATGCCAAATGAACATGAATCTATTCCACCCATCAACAATGCTAATGAGGAAGAAAACCCCTAATTAACATGGATGAAATTTTGGGTCATAGATAAGCTTCCACTTTAAACACTCAAAATGATTGTATGGGTAGTTTTAAAATGTCGTTCATTAGAATACCACGTAGGGTAAGAGTGGAACATGAAAACACAAAATAACCTCCTCAACATGAAAATGAAGAAGTCACTATGTAGCAAAAAATTCAAAACCTTAGTCAATAATTATCGTACCTACCCTCCCATGTGCAAAAATAGACAACAAGAAACACCCATCGGGAAAAACCTAAGGTCAAAAATAATGAGCTCCACACCAAAAATAAAGAAGGAGAAATGTCAAAATATAGTCATGTATATATGCCACCTTCTCCAACTAAAGAGAAAATTCATTCACAAGAGTAAAAATCTATGAAATAAATTCTCACAAAGATTTAAGAGAGTAACATGGGCCATAGAAAGAAGTACCAATACAAAGAACTATGCCCTTATCCATTTGATAAAACTATGTTGCGCACCCCCTTTCCAAAAAAAATGACTGTCCAAAGTTTGAAAAATATAAAGGGAAAGGTGATCCATGAGATCATGTAAAATATTTTTACATGGCATACCAAGAAGTGGCATACAATGACAACTACCTCATATGACTATTTCTAAGAAGTCTAGGAGGACAAGCATTAGAATGGTTCCTTCATATACCTCGAGGGTCTATCTTCACATGGCGAATTAGCATAAAACTACGTACTTCATTTCTTATTTAATGTTGAAAGTGACTGGACCACTTTGGACCTATGTAATGTCAAATAAAAACCAACTGAAACCTTTGCAAATTCCTTAAAAAATATGACAGGGGTTAGCTAGTAACTTCCCTTATTTGATCCTTGAAAAATAACTGGTTTGCATCTTTGTACAAAATTAAATTTGGACATTACCTTTCATCTACAAATATATTTTTGGAAACTTTGAAGAGGTCATTGAGAAAGGTACAAGAATAGAAAATGATTTAATCATAAAAAGGACACTCAAATCCTTTTCAAAATAAAATCACCCTTTAAAACCTATGAACAATCCCAAATTATTTAATAAAAAGAGAATGTCGTAGGAGATGGAATCAAGGTTTCTAAATGCATACAAGAATTCCAAATCGGTCCTTCTTTTTAAGTAAACAAAGGACCAATTCAGCCAAACGTTAAATGTAGAGTGTTCACTCCAATTACAGAATCCTTTTCCATAATCTTAAAACAACTAGATGCAGTGAACATGACACACTATTCGTGGATGGTACTGTAGACACCAAATTTGTGTCTTACGACCCCCTGTGCCCCACATCTCATTTCACAACCTAACCTCATCACCTAAACCTTACACAATTATTTATTAATTACCTTATAATTAATAAATCCACATCTCCAAACCTGCCACCTCATTTCACCACCTCATCATGACCTAGCCCTAATCCTAAACTAACCTAATTAAGACCTATAACTTGGTCTACATCCACACCCATGACTAATTACTCCTCACCCGCACCAAAACCAACCTAATAATGACTTGACCAAGCCCACAACTAATCCCTCGGAAGAAAAGGAGGGAAGGCTGGCTATTTTACTAAAAATAGCCCACTTTGACTTAACCGACATTGGTTCCTACTCGACCACCGTCAGTTACGTAACCACCATCGGTTCTCTGTAAATGACCTCCCCCAACCAAAAACAAAGGATCGGGAATTCATTGGAAAGATTGGGAATTCACTTGGCCGAAAGCGAGAGACAAGTGAAGGAAAGAAAGGAGTTTGCAGAGAAGGACATCAAGCCCAAGGCGCAACCGAGTAACCTTGAGCCGGTGATACTCATCCAAGCATTGGGAGAGAAGATAGCTCATCTTTGATTGTCCAATCATCCTACGAGCCCGCCTTTGTTATCACGAGTCTTTAGACTCGTGTCTTCATCGAGGACTAATAAGTACTATCTTGTACATTCTTTTAATAACATTTCTTGGACTTCTGAATCATAGTAATTATAATTCTACTCCCAGATCCACTACCCGGTAACACCCTACATCTAACTGTACCTCCTCTACCCTTACATTGCCCCTAAGAACAGCCCCCATACTATCTGAGTCTTCTCCATCACCCCATTACCTATCCCCAATCATTTACCAGCCTAATAAACACCATAGCCACCTTATAGCCAACCTTCACTAAAAGCCCCTAAATCACTGCCCCTACCGATATCGGTTATTAGGAACCGGTACCGGTGACAGTGACCGGCATCGGTCACTGTGATTCAAAACCAAGACCAACCTTTTCTCTATTGTTTTAACAGGGTAATTAAATTGTAATTTTGCAATAACTTCCTTGTTAGAATTTTTGTTAATTCGTATTATCGGAAACCGATCACCTTCAAAAGGAAGTCCAATATTTTCTGGGCCTAAGGTAGTTCCCTCATTTATTGTCTAATTAGAATCTGGTGGTCTTGTATTCTTACTTGTAGGTAGTCCTTCCCAGAAAAAAAGGAGTTCTTCACAATCGATGTGATCTCTCTCTACGGTACGCACACACCCTCCAAACATTCAACAGGTATTCCTCCTAGCCCTAACCCTTATCTGTTTCTCAAGAGAATGAAAGGATAGAAGCAACTCTATTCTAAGAATGGAAACATTCTAATGCGAAACATTTTGGCACTAGGCGACCGTGCAACATCTTTTGCCTATTTCTACCCTTTTACCCACTGGAAAACCCTACAACCCTACCCACCCTACCATTTTAACCTAACTAACCTACCTACCCACTCCATTTTACAAATTACTTCAATTTATTCATTATTTTATTCAAAATTTGGATTCCTACCCAAAACCCACATCTCGCTTACAATCATTAAATTCACATAATTAGAGGTTTAGAGCCTACCGGTATGACTACACGTCATCGTGGTGGGATAGGTGGTGGTGGTCCAGCTGGTCCAGCACCTCCTGCTCCTCCTGGCTATGCCATGGCTCCAAATCTCCTCAGCTGGGTCCTCCACCAATCAAATTCTGCCTCCTACTCACTGGGGTCTACCAATCACTCACTCCTCCACTCAACTACTGCCAACTCAGCGTACAAACTCAACAAAATCAATTTTAAACCCAGACAAGCCGTATTGGTTATCAAATTGACAATGTGACAATGACAGGCCGTATTTTTCTTTTTATAGGTTTTTTACCTATAACCGATATCGGTTATATTGTGCCCTAAAACACCGGTATCGGTCCTCTAACCGATACCGGTCATATCTAACCGATATCGGTTTTATACCTATTTCACCACAATTTCTGCCCTTATTCACCAATCTCCCTTTCTCACCACATCGTCTATACCCTCCTTTGCTAAATAGCCTTTTTTGACTTCATCAGGCCCGCCCCAAGGCCGTAACTAACCAATCAGGCCGACCCAAGGCCGCAACCAACCAATCAGGCCCGACCCAAGGCCGCACCCAACCAATCAGGCCCGACCCAAGGCCGCAACCAACCAATCAAGCCCGACCCAAGGCCGCAACCAACCAATCAGGCCCAACCCAAGGCCGCAACCAACCAATCAGGCCCGACCCAAGGCCGCAACCAACTAATCAGGCCCGACCCAAGGCTGCAACCAACCATTTGGCCCGACCCAAGGCCGCAACCAACCATTTGGCCCGACCCAAGGCCGCAACCAACCAATCAGGCCTCGACCCATGGCCCTCACTAATCAATCGGCCGACCCAAGGCCACACCAATTAAATACCTCACCCAAAACCCACAAATTACAATTTTATCCACCCATCGTGTAGCTTTTTGTTCAATCGAGCTCACCTGTTCGTGTTTTAGCATGATTAGGGTACTTGACTTGATCAGTTGACCAAATTTTCCTAGACCGAGACCGTGACGTTTATCTCAACCAAACCAACCATTTGGTACTGCCAAACATACCTAAACGTTCATGTACCTTACCCGTTATATCCCCTGGAGCTACTTCCTATGCCTTGGATACTAGGATTATATCACCCTTGTTTGGATAAACTATCGACCTTTGCCTATGAATTTCTTGTTTGCTCTTCAAATCATGTACCCTAGTCACACTACTGCATTTTAATGCGCATCTTCTTCCTTGCACTTACCCCACCATCTTACCATCATCTCAACACCATTCACCCTTTATCAACCCTATCCCTGATTTCACGTCACCTCAATCTGTGATAGATTTGAGGGGGATTACCTATACCCTTAACGGGAGTAACCACTTCTTATTATTGTCAGTGCAGCTTTACAAGACAAGCTACACAACAATAAGGGGCTAATGTAGACACCAAATTTGTGTCTTACGACCCCCTGTGCCCCGCATCTCCTTTCACAACCTAGCCTCATCGCCTAAACCTTACACATTTATTTATTAATTACCTTATAATTAATAAATCCACATCTCAAACCTCCCACCTCATTTCACCACCTCATCATGACCTAGCCCTAATCCTAAACTAACCTAATAAATACCTATAACTTGGTCTACATCCACACCCATGACTAATTACTCCTCACCTGCACCAAAACCAACCTAATAATGACTTGACCAAGCCCACAACTAATCCCTCGGAAGAAAAGGAGGGAAGGATAGCTATTTTACTAAAAATAGCCCACTTTGAATTAACCGACATCAGTTCTACTCATTGCCGTCGGTTACGTAACCACCATCGGTTCTCTGTAAATGACCTCCCCCAACCAAAAACAAAGGATCGGGAATTCATTGGGAAAAAATATTGGGAATTCACTTGGCCAAGCAGAGACAAGTGAAGGAAATAAAGGAGTTTGCAGAGAAGGACATCAAGCCCAAGACTACAACTGAGTAACCAGAGCCCAGTGATACTCATCCAAGCATTAGGAGAGAAGATAGCTCATCTTTGATTGTCCAATCATCCTACCTGAGCCCTACCTTCGTTATCACAGTATTTGGACATGTGTCTTCATCAGGGACTAATAAGTACTATCTTGTACGTTCTTTTAATAACATTTCTTGGACTTCTGAATCACAATAATTATAAGTCTACTCCCAGATCCACTACCCGGTAACACCCTACATCTAACTGTACCTCCTCTACCCTTACATTGCCCCCAAGAACAGCCCCCATATTGTCTGAGTCTTCTCCATCACCCCATTACCTATCCCCAATCATTTACCAGCCTAATAAACACCATAGCCACCTTATAGTCGACCATCACTAAAAGCCCCTAAATCATTGCCCTATCGATATCGGTTATTAGGAAGCTGGTACCGGTGATGGATGGCATCGTCACTTGTGATTCAAAACCGAGACCAGCCTTTTCTCTATTGTTTTAATAGGGTAATTAAATTGTAATTTTGCAATAACTTCTTTGTTAGAATTTTTTTAATTCGTATTAGCAGGGGAACTGACCACCTTCGAAAGGAAGTCCAATATTTCCTAGGCCTAAGGCAGTTCCCTCATTTATTGTCTAATTAGAATCTGGTGGTCTTGTATTCTTACTTGCAGGTAGTCCTTCCCAGAAAAAAAGGAGTTCTTCACAATCGATCTGATCTCTCTCTACGGTACGCACACACCCTCCAAACATTCAACAGGTATTCCTCCTAGCCCTAACCCTTATCTATTTCTCAAGAGAATGAAAGGATAGAAGCAACTCTATTCCAAGAACGGAAACATTCATGAAACAGTACCCTTTGATGTCAATACACCTAAACTTTTTTGGTATAAGGAACATGAGTAGTGTAACTTGCATCTTGTCAAAGGGCATAATATGGAAAATTCTTAAAACTATGACACTTTTTCAAGGATCCTATTAATAGTGGGGAGATAGAATTTGATTCACTAGAGTGTATCAAATGCCAAATCAAAATATGGGAATATTCTAGGAGTATTTTCTGAAACATGTTAAGCGTGCGGGGAAAAGGATGGATCTGGTAGAGTCTTCCCAAATGTACAAATCTAATAAATATGTTTATACCCATACCGATAACAATCAATATGACTCACTTATTGGATTTGTTCACTCTTCTAACGAGCGTGTCAATACCATTAGGATCAAAGGAGGATAGTTTGTTGTAGTAACAAGGTGTGCTTATCTCACAATCCCAAAACCTCCATTGTCTACCCCTTAGGATAGTGATTATAATATCTTAGAATAACTTGAGAAGACATCTACTAATATTTCAATCTTATATCTTCTTAAGATTCAAACGTACATAGAGACATTATTTGTAAAAAAATTTAGGAGTCACGAGTGTTAAGCGATGTGGATTATTCTCACATACAAGAAGTGGTGGAAAATATTGCACCAAGTTAACACATTTCCTTAAACCACAAAGAAATCCCTAATGAAGATTATACGCATAACATTCCTATTTACATAGAAGTATTTTTGACTCGCTGAAATATAAAAAGGTGCTTGTGGACAATGAGTCGGGGTTAAACATATGAACTTTGAAAGTAATTAAATAGTTCAAGCACATAGAGGAAGATCTAGATTCCCACATTATCACCATCACATCTTGTGACAAAGTGGAGTGGGAATTCATTGGTACAATTACATTTCCGATGGAAGAAGGGCCCACTTGTCATAACACAAAGTTTCATGTCCTATACTTAGAACTACCATATAAAATGCTTCTTGGCCACCCATGGCTTCATGACATGAAGGCCATACCATCAACATTCCATCAGTGTATCAAGCTCAAACATGAGGGAAATATTATTACCATTCAGGGAGTTCTAGAACCCTTCACTCATTGTAGAAATATCAATAGATTTGTAGGCAAGGGTGCTTATAAATTTCCCTTCGCCGATATTTTTGTCCCTCTTTATTCAAAAATTATTAATTCACTTGTAGATTCGCACACGATAAGTTCTTATGCTCATAATTATTCTACATATGTCTCTCCCTTTGAATCATGGGACATGAAGATTCTTGAGTATGGTTATGGGGAGTATGATATTCAACAGGATCTCCTAGTCTCATATCTATCCTTGTCACCCAAGAAAAGGGGAAAACCAATGTACCACTACAAATGGCCTAGAAATAAACGTACCATTGGGAAATTCTTATATGGTGGTCTACTAGTAGAAGAAAAATTGTTGGACCCTCATAAAATTTGGGCCCCCAATGACACTATGCCTTCCTACTATGAAACTCCATGGTAAAATAAATCTAGAAAAATGATGTATTCCATGGGATATAAAAGACACAAGTGTGGTAAAAATGAACAAGGAATAAGGGAACATGTCCCAATCCCACATGTTAAGATAAAAATATATGGTGTAGGAATTAGGCCCTATGGATCTCATCCCATGGATAAGGATGCTAACTCCTTTGAACCCGAGTATTCTATTCTTATGTGGATAGTGACTTAGATTCCCACCATAGCCAATATGAGTATCTTGGCTCTATGAACCTAATTATGGATACTACTATCCTTACCATAACCCCTGCCAATCCTAAATTTGATCATTTTTACCCTACCCACATCAATTGGGACCAACAACTTCATGTGCCTATGGACCTCTTTGATAATGATGAGGCTATTATAGAATTTATGGGCATTCATGACACTATTACTGTTGGTATGGAAAAAAAAACTAAAAATATTCAAGCTGGGAGCCTTGCTCTTAGCACAAGAGTAGAAAAATTTCACCATGCTTCTCAGAGAATTTGTGGATATATTTACATTGTATTATATGGATATGCCTGAATTAGATCCATCTTTGGTGGTGCATAACTTAGTTATGCATGTAGACATGAAGTCCATCAAATAGAAGCTGCAAGAAATGCACCCGCGAGTGACCCGTGTGGTCAAAGAAGAGTTATAAAAATTAATAGCAACAAGATTTATCAGACCCATTGACTACTTAGAGTGGATATCTAACATAGTTACAATTCAAAAGAAACCTATTGGAATCAAAATTTACACTGACTTTAGAGACATTAATAAGGCATGTCCTAAAAATGAATCCCCCTTCCAAACATAAAAATTATTGTAGATTCAAATGTCATCTACAAACTTTTATCCCTCATGGATGGATTTTCTAGATACAATAAAATCAAGATAGTAGAGGAGGATAAACATAACACTAGATTTACAACCCCTTGGGGGATGTTCTATTATCAAGTATTTCCCTTCAAGATATCAAAGGGAAATGACCATAATATTCCATTATATGCTTAATGACATCATGCAAGACTATGTAGATGATATCCTAAGAAATTCAAGGACAAGAAAATACCATCATGAGGTCTTGAGACAAATTTTTGAATGTCTTAGAGAATATACGATCATATTAAATCCAAAGAAATGTGCCTTCAGGGTGTTATCAGGATTTTTTTGGGTTTCATTAAATCAAGATGAGGGATCAAGGTAGACCCTTATAAATTTACTGCTATTACTGAAATGCCTCTTCCTAAGAACCTTAAGAAGTTGTGAAAATTTCAAGGAAAAATCCAAGCCATATGCCAATTTATCTCGTAGCTTGTAGAAAAATGTCATCCCTTCACCCATTTGCTAAAAAAGGACGTTGATTTATTCTAGGGACTTGAGAAAAATAATCCTTTTCCTTCCTCAAACAATATTTGGCAAATCTTCCAGTCCTCATGCCACCAACCCTAGGTGAACTATTTTTTTATATATATCTGTAACCCAATTCTCTATTAGAACCTTGCTTTCTCAGTGAATTAATCCAAATAGAAATATCATTTTACTATCTTGATCATACCTTAATTTCATATGAGCTAAACTATCCCCAAATTGAAAAAGCTTGTTTGGTTGTTGTTTTTACCTTACCAAAACTTTTCCATTACCTATTGAATAACAAAACCAATCTTATATCCAAATTTCACCCACTCAAATACCTATTATCAAAACTAGAACTTCTTGGTAGGATGGCTAATTAGGTCACCATACTAAATGAGTTTCACATTGAGTATGAACATTAGAAGTTAGTAAAAGGATATGGACTTGTAGACCAATTGGATGAGGCACCTTTCGGGACAAAGCTAATGTGTTTGAAACTTCCAGATGCATTATTAATGTACATTGAGGAATCTATCGTGTGGAAAGTATATTTTTATGGATCATTAACTCTTCATGGTGCAAGGGTAGGCATAATACCGATAACTCCTATAGGATACTTTATAACTTAAGATTTCCATCCACAAATAACATTGTAAAATATGAAGCGCTCATCACTGGGATGAATCTGGATATAAAATGGAATATCCACAAACTTAAGGTCATTGGTGGCTCACAATTGATTATCAGATAGGTCAATGATTAATACAAAGTCAAGGATGAGAAGCTCATCGCATACAAGAAGTTAATAGAGACTTAATAAGAATATTTTTTGCACATCACCTTTGCACATATTTCAAGAGCACAAAAAGGTCTACGAGATGCTATGGAAATAGTGGGTTCTATTTAAGGGATTCCACCAAAAAAAAATGACATGTCATTTTTTGTTGAAAATCTACGTCAACCTGCATATGACATGTTGGAATCATGCCTGGCATGTGAAGTTGTTGGTTCATTTTCCCATGGTATGAACCCATATTTAACTACCTCCAAAGTGTTACATTTTCCCCAAATGTTACTCATTCGAAAACCATAGCCTTATCCGAGAAAATACCTAGTTATAACCTCCTAGGAGGCACCCTCTATCATTGTGGCTATGATGGGAATATGTTATGTTGTTTAGATGTAGCAGAGTCAGTACGAGCAATCAAGGAGGTACACAAAGGAGTGTGTTGAGCCCATACCAATGAGATGGTTTTAGAAAAGAAATTTATGAGGGTAAGCTAATTTTATCCTACCATCAAGATAGATTTCTACAACTATGTAAAGAAATGTGTATTATGCCAAAATTATGGGAACTTTAGTCATGCACCATTGCAACCTTTACAACCTATCACAACACCCTACTTGTTCTCAAAACGGGGGTTAGACCTAATAGGTAAGCTTACTTCTACCTCATCAGATGGCCATACACACATCATAATGGCCACATAATATTTCACTGAGTGGATGTTGTTCCACTCACATATGTTACATGAGCCCAAATATTAAAATTCATCATGAATCATCTTATCACTGTTATAGTATCCCTTCGCCATTGTAGTTTACATGATGGAAAATATTTCAAGAATAAGACTATGAAATATATATGTCAGTGCTTTCAGATACACTTAAAGTGGTCCACACCATAATACCCCCATAGTAATGGGAAAGTTGAGGCCTCTAACAAAATTCTTGTTCGGATCTTGGAGAAGATGGTGAGTAAAATAGGTTGTAATTGGAACTTACAGATAAATTCCACCCTTTGGTCTTATAGGACCTTCATTCACACTCCTATTGGTGTGACACCTTATTCCCTAGTATTTGGAATTAAATTCAACATCCCCTTAGAAATTGAGCTTCCCTCCCTAAGAATATATCTCAGGGAATATCTAAATAAAGCTGAGGATAATCATGTGGCTAGATTGGAAAATATGGAGCTGCTAGATGAGAGAGACATCTACACACTAAACCATTTAAAAGTGTAGTGTATCGGAACCGAGTGTCTCGGAGTTACAAAAATAAAGCATACCTCTTTAGTTTGAGGTAGGAGATTTAGTGTTGAAGAAAACCGGTTTAACATGGTGAAGGAAGAGAAAAGAAAGGAAATTTTGAACCTAATTGGTTATGACCTTACATCATAGTGGAAAATTTTTGATTAGGAGCATACAAGCTTTCTATCACGATGGATATGAGTTTCATGAGACCATGAACACCATGCACCTCAAGTGGTTCTATGCTTGAAACTTGGCAGAAAAATATGAAAAAAACCAAAAAAGTAAAATAAACATGACAAAGAGAAAAAAAAGAAAAAAAGAAAATGGAGAAAGAAGAAAAGAGAAAATAGTTAATCCATATAAGAAAACCACGCAATTGTGGAACTTTGGATAGGTCCCTTGGTGAAAATTTGTTTTCCAGCCCCTTAGGAGGATTCATTGTTCAAAGCATCTCCCATCTTAGGGGGTGAATTTTCTTAGTTTTGAATTAGTTCCGCACCTACATATGATATTCTTTGTGAGTCTATCTTGTCAAAGACTTGATTTGTGATTCTCCTCTTATAAATATGTGAAGATATTTCCTTTGTATATTCCCATCTAACCCTGGGTACATCTTCACATATTGAATTTATTATACATAAAAAGTGTAATCTTCCCTTGTATATCCCCATATCACGATGGGGTCATCCACATTTCTCTAGTTTCCTATACATAGCTTAAAAGCTGTCAAACAACACAAAAACATTCAAATACATCAAAAAAATTCAAACACATTCACATATGGTTAGAAAATCCAAAAACATTACAAAACCAAAAAATACAAAAATAATAGAAAAATTATTTCCCAAAACATCTGAAAAATAACATAAAACACATTGAAAATAGTCTTACAAAAACATAGTAGTAATTTGCTTACTTTGTTTCTTTATTTATTTCTTTTTTTTTACATTGTTTGTATAGTTTTTCTTGCTTGTACATTTTTATCGTGTGTTGCTTAACATACTTTTTAGATTGATCTTTTCTTGTTTAGATTAGATTCATTCTTGCTTGTACATATTGAGTTTGTTTTAATACTTATGGATAATTGTAAATAGTTGTGTTGTTAAGTTTTTTAGTGTATAAATTAGGTAGATTTGTTAAATTTTTCTTGTGCTTGGTCATTACTTGTACATTCTTTGTGATCACATCATCATCTTTATCATCACATCTAACATCATATACATCATATATCAATAAAAATTCTAAGTCTACATCATACATGTATGCTAAGCTAATCATCATGTATTGTACAATCAATGGGAAAGAGGTGTTGTAAATTCAAAATCTATCCCCCACATCAATATCACAATATCAAAGCATTGAAAAATCATTAGTATCTCATCTAAAATAATGTGATATCATCTAATGTTATCTCATAAATCAAAACATGTGATTTAATCATAACATCATAAATGAAAATCTATAATCATCATCACCAACACACACACACACACACACACACACACACACACACACACACACACACACACACACACACACACACACACACACACACACACACATTTGTCCAAATATCAATACCCATATATAATGTTTCTATGTACAAAATCATCGATAAAAAGTATGCCATCATGGGCATCGATATAAAATGTGTCTTCATATCAAGGAATAACCAAAAAAATATACATCATGTCAAAAGTGTGCCTTCATAATGAGGCATACATAAAAAATACATACATTTTCAAAAATGTCATAGAAAAAGAGTCATGTTTGACTCAATCCCTCATGAGGATTGTCTAGTGTCGAGGTGGTGGTAGAGGCCCCATCACATGTGGCCCCTGTTGTGCCTACAAATGTCTACTGATCTAGCTGAGGTTGCTGCTCTATGAGATGATGAAGCTAACTTGCTTATGGAATCTGAATAAAGTCAAGATGCCTTTGTCCCTTTGGGATGACATCATAATATAAATACTGTGATGTGTGGCATTCCCTGTAGCTGCTGCAACTATGTCCATATGTAGCCAAGGTGTAACAATGGCTCCATCTTTCTAACGTAATGATAATATCTCTACTGAAACTCTTGGAACCTCAGCCTATGCTATATCCTACCAATCTTGGAGCTGATCTCTCTCCATTGTCACTTCTTGTACCTATACCCCTATGGCACGCAACTAATCTCTCTTTATCCGGATCGATATCGCTCCATCGTAGCCTACTCCAATTATGCTTTGCATCGATCTCTCTCACCCTGAAGTGGGCCCTATCTGCTCTGCCTATTCCCTCTCAATGATAACATTGTATGTCTCTAAGGTGACCTAGAGATGGAGAGCTATGACCTATTGTAACTACTACTACAAAGCATCTAGATTACATGTACCCTATAGAATATTCTCCTATCCCCCACCTTCGAGGACATTATGGTTGAGTCTCCCATCCATCTCATATGCCTTCTTTTGGGTTGTGTGATAGACTAACAATAGGTTCCTATTATGGAGGAAGTTGTAATGGCCCTGTGCACCAACCTACGTAATAGCCGACGTACACCAACCTGTTATAAGGGCATGTTGGTACCTAGACCGATTCTCTCTTTGAATTTGAGAAACATCAAAAGGTTGAGAAATATGCTTAGAGATAGATAAATCATATTTTGATTCATTTTATATCTAGGAGGGATTTGACTAACTCTTTGTCACTCAAGCTTGGAGAAATTAGGTAGAACGTGTAAAGGGTTTGACCTACCCTCACTACTTTTGGTTGTGCCTTTCAACCAGGGTGAGAGGACCCATTTTGTAACTTGTATTTGTGAGAGATGTAAATGGATTGGCTATATTGGACTTTCCTTCTATGATATTTGAAAGAAAACCTTAAGAAGACATGGTCAATGCAACATAATATAACTCTCATGAGTTTTCACTCTAGAGAATGGAAATGTCTTCTAAACAAGGTTCAGGTTACTAAAGACAACCATAAGACCTGATTGATCCTACATGTTTTGAGTAAAGGATGGGTAAATTTAACAAATATCCTTAACATTTATGGACGAATAGTGTAAACATGGGTAATTCCAATAGGATTTATCATTTATAGATGAATTTTATTGGGGAATTAAGTAGGATAAATTTGATTATACCAAATTCTTAAGAAATTTCAACAAAGGTTGGAAAGTATGCCAAACAAGATGATAAAAACACTTCAAATAGTCAATAATGAACCTTAACAAAAAAGATGCAAACCCATGGAAGCCCAAAGATGCACGGTTTCACACATTCTTTGAGAAATTGACATAAAATATCATATCAAAGACTCAACTAAACATCGAGATTCCTGGTTCATCATGCCTAAGATGCACTCATAAGCTAACAAACAATCTGTATCGACAAAATGGAAGTAAAGTGAATTTAAATTGTTTATTACACAGTAAAATGAAATCTCTTCTCACAACACAATTGTAAATGCCACAATACTACCACAAGGATAATATCTTGTGTGATTCAGAGGAATTCCTAACATAAGATTGCAATAGGAACATGAATAACTACTTGAAAACATCTCAAAATGAAAGCAAACACAACGATGCTCATGATTGACACAATTAACTCAAGGTTCATCAAATTTATCAGCAAGGGAAAGCTTTATTTACAATCTCAAAGCTTGTCAATGGCTGGAAACTTGCAACCATCTTGACATGATTAAATTTGAAAAAACAAAGGAAATAACAAGTTTCTTAGATAAGCTCTTTAGAAAATGGTTTTTAAATCAGATCTCTCTTATTTCTTGAACAATTCTCAGAAAATTTTAACCCCCTCCTCGCGTGATTATCTTTCATGCTTTTATACTATTCAACTCACTTACCAGCCTCCAAAATTCCCCCAAAAAATATGAATATTCCAATGAATATTCCCCTTTACAATATCTATTTTAAAACATGCCACTCTTTTGAAAATGATTCATTTCATACTGTCAGTGTACAAAATGCAAGTCTTTTCAATTGATTCCACTTGTGCTCAACTGGGATATTGGGTCATCACTTTTGGTAGATTATTTTAATCATTCTTTCCACATATTGATTGGATAATCACTTTTGATGACCTCTAAGCATTTCTAAATGATTTTGATATGACATATATCCTCATCTACTTCCCAAGAATCCATCTTGGGTGTTGCGCACTCCATTTCATGTCTTATTGGATTAATTACCACACATGGTTCTTGTCAAATCATATTGATTCATTAGTTTTTCTCATTCCTAATCCCTTCTAACTCTTAAATTTTATTTGTGTGAGCTGAGAGAAATCTTCTTTCATCTTATGGGAAATATTTCTCTTAATTAGATCAATATGCACCCCTTTCACTATAAAAATCAGTTATACCCTTTCACCATTATGTGTTTCTTTTCTTATTCTAAAGATAATATTTTTCATATTTCTTATCAAACAATGGTGAAGGTACTTGTAGCACACAACCTGAAATAAATTTATTCAAAGGATTTGAATCATATTTTTGACCTGAGTGGCCCTGATGAGGCTTTTTTTAGGGCCTTATTTGACATAGAATGTGTAGGAGACACCAGAGGACCCCTGACTTATCAAAAATTCTGGTTATCACTTCTTACAAGGATGATTAGGATCAATCCTATATTTGTCAATTTTCAAGTCATGTACTTTCATCTCTTTCAATGGGAACATCTGAAAAATCTTGAAGTCTTGAAGAAATTATGGATTTAAAGGAGGCCCTAAGTGTCTAGGAAAACCAAATTTCAGTGTCCATTCCTATGTGATGAAGATTTTTCATTGAAGGATATTCCCAAGGAATCATATGTGTTATATGAAAAATCCTCCATTGACACCATGCCTGCCATCTCTCACAAGGTAGATGAATTAGAGAAGAGGATCATCTCTCTAGAGAAAGGGTAGACTATACCGGAATCCTCACAACTAAGTTCAATGTCAGCACAATATTTAGGAAAGAGAAAGGGTGAATCAAGCTCTCACCCCCTAATCATTATCTAATATGGAGAAGAAGAGATATCTATATTATCTCATCATTCAAGAGTAGCAATCTCACCTTCTCAGGATGACATGGGTATATTTTCCATTCATTCATCCTCTTATTCAATGCCTTGTGCTTAGTCAAAGAATGAATTTTTGGGCCCTCAGCCAGTTCCTTCTCCTAGAGAGCATCCACCCCACACAAGGAAATGGGAAGTTGGGTTGATCTCAAGACCTCATAACTTTCTAGGTCTACAAGGTGTAGTTATTTCCCTTCTAATTACCTTGGGCGTCCCCTCTCAATCCACTCCTAGTAAGTCAATCCTTCACAAGGGGAAGGGGAAAAAAACCTTCTTCACAGGTGGTTTGGATCTTCTGGATTGGGTGTCCTCCCATCAGAATAAAATTGAGCTGGAAAATATTATGGACAGTCCTAGAATGACTCTCGAGTCATTGATGGACATGGGGATGTCCTCGAGATCTAGTAGGGTTTGTCATATTTGTCCAGACAACATAGGGCTCAAGTGAATTCATGTTGAGGAAGAATAAGTTGTTGAACAAACTTCCTCCATTAGGGGGAAATTTTGAAGAGGGAATAAAAGAAGTCTAAACATTGTTTTTCTTTTATTTTCTTTATTTTCAACATGTATACAACCCTTTTTTCCATGGGTAGGGGCCCCTATAGAACCCCATTTTGTTCCTTTTTCAACATGCAAGAAGCAAAAATATCACAATAGTTTATATGCTTGTACAAATGTATATTGAATTTTATCTAAGTCATATAAAACTAATGTATTGTACCATTTTACAATTGATATAAGATAACAATGAACTTCAAAGTAACAATTATCCTTAATGAAATAGAAACATCAGTTAAAACATCATCTTAGAAAATAAGTATGGGAAGAATGTACAACTTTAAGAGAAACAAGTTTAAACTTGTTCATCATCTCTAATATCTACATCCTTTTCTTCTTCAGTTTCCACTCCTGCATCCTATTCCTTTGACAATATTTCCATGTATGCATCATATCTCTAGAAAAGATCATTTATTTCACCTTCATCTAGCCCAATATGGTGTTGGAAAATTAATGTCTGTCTAGCTATCACATCCATACAATGACCCATATTCTTCTTGTATTCTAGTGGCCTAGCTTTCAACTCTGTAATTATGTTTTCAATTTTTCTCATTGTTTTAATGACTTCATAAGAGAAATCATCTTTCTAAATATTCTTCTCAAAAGAGTTGAACAAGAAATAAATATTCAAATCACCATAAATCTTTTTGAATTTGTCAAACACCATGTCTTCCAGTTTCAAATCGATGGCATCAAGAGTATCATCAACCCAATTTATTTTAACTTTGAGATTTTCTTTGATCCCATTCAAAGTTTCCACTCTAATTTTGCTAGTTCCTCCAAGGCATGTTGACTTCCTCTGAATTCTGTTGGCACAATATTTTCTTGTTCAACCAATTCATCACTAAGCTGAGTAATGCAGTCTAATTTGGGAAAAATTCCTCAAAGTAAAATATTTCATTGTCACATTTCTCAGTTATCTCATCAATCTCATTAAGCCTGCTTTTGAGTTCTTCATATTTTTCCCTGGATTTCTCAATTGTTTCTTTTCCCTTCCTTGTTAGCTTCTCAATCCATGTGTCTATAACTTGAACCTTCTTGATAACCTTATCAATATTATCCAATCCTTCAGGGGTGTTTATAGAGGTATCTACTTGAGTGTGGTTGGGTTTCCCAATTAGCTATTGCATACTAGAACTCAAGGATTTGACTTGTTCCTTCAATTGCTTCTTCATTATCTTGTCTTCATCAACCTTTTGTAATAGGTCATTTACTACCTTTGATACTCCCTATTTTATTTGATCTCTTGAGGGTTTTCCCAGAGGAATGAGATGAACATTTGATCTAAAAATGTTTATTGTATTTTTTCACTTTTAAAAGTTTCCAAAGATCATGATTTTATTAACCAATTTTAAGTATTATAAACTGAAATTTTTATTAAATTCTAATTATTATGCATCCATAGAAGTGAAAAAAACTTGGGTGACAAATAAATAATCAAAAAACTTAAAACACTCGGATAACAAACAAGATTGTTTACAATTCCTACGTCCCCAGGTTCGATTAAACCGATCCATTAATAATATTGAAATGTAAGTAAAATAACTCTTACAAAAACCAATAATGAATCAAAACCTACAAAGGAGCTGATCAATGTCCCAAGAACTCTGAAAATTAGCATAAATTGTCCCAAGAACGATCTCGGCTCCTACGGTGTTTTCATAATGTGATCTCCTCAGAATGCGTTATAAAAACACCTACAAATGGACATCTAAAAAATAATATGAAAAAAAATTATATATTTGAGATCATCTCTGAATTATGAACACTTTTCATGTTTACACCAAGTCACTTTTTGGACGAAGTGCATTGAAATTCATGTTTTCAAACTAGTTTGTCTTGTAGATCCTTGTTAAAAATGCATTCAAAGCTTCCAAAAATACGTTAAAAATCAACAAAAACATCAAATATTACATCGTTGGAATCTTCTAAGGATTCCCTCCATTTCACCTTTTTACTCTAAGTTCCCAATTTGAGTGCAAGGACTTCAAAAATGGTGTTTTCTAAGTACCACCTCCTTATGGATTTTACACAGACCTGACACCTCTATCACACAGAGTACAAAGCTCTATTTATATAGGCAAGCTTGTTTCTATCCCATCCAAGATGGGTGGCAAGTCGGTCGGCATGATGTGTTTGGGAGCCCAAGGTTAAGGGTTCAAAACCTAGTGGTGCTATTCTTTTGGCGGTGTGGGATAAGGTTTTAGGCTTATTAAAGCCTTTTCCACGCATAAATAGTGGTCAAAGGACCACTTGAGGCTTAACCACCCCACTTCCCACTCCTCTCCACGTGGATTTCCATGCATGGCATTTACACCCCCTACAACTACTTCATCTCCTTTTCTTTCACGTGGACTTAGCAAAAGGTATGGAGTTGGCGGTTATGTATGGTTTAATACTAATGTTTAACATTAATATATGGAGGTTTGACATATATGCGTGGCATTTGGAAATTGATTTAAAATTTGACCCACATGAAATATGATGAGTAAGACCATGGTAGAATTTTTATCATTTTTCCACTTGCCCGATGTTGACTGAGCCACTTGGCCAATTGTGCACATGTCCATGTCACCATGGACCTGTTGACTAATGTTGACCTTTTGGTTGACCAAATTTTGACTGGACATATCTTGAGCTCGAGTGTCCATTTTTCACGTTTGTATAGTCGTTGGAAAGCTCTCTAAAGGATCTATTACCTCTGTTATGGTTTAGGGAAGTTTAGGGAAAAATTAACACTGAAAATATCACTTGATCAACATTATAGTCACTAGTTGTTACATTGTCTCTGGTTTTACCCTCATAAGGGATTGATATTTCTAGAGTTTTGGACCCCAATGGATCATTATGAGTCTTGGTAAAAACCATATCCCTTTTCGAGGCTATTAATTTCTTTGGAAAGGATAATGCAGTAAGATAAATATCCTGAACATGAAGAATTTATTTCTCTTCACTTGAAATCAATTCACCAATCCACCCTTTTGCAATACTTGTTCAAGTTTTTGCCTCCTACAATTCTTGTTGGGGTTTCTTGAGGACAACTAGAAATTACTTAGATTTTCCTTGGTCATATTTGGCTAATGTTTTTACTGTTTCTCACCATATTTTTCAATAACCATCTCCCTACTCTCATCTTGTACTAACATTTCCTTCACTTGTATTTCTCCTTGGTCTAGATCTTGAGATTGATCAACATCCTTCTGATTTATACCAATAGTTGCAATATATTCTTTCCTTATCATTAAAATTGATGCCTCATTAGATTTTGTTTCTTCCTGAGGTTTTCTTGAATCAATAACTAGCTTGTAGATTCCTCCTTCCCATCACATATCTCTATCTTCTTTGGAGATTGTTGGGTTGGAATATTACTATCCTCATGTTCTAATGACACCTCAGGTCGTGCCATAGTGGATTGATCACCTGATGTCAAATCCCTATTCCCATCTAGATATTTCATATATGTGTCAGCAATAATTTCCTTTCTAGCACTTGCAACTTGTGTAACTATTGTTGTCTTTTCAAAGATAGATTTAGCTATTTTACAATGCTCATCATCGTTAGTGATTTTCACACAATGAGAAGCATATTATTCCACTAATATCTTTGGGTCCTTTTAATTTGAAATCACCGACCTATATGAGAAGCTTCTAATGTTAGGATCTTAACTTTATCGATTGGCACATGAGTAATTTCTTCCATTTATGCATTTATTTGAATATTATCTACTGGTTTGGCTATTTGTTCATCAATAGACACATCAAGTGCATCTAATGTGGAAAATTATTCACCAATGTCAACATCTATCACATCTGCCTAAGCCTTTGTAGACTCCTGCAATGTTTCAAACAAAGGTATATTCACATCTTCAGCAAGTAGGGTTTCAAATGTTCTCATACCTAGACTTATAATTTTTTTATCTATTGGATTAGATGAAACATTGCCTTGGGTCATTTGTTCATGAGTGCTTCCCATTGTCACTTATTCCAAAGGAAAATATGAGGAGAAAGGCACTAATTGTTCCATCTGTGGTACTGGTGCAATAGGTTATGTCGAGAAACATCATTCCTCTCATGTTTAGGGGGATCAATCACCACATCTTTGTGCTTATGTTGTATGGGCACTTTGTCTCTTACCAGAATTATCTCATAGAAAACCTTATGTCTCTTGTGTGCCCTTTCAAACTTTTTGATGTTTGGTGTTTCCTTTTGTTCTTCTTTATATGGCACCAATAATTATTTTGTCAAGCACTATTAGGTTTTGGAAAATACCGAAGGAACCAAACGAGATGTCAAACCTTTCCCTTTTGCTTCAAGTTGTGTTGAAAAAGTAATATGAGCATTCTCCATATATTTTAGGATCATTTCCTCAGTCTTTTTCTACAAAGCAGATATAGAATTCTCGATCGCACTAGTGGATGAATTCTATTCATCTAAGTTCAAAAGTGGGCCTCTTTGAAGGAAAATGAGGATTTTTTCCTCCTAAGGATAAATTCTATCAGCCCCTTCCCTCAAGGGAGGGATATCATCACTTAAGTTTCCCAGATCCCTAAAGTTATTTAGGATTCTTGTATTTTGGACTGATAAATCAATATTCTTTTGAGCCAACCAATTTATAGTTCTCCTCATCACATCAGTTACCTAAATATAAGAATCATTTAAGTATGTTTCATTCCATTTTAGAGGGGCTATAGGTTGTCATTCTATCTTTTGATCAAGATATTACTTACTCATCATGTGTGGATCATCCACAATTACATCACATATAATTGCAATATTGAATTCTATGATTTTTTTAGGTTCATTCTAAAGAAATATCTCAACCTGACTTCTTCCTCATCCCTACAATTCATCCAATAATCTTCAAAATGAGGCTCATGTTTAATTTTTTTGCAATATTATTGAACACCCACCTAATATCATAGTTAGCTCTTGCCTCAAAATTTTCCATCTCAAACCTTTTCAATTCATCCTCAATTAATCTGGCTTTTAAAATTGAAGGGCATGAGTACCTTTAAATTCGATGGGGAACTTAATATTTGTCTTATGTTTCCCAACAATCAATTTGTGAACTGGTGTTAATTTCCTTTCTAGTTCACACAAATCCATTTTATCATCTAAGTATCTGGGAAACTTATATGGCTTACCTTCAAAACCACTAACCCTTATATATGTGAACTTCCTATACTAAATAAAATAACACCCATATTCCATAATCACTTGCCTAGCCTACTTATAAATCCTATACTTCCCCCATTCTAGTTTGAAAAGACATATAATTGGTGCAAAGAAAGTGTCATTGACCAATCTTACATTCCCACTCCAATTAACTAGCTACAGACTAAGGAAAAATCTCATGCATTTGGAATTTCTTAAGATAAACACATGGAAAAGGACAGGAAATGTTCATGTCCTACAACATTGTAAATTATGTAAGTCATCATGTAAAATTCCAACTCTAAGGTATCACCCATTTATATTTTTCTACCAAGGTAACCATGTGACCATGAAGTGCTTCCACAATAAAAGTAGCCCAACAGATGCTCCCCTTCCTTTCCAAAATTATCCACACATAGGTACACATCCATTCCTTGAACTCATTTATAGTCTCTAATCCATATCTTTGTTATCCAATTTTGCACACATGGCAAGATTGGAAAACGGGGTCCTATCACGTTCAAAATGAAATAATAGTCCCAGGAACCCACCTTCGGTTATTAACGAGATGCAATAATTAAAAATAATTCCTAAATTGCATATGAAGAGATCACCTAGCATCGAAAGGCACCCAGTTGATCTCAACTCAGTGGAGAGTTCAGGGTCGAGTTGATAAAGAACCTGGTGTCAAATTGATAATCATCTCAGAAATCATCTCAGTGGAGACTCTCAGTTGTAAGAGCTCGACGAGGTCTTGTTAATGCAAAATATAGCTCGTTGAAAATTGACGAATGAAGGGAACTCTATAAGGATCTTGGTAGAGATCGATGCATGTGGAAGTGAAGGCCGAGTTAGGGAGAGTCAAAGTTTGAGCTATCAATAAAGTCTCAATGAATTGGAAAGGTTCAAGCCACAGGCGGAAGTGAAGGCAGAGATAAGGAGTTCGACTCATCTTCGTGACTCGTTCATTTTGGAGATCATGTGGTGAGCTTCTTTTAGGACACATTCTGCAGAGCTAGGGTGATTCAAATGCAAGCCAAGGCATCAAGAGAGCCATAAAATGAATGGAGATCATTGCGTAAATAGAGATACGTGATGGATTCCTATAAATGGGACTCATCGAGCATTATGGATAATTCAAGGCAACTCGTTTCGTGTGGATGCATTAAAGATGGTTTCTAGGATATAATTCCAGGGCTCATTGATTAATGCAAAACTGGGAGGCCTACTTGAAATAATTTTACAATGGTAAGCTCACACAGGTAGCAAGAATGTCGGGCCAAGGTATTAGTGAATACATTATATATATTTTCACTGACGTTGTTCAGACCTTTCTCGGCCGAGCATTTAGTGCACAGGCAGTTGACATGTTGCAGTATAGCAGAAGTTCTTTTGAGCACTTCCAGCAAGTAGGTCATCTAACTATGTTTTTATCTGCATTCAAAGCATCAAATGCATCCTCAAATTCAGGATTTTTCTTCAAGATATTTTTATGAAAATTGATTAAGTGACGGTGAGAGTGTTCTAGGAGACTAAGGAAATTTATTACAAAGATTCTTTATCGAGATCTTACTTGTTTTACGATGTAACTCATGGAAGTGGATCTCATAGAGGTGGAACTGTTTCATATCAGAATATTCATGGAGCATAATTTGCTTTGCAATTATATGAGCATCTTCAACGAGTCACTAAGTTGGCGGGCATAAAGGATTCTGTCGGAATTATCACACCTTACAAGCTACAGCTGAAATGTTTGCACCGAGAAAATGATGTCTCCTCACGCTGAGCGGAAAAGTGGAAATCGGTGGCCATCTGTCCAAAACGAAATCTGGCCAAATGATAATGAAACCCCGCACTCCAATCCCAGGACGTGGGAAATAAGGTGAGCAATGCCAAGTGGGTTTTCGTGGATGGCAAGCCAAAGAAGAAATTCCACGTGGGGAGATTTGGGCGTGGTATGACCAAGTCAAGAAGTGGAAATTGGGAACCGACCTGCCAAGGCAATGTATGGAAAATTGGATTCATAAGTCTGAGATCCCCACACATATCCTGCGGACTTCCTTGATACAAACGCCATGCCAATTTGACTTGGAAAAAGGAGGATTTGGCATGGAACAGGGATATTCAAGTCGGTTGAACCAAGGCAATTCAAACTACTTTTTCACATAGAACCTGTCAACTCGGCTATGTGGCTGAGCCGTTACGTGGGGATTTGGAGCTGGTATGCCGAGGTCAGAGATTTATTGGTAATGGCATTCCAAGCTGTTCACTCCGCGTAGGGGAGATTCAGGCAAACACTGCCAAGCGTGGAAATATTGGGATGGAAAACCATAATCAGACTTCCGCACGGGCCATGTAAACAGGATCCGAGTCTTTGTGCGAGTCACTCGGAAGGTAAGTCGGGGAACGTGGGAATGAGACAGTTGAAGTGTTTAATAGGATTGGACGTGGTGGTCTAGCCTGGCCAAAATCGAGTATGACACGGAGATAGGTGAAGGAGGCTCCACACATTCTGCTTACCACGCATAACATCCCTGTAAACCCGTCTACATATCTTCAACTATTGCAGACCTGCATTTCCAGGAATATGCTTTCACATGAAAGAGACGCCTTCTCATGGAATACCATAATTGCAGCTTACAGAAGACACGGGTTTCCTCACGAAGCGTTGATACTGTTTCACCAAATGCAACAAACAGATGTCCGACCTGATCAGTTCGCCTTATGCCAGCATACTTCTCCCAACTCCCGTTCGGGCTCTGAGCATTCGGTGGTCGCGAGGCAAACTCCCACGCACCAGGTAGTTGATATGTTGCAGTATGGTAGAAGCCTTTTGAACGCTTCCAGCAAGTAGGTTGTCCAACTGTGTTGTTATCTGTTCAGTATCGAATGCATGCTTATCCTTATTCTGAACTCAGATCGAATAGCAGTTAGAAACAAATATTCATTGTTGTGTACGATGGATTGGAGTCACACCATTCAAGGCTTCATAAAATTTTCCTGAATCAGGAGATGAAGGTTTATTACGGTGCAGAATGAAACGATTCATATTGCTCAGCATTTCTTCTCCTAGAAATGAATTGAATGTGAAGGTCAACTCTGAAATACCTGGTCGGCCGTTTTGTATGCCACATCCTTGTCACTTGTAAATGGTCTCTTTGAGAAACTCTGTGGGCAGTAGGTAATATTTATACCCTTCCATTATGTACGTCCAATCAGACAAAAAAATTATTCTTTTACCAAGTTCAGAGAAGCTTGTTTTTTTACAATGGATGATTATACTACAGTTTCAAGCTAATTTTATCTAGCTTATTTCTATTAGCTTTGATCCATGACTAAGGAAGAATTCATATGGTTGTTACCTATACATTTTTCCAAGGTCCTCTTGGTTGCCCCAGTGGTTCAATGTATTTTTTGAAGGGCTTCTTTTATGTGTTGCAAATTGTAACATAAAGGATCTTTTTAGTTTATGGAAAAATGAGTATATTGTGTAGCTCACAGCTACCTATGCCATACTAAGATCCCAATAGTGGCATAATTGTTGATTGGAGCTGAGATTGCCGAGTGCACTACCAAAATACCGAAGGGATTTTTGGCCAAAAATCAGTCTCAAGGGTGTCTATCGACATGTTACGGGCATGAGCCTGGGTCATCATCATGGCAGCACTAGGTCTTTATTGATAATGGCATTTTCTCATCATTTGGAAGGTACAAATTGTGCTTATTATGGCAAAGCCAAAACATTCTTACTACAAGTGTTATATGATGAGGAAGAATCCTGAGCATTGTGGTAAAACCATTCTTTTTAGAAATATTGGGTTAAGCTTGGTATTCAAGTGAGTTTGAGCCCAGGAAAGGTAAGATTGTTTGCTGGATGAAGAGCTCGGTGACTTTGCAAGGAGCTCGTGGTGATGTTTCATGAAGTTTGAACGTGGAATGCATAAATGGCCTCGAGTTAATAGAGGAAAATGATAAGAATCAAGTTTGATAGCTCACCATTTGAAGGACTCAATGCAAAAAAAGCCCGATTACCAAAGCAAGGAAAGAGTTAGTGTGGGGTTCAAAATCGATTGCAACACCGAGTTAGAGGATTCAAAACTCACCGAGTTGAGATTTGTGCAGACTCTATCCACATGGACCCCCTTCCTCTTCAAGTCAAATGGGTCAACGGGGGGGTCCCGACATTATGTTAATTAAATTAATATTTTTATTTAAATATTTTAATAATAATATTTATTATTATTATTTAAATATTTTATTTAAATATTCTTTTAATTAATTGAGAAGACTAGGTCATCAGGCAATTAATGACCCATGATGGAACCTTCTCAGGTGGTTCAACTAACTGTAATAAATACATCATGGACCTTCATTTTAGGAATGTAATTATTACATTTCCTCTTCTTTCTCACATATTCTTCTATAAATGTAAGTTGGAAGCTCATTTCAAAGGGTTCCAATAGTTCAGACAAGTTGGACAGTTAGATATCTCAGGCGAGTGTATACTTTTCAAGAATCCTCTCTTCTGCAAGTTGTTCTTTTGTGTTGAGAGAACTTTCAAGCCTCCTCCTCAAGACTATAATGGCAACTATTGCCTCTTTTGAATGTATGATGCATTGTGCATGTTATTGAAGCAATAAAAGTGTGTGTTTTGTGACTAATCTCGGTCCTTCCATCCTTCTGTGCTTCTTTGTGCCTTTCTCGTACTTGCAGGTACACTGTGCAAGTTTAAGTTTCTATTACAGGTTCTTGGAGTTCTGTGCTTATCGAGTGGTGGAGTATTGCATGCAGTTGAGTTGTGGTGTCTATTCACCCTTCTTGAGTTCATCCTTCTTCACTGGGAAACTGGTATATTTCTCGATCTGATAAAGTTTAACAAAGGGAACGCGTGTCTCTTAGTTTGTGGTATCTTGTACCCTCTCTAAGTTACAGTAGGTGAAGTTGACCTGTGGTGCACACACCCTCTTCAAATTAACCCTTCCTGAGTCTGGAAACATCCTTTATTTGGTGCATCACCATCCCTAGTATAGTTTCATTTCTGTAAATCTCTTTCCTAAAACCCCATGAAAATATTAGCATATGATTAGATAATCATTTTTGTTACACTAGGAGTAGTACGACACCTAGTTTAGGAAGAGGAAGTGACCTTCTCAGGAGGTTCACCTCAAGCCCAAGTACCACACCTTAAGAGGTGATCCCATGTGTCCCAATCACACCGAACGTCCTATTCACATCCTGGCCATTCGAGAGTGCGGTGATTTGGCAACAACACATACTTTTGACTTAATAATATATAACATCCCGAGCTTCTTGAGCAAATTGTTCCTAGCCGAGTCTTTTACGGATTCGAGTTGTTTGCCTTTTTCTCCAATAGGAGTCATTTTGTATTTATGAGTCTAACATACTCTTTATTATTTTCCTCATAATATTACAAGGATAACCTAATACCCAAGGTTATTGGATTAGTTATCACAGGTAACTTGAGCATTATCCTAATAGCTATAGGCATCAATGTCAACACTACATCACCACTTTCATCTAGCACTTCCCTTTTCTAGGTCATAGTTCATAGCACAATTCCATACCAATTCTGGGAAATGAACTGATGGTGGAATAACACTAGCTAAAGTGATGTGGCTATTTTGAATTTCTTCCATAGACTCACTCTTATTAGGGCTATTCAATCTCTGAAGAAAATATTTTAAGTCGAATTCATTAAGTCTGTGTCTATAATTTTATCTAAATCACTCATGATTCTAGATGCAACCAAGAATGAGGATGACATGGTTTTTATCTTAAAAACCTAGCTTTACTTCAAATTTCTTGTCGATAAAAGAAAAAGCACAAGAGTTCCTTAGTTCTTACCGGTTTTCTTGCGAATGTCTGAGAAATTCAATGTCAATTCAAAATATTTTCAAACTTCTAGTTCCCAATTCAAGCTCCATGGTCAAATTCACAATACTCCTCAAATAAAAATGCTAACGATGATAACCAGATCTAGATGATTGAAAATGAAAGGATTAATGTGTTTGAAAAATTTAAAATCATCCTTGATTTGAGTAAAATGCATTGATGGTGGAAGAAATTAATGCATTGCATCATGGCCACTCATTTCACTTTTCCCAATTTTAAAAGTGAGTCATCCATGTGGAAAATTCTTGTGTCGATGTGGGATCGGGATATTCTTTGCATTTTTATCATATTTTAAAATATATACACCTTTAGTCATTTGACTTGACTCCCTGCTTTTGACTTTTAATCTGAGCTTGACACATGTTTGCACCTAAAAGATAGCGGAGCCACCGGTCCTTTTTGAAAATTTTTTCTTTTTCACTTTAAATAAAAAGTATAAATTTTATCCATTGACCCACTTTCCCACTCCTTGCATAAGAAAAATCCACGTGTCTTTTGCAAGCTTTGGGATCTTCTTTGCATTTTTATACCTTATTACCTTGGTGTGTGAAAATAAAACTATTCCCCAATCCCCCGCATTCATCACACTTGTGACAAGTGTACACCTTCAGAGGGTGGAATAAAGTTCTACTTGTGCACTTTCGATTGCAAATATTCAGAGGAATATTCATCGAGCTTCAGAAACTACTTTGTATTGTGTGAATGTTGTATAAAGTTGTAAGCTTACAACTTAAACCCACCATACCGCATCCAAATGGGAAATGCCATGTACCAATGGGTGGTAGAACAAAAAAATTATTGACATGATCAAAGAACACCTCACACATGTAATTTTTTTATTTTAAAACCCGATTCATAATTAGTTTTTTTGCAAGGGTCTTCAAAATAATACATATCCAAACATGATCCTTGACTAAAAAGAGGAGAAAAAATAAACACACAGGAGGATAAAAATAATTTAAACAATGACTGTAAACCTTTGAACTCGTACCCCCTATGGGAAGAAAGAAAACCCAACATGAGATGTATAAGGAAAATCTCAAACAAAAGGGGCAATTAAGTTTAAATCACACCAACACTAGCTCAAACTCGGGGATGGGCACTCCCTGCAAGTGCCACAAGAACCAATCATAGTAAAAATATATTATAGCATGTGCTGAAATCCATTGGGTCATGGAGTCAAAAACCATCGTACTACATCACATGATAACAACCCATCCTCCAAAATCATATCGAGAAACCAAAAAAAATGGTCACCACAGACCAATAAGAACAAGAAAAAAAAAAATCGAAAGACACACGCAATAAAAAAATTATACACTATATATTGATGCATATCATGCTCTGAAAATCAATCAAGAAAATGTTTCAGGTTCCTACCATTAACATGAAACTCAAGTAATTATCCATCTAGATCCTTTAAGAATAATGTATGTTCACCGATTAACATGAAACTCAAGTAATTCTCCATCTTCATGTATTCTATCCATGAATAACACAAGATCTCCCACACTAAAAATTCTAGGAGTCACCTTTTTATAATATAACAGTTTCATCTTTTCCCTAAAATTCAAATGTCTCTGGAGAGACTCTCTTATTTCTTCATCCAATTCAACAATCTAATTTATTCTTTCATCATAAGGGATGACTTCTTGATCCTCAAGTTTTCGAATAAATTGGTAAGAAGATAAGCTGCATGTATAGGGGAAGAAGGTCCCGAGGACCATAAACTAGTGAAAATGGGATTTTTACCGTAGATGTTTTAGCATTGATTTTATCTACCCAAATGAAAACTTTAACTTCGCACCCCATCTTTTTAGTTATCTCCGATGTCCACCTAATTATATTCAACAATTTTTGTGTTTCTTGATTCAAAGCTTGTCCATTACTATGACAGTTGCAATTAGATGCATATGTTAGGTTTATCCCATACTCTTGACACATGGCCACTAATGGTTTTATCTCAAAAACTCATAGCATTGTCAGCAACTTTTTTCAAACACTCCAAACTTGTAAATTATATGATTTAAGATAAAATCCATAACAATCGATGGGTTGCTTTCTTAGTAGGGATTTCCTCAACCTATTTAGTGAAGTAATCAGTATCCACCAATATCCATCTATGGATTTCACTTGAAAGATATAAAATTTCCCCAACGAAGTCCATGCCCCACTATTTAAAAGGAGATCAATTGATACTGTTTGTAAAGGGAGAGCACCTAAAGAATTCATTCTTCCTGAAAATCATTGACAACTTTCACATTTTCTTACCAACAAAGTTTTATCTTTAAAAAATGTGGGCCACCAATAACCAGCCCTTAAGATCTTGTGGGTAGTTACTTTTCTATTAAAATCCCCAAAGAACTCCTCCATGAAAATATGCAATTAATTTAGGAGCTTCATCTTCAATAATACATCTTAGGAGGACCCCTTCAAGATTCTTCCATGCCAATCCATAATTAGTGATGATGTATTTTTGGGAAGCTATCATGAGTGCCCTCTTTTGGTTTTTACTTAAATGACCAGGACATTCCAAATGTTTAAGATAAAATATGATGTCCTTGTACCATGCAGAATTGACTAATCTTTCATGAACATTCATATCTCCTTCCTCAACTTCATTTATCTCCATCACTTGCAAATTGATTTCTACCATTAGATTTTCCAAGCCCAGACCTCTAACTAACTTAGTAGTCTAGATATCCATGTCATATTCTTGTAATTTGTTCACCCATCGACATCTTTTACTTGATATCTCCATTTCTGAAAAGATGTCCTTGACCATGGTATGGGAACATAAACTATGATCTTGAAACTCAAGATATATGGTCTAAATTTTTTTCTCTAACCAAGGAAAAATCCTAATTTTCCATGATAGTGTATTTCAACTCAGCCCCCTATAGTGCTTTACTAAAGAAATAAATTGGCCTTTCACTTCCTTCCTCATATTTTTGCAATAGTATAGATGCAATGGTGTTTTCAGAGGCAAAAGAAAACATTTGAAAAGCCTTTTTGTAATCCGGAGCTACCAAAATAGGAACATTATTAAGTTATTCCTTAATTATAGTAAAATCTTGGATAAATTCATTCTCCCATTTGATGATTTGATCCTTTTTAGCGTATTTTTGATAGGGATGGTAATTTCAGGAAAATTAGAAATGAATCTCTTGATGAAATTTATCTTAGTTTGTGGAATAAGAAATTTTCCAATAACTTCCACTCTTTTAGGATCAATCATGACCCCCTCCTTAGATATAATATGTCTCAACAAATTTTCTTTTTGAACCCCAAAGTGGAATTTTTTAGGGTTCAATGAAATACCATACTCTCTGCATCTTAACAACATCTTCTCTAAATGTTGCAGGTGATCATTTCTCTTTCTTGATAATACTATTACATAATTGACATATAACAATAAAATAATTTATGTATCTTGAGAATGATACGTCCATAGCTATTTGAAACATAGGTCCAACATTCATCGGCAAAATGACCTTCTCACATACACATAAATACCCCATGGAGTGGTGAAATTGGTTTAAATCCTTTTTGATTTCTTTGCTACCACTTGTTTATATCCCAAGAATCCATCTAGGGTGGACAACAACTCAGAGGTAGTAACAAACTGCAAAATTTAATCCATATTGGGCAAGGGATAATTATCTTTGATTTATTCCTTATTCAAATTCCTAAAATCCACACACAATCTTATATCTCCATTTTTCTTTCAAACTGGTACTAGATTTTCCACCAATGAAGAATACCTTGTGGGTTGTATGATGCCTCCATCCCTTAATTTCTTTAATTATTCTTGCATTTTGAGGGAAAGAAGTGGATTGATTGGCCTTTTCTTTTTCCTAAATGGTTTGGCATTAGTTTCTAATGGTATCTCATGTTGGAAAAGATCTTCCCTATATGCCTTCAATTCTAAATATGACCATGCCAAGAAATCTTGGTACTTTTTAAAAAACTGGACATATGATTGCTTTTCTTTTTACTCAGGTTACTACCTAGCCATATTTTTCTAGGTTTACCATCTATCCCCAAGTTGTGTTCCTCTACATCTCTTGAAGCTGACATATGTCTATTAACAATGTGGTCAACATTATCAAAGTTTGACTCTAATGCAACCAAACCTCTTGGAATAGTATTGGTTTTTAATTGAATAATATACTTGCCAAATAGAGTCTCTTTACCTTCATAAATACATACCATTGGTTCCCAGTCCATATTCTGATTTGTAAATTCTCCTTCATTTTGTAAAAACCTCTAAACATGGGCATCATCTTCAAAAACATGCTAATGTTTGACATTATCAAGGACATATGGTCTTGTCAACACTTCTATATCATACTCGTAGTAAGGAAAAATTGTACAATTTTCAAATATAGATCCCAATACTACCAATCTGTCTTCTATAGTATTCATCTTTTTGTCATGGTATATTATGTTGAAATAATCAAACATTTAAATAAAATCCCAAACTGCATGCTTATATTGTTTCATTCTTTAGTTTTTGGTTGAATACAATTTTCTAAATTACTTGACTACCAGTTCTAAATCTCCTTAACAATAATATCCCTAATACCATACCTCAAAGAAATCCTTAAACCCAAAAGAAATGCTTCATACTCTACAATATTATTGGTACACTCAAATTTGAGTTTAAAAGAAAAATTGAATTCTTCCTGATTTGGAGATATTAAGACAACACCAAAGCACCATTCCCAAATTTAGAACAAGCTCCATCAAACATCAAAATCCAAGGGGAAAAACTTGTTCAGGACATTTACATTTGTCAATATTATGCTCTTTAAAATCTGCATAGCCCACAAAATTATCGACATCTACATCTATATATAATACTTCATAAGAAGCATTGTTAGGGTCTTCAATCAGATGTAACATCTTTTTCTCACCATAAAATTTCACAAGGCTTCCTTCTACTGGTATGGTTGCATATGACATATCCATCTGTACACTTCCTCCCACACTAGTAGCCCATTTTCTTGACAATAACATTCCCCATTTGGTCAGGAAATCCACAATGACTACATTCATGGTTAAGAACTTTCTCAGGTAAGCTTCCAATTTCACTATCAATCCCTTAACATATCCAATCATTGACACTTCCCTTGAATCCATAGAAGTGCACTTTCCAAAAGTTGATGTCACTTTGATATTCAATTCATTCATTACCTCAAGAGGCATCACATTACATGAGGCTCCTGAGTCGAACATGTAGTTGTGCACTAGCCTATCTTTGATGATTAGAGTAGTATAAAAAGGATCAACATCAAGCTGAGACTCAACAAGAGAAGTACCCAAATATACCTCAGGTGATTCTCCCAATTCTTCCAGTGCTTGTGGTACTTCCAGCTCTGTAATGATAGGGGGAACATCCACACTATTCACATTTTTTCCTTGGGTTATCACCTCCTCTTTAAATCCCAAATATTCAAATGCCCTTTTTCTATGCTTAGGGATTCTGAGAAATTCAACAATAGGCACAATAAATTTGATCTGACTCAAAATTTGGGCTATATCACAAGGAACATATTTGGGTAGGATTGTATTGGGAGGGAGATTTATGGCTCCTTCTGGTGGTATGAGAGTCTTTATAGTTTGGGTATGAGCTAGGATACAATTTTTACTTGGAGTGACTAGGCCTTTGCTAAGTGTATCCCTTTTAGGAGGTTATTTTGGGATATTAGTGAGAAGTGGAGTTTTTGGCTTGGCTTGTGGCCCTCCCCCTTTGACAACTCTACTTCTAGTATTATATTCCTTTTCCTAAGAAACTACTACATTCATCAAAAGTTACCTATCTTCCTCAGAAGAAATTACCCCATCATATTTATAAATAATTAAAGAGCTCGAATATTCAAATTCATGATTAGGTAAATCAAATGTCTACACCATATCAATTTCAACATCATCATTAGGAGGAAGAGGTAATACTTAGTGAATGCAATCCCATAAAATTTCTATAGTTTTGGCACTTATCAACTCAATTGAAGTGGCTCCATGTTGTGGATTTTTAGGGCATTCCATCATACATACATCACCATAAGCTTCATCATCATTTGTTTCTTCAACCTCCTTACTTAGATCACAAGGGGAATGTGGTAAGAAACACTTGTCACACCAATCAATAACATGGGCTTCTTCCACTGTAGCAACCCTAGCAGTCAAAGGATCAGGAACCAGTCTATTTTCCCTAGGTTGTGGTTGTTTATTTCCTGATCCCATGGGCCCCTTTCCTCTGTCATCTAATCTATGATCACCCCTAGGATGATTTCCAAATCTATCTTGACCCTGTGGTTTATGCTGACTTTGAGAACTCTGTCCTATTCCCTTTTCTACTCTAGCCAACTTATAAGATATTTCTTTAACTGCTCTAGCCAAAGTTTTCACAACCTCCTCTAGATCCACTACCTTGTTTGATTGAGGTCTATTAGGATTAATCAATTTGACACCCTCCCTCTTAGGGGGTTTCCCAACTACCTTAATATTGTTTTCAATTTTCAAGGCCATTGTGAAATCCTTCCTTAAAGTTCTAAGGTTCTTATCTCTCAAATAATAAGCAAATTTCTTGTCAAAAGCATCAGAATATTTAATTAGGCAAGACTCATCACTAGGCCTCAAAATTATGGGTAATCTATTTAAAGTCTTGTTGAATCTGGTATTGAAATCCTAGACAGACTCATTGGGATTATTTTTTATATTCTCAAACTCAGATAAGAGGAACCTTGGGTCAGTCTTATCACCATATTGTAATCTGAAAGCATTCTTCATCTCAGTCCATGAGTCTATTGAGTTATCTATAATGATTTGTACCAATCACGTGCATCTTCTTCGAGAGTATGAATGAATAGTTTTATATATACATCTTCATATTCAATTTCAAAATCCTCCATCATATTAATGAAGAGCCTTAAATGTTGATCACCAGTGATGGCATTATTCCCTAAAATTTAGGCAACCTATTTCTCACATCTTGTGGTACAACATTAGGATGCCCAACCATGCCTCTAAAATTTATTGGTCCAAATGTATTGACAACAAAAGGAGGTCTAGGTGGAGGATGAGCCATGTTATTTTGGGAAGGTGATCCTATAGGAGGATTAAAATGGTGTGGGACAAGGGATATTTGGGACATAGGTGTATGATCTTCAAATTAAATATCCTCTAGTGACTTGGTTTCACAAAGTACCCAATCAGTTTTGAGTGATAAAGGAAAGAAATGAGGAACACTTATCCCAGATACAAATGATGGCCCTTCACCAGCTGGAGTAGTTAAATTTATATGAGGACTACTTAAATCTGAACTATTTGAAGATGTTGGATAATCCTCAACTATAGGTTGGTCACTTTCCATAATTGGTATTACCTTCTCTCTTGACTCTTGATCCCCAATGCTTTCCAGACTTGTCTTCCCTTTGGATTTTTTTTCCCAAGCTCTGGAAACAATCTTCTAGTAGGATCCTTGCTAAATAAATACCTTCTTCCTTCCATATTTGCAAATATTAACAAAAATCTCACTTGAAAAAGATTAAGACATTGGTATTTTACCAAAATTTCAAATCAACACGGAGTTGCTACCAAGGATTTTAACCCTAGATGTGCTAAAGCACTGTAAATAACTTTTCAAGTTCCTATCAATACCCAATTTCTATAAATATCAACATATATAATCATCCTTTGTCAAAATTTATCACTAACAATACAGATCTAGTGTAAATTTCCCTTAAACCAAGAAATAATGCACAATAAACCGTTGAGTGTACATAATCTTTAAAAATCCTAATAAGGATAATATTTAAACAACATATTTGGATCAAATCATGTAACAATCATTACAGGAGGTCGTGTGTGTATGTATTTGTTAGGAATTAGTATTTACATCATAGGTAAATATTTATATGGTTAGTTTTATATATTGTTATAACAAATGTATAACAATATATTAATACGAGTTTTATATTGTTTATACTTCCTACATTATAGGAAGTTGGTTTTCCTATTTGGATGGCTATTTAATAGCACTCCATTCATTGTAAATGATATAGGAATAATATATCGATTATATTTTTGTGTTTAACCTGTGGATTGTTTATCATGTCGTATCAGAGCAGTTTGATTCTCTGTATGTGATGGAAGTGTAAATTGATTGAAGGGGTGATGTTTATTGGAGTGATTGCTTCACAAGGCTAAAGTCATTGGCGAATGATCTTTTGAAAGTCAAACCTACAATTTGCATTGATTCTACAGATTATTTCATGCAATTCCATTTATATATATGGCATTACAGATCACTGCTCCTATTTTGGGATCTGAGAGCTCCAAATTATCTCATCATTGTTTGATCTATGTGCATAAAAATATCCTCTTTGGTGGGAAGAAACCAACGGTGTTCCATCCTGTTAAGAAATTAGATGAATTGAAGAAGGCGGGCTCGATGGTATTTTGGCTCAATCCACAAAACACACGTATCCCATCACATTCGACTTGCATGGTAGCACAAAGGTCTGCATGTATCTGGAAAACATGATCAACAAATATTAGTCCGTGATATTTCAAGAGTTAGTCATTCACATTTGTAGTCTCCACCTACCCGGCACTCACGTACTATATGATTCTATTATCTACCTATACAGTTATCTATCCATACTCTGCGCATCAATATCTAACATCCACAGTCATGTGGAGGAATTATCTCCATTAGAAAGGTATTTGCATGCTTTTCTAGTCATTCAATGGAATTTAGTCTATAACAACGTGAAGGCATCAAATTTCTATTCTACGCATTGGTTTTTGGATACACATCAGCAATGAATAAATTTTTGAACGAAGCATGCAAAAACACCAATGTAAAATCCACGCGTCCCCATTTGTCACTCTGCATGTAGATGCATATTTCTAGTAGAGAATAATTGCATCTTGGATACTTAACACAATTGTCTTTATGAGTCTATCTAATAAGTTATAGTTTATGTTTAGTTCTTGGTGTTGAATGGTTTGTCCTTTTATATGTTTGAGAAAATTGTCCTCTTGTCAATATATTGTGAAGTGTCTCATTGTCTAAAGTCAAGTCTTTATGTGTCTCATTTGTCTATAAAATTAAAGTTTGGTCAATTTCATAAAGTATCATTTTGTGTCAGTCAAAATCATTGTATTGTTATAATACTAGTCTTGTCATCATTAGTCTCAATAGTCATTTTTTAAAATCACAATTTGTTTATCTATTAAAATCCAATCTTTAATTGGATTTTATGTTAGTCATCAAGATATGTGTTTGTCATATTGTCAAAATAGTATTATCGAGTCTTGTCAATAGTGTCCTTGTCAAATTTAGTGTCATTGTAAAAGTCTGAAAACTATAAAAAAAAATTACCTCACGGACGCATTATCGCTGGAACACGACGTCTGAAATAAATTAATGAGCCTCAAAAGTGAAATCTGTTGATATAGCAACTTGTCAGATGGAGGATGGAGGCACAGGAGGAAGGAGGTCGAACAACGACCTCTCGTCAGTCACCAATGATGGGGCCGCGCAAAAGCTATGGTGGCATATGTATGGTGTGAGTATATGATTTTCAGTATGGTTTCCATTTTCTCAGTGTGCTTCTGTTTGGAGTGTTCCTGTTGCTTTGAGTGGTGTGATTTATTGTTAATACTGGAAAAGAATTGTATAAGAGAGCAGAAAACTATGGAGATCCTCATTGCGATCGGAGAGATCCTCTGACTTCTGTACTTCGTTGGAAGATGATTGGTCAATGAATACATTCATTGGAAATGGTGATCATGTGTAGCAAGATCAAGACAGCAAGATCCGATTAGTATGATACAAAGACAATAAATTTTTCCCTTTCTGATTTCTTATTTGGAATTTCACATTGTGCGGGGAATACATACCAATGTTCCATTCCCATTCTGCACCCAAAATGGCTTAGTCAAGGAAAGCTTCCAGTGGTAATGGCCGTTTTCTATGCTATTTGAGATCGAGTGGCAGTGATCAATGACAGAGACTACAATTAAGAACATTATGATTCTTATAGGAAGTAATGTGAAATATTTTCAGTATATCTTCTATTGTGTAGTTTTGAGATATGCAAGTTGTGTTTCCTACATAATTCCCTGATGTATAAGCATATTGGTGAACAGTAGCACCAGAGTAAGTCAGTTCATGGATCTTGAAAGGGTTTGTGGGAGGATCCAGAAAACCACACGAGGTCGATAGTTGATGAGGTTCCTGTCACTTCAAGGTTTGTGGTAAGCCTGTTTAAAACCATGGAAGGAGAGAGCCTTTCTTTTGGATCAAGGTCATGAGTCACAGAGTTTGACATGCCACAGGGGTGAGCATACTGTAGAGGAGTGTGTGGATGTTTTTCTACCATGTAAACACTAAGGGGGGGAATGTTAGGAATTAGTATTTACATCATAGGTAAATATTTATATGGTTAGTTTTATATATTGTTATAACAAATGTATAACAATATATTAATACGGGTTTTATATTGTTTATACTTCCTACTTTATAGGAAGTTGGTTTTCCTATTTGGATGGCTATTTAATAGCACTCCATTCATTGTAATTGATATAGGAATAATATATCGATTATATTTCTGTGTTTAACCTGTGGATTGTTTATCAAGTATTTGCATGAATGTTTCCTAGAAATGACACTAGATCAATGTTATAAGACAACAATGAACATCAAAGTAATATTTATTCTTACTTGAAATAGAAACATCTGTTAAGAAAATAACTTAGAAAATAAATATCAGAAGAATGTACAACTTTAAGAGAAAATAGTTTAAACTTGTTAATCATCTCTAATATCTACATCCTTTTATTATTTAGTTTCCATGTATGCATCATATCTCTGGAAAAATCATTTATTTCAGCTTCGTCTATCCCGGTATGGTGTTGGAAAATTAATGTCTATCTAGCTCTCACATCCATACAATGACTCATCTTCTGCTTGTATTCCATTGGGCTAGCTTTCAACTATGTTATTTTGTTTTAAATTTTTCCTATTATTTTAATGACTTCATAAGAGAAATAATCTTTCTGAATATTCTTCTCAAAAAAGTTGAACAAAAACTCAATTTTAGAATCATTGTAACTCTTTTCAAATTTGGCAAATGTCATGTCTTCTAGTTTCAAATTGATGGCATCAAGAGTATCATCAACCCAATTTATTTTAACTTTAAGCTTTTCTTTGACCCCATTAAAAGTTTCCACTTTGGTTTTTTCTAGTTCCTCTATGGCATGTTGACTTCCTCTTGATTCTGAAGGAAAAATATTTTTCTGTTCAACCTTTTAGGCCCCAGAATATTGGCAAAGGATGAGAAGGCACGTAGGCATATGGGTTGAAGGAACATAGGGAAAGGTTCTACCATTGTTATGTAGAACACACGGCATGCACACGCAAGAGAAAGAGATGTTTTTACTTATCCATATTTGGCATCCCAGGAAGCACATGAGATAAGCATGATCCTTTTTGATAAGGTGATAGCCTGGTGACTATGGGATCAAAAAAGGGGTATTCCAAGCATGCGATGGAAGGTTATAGAAGACATCATTGCAAATAATGGAGATCTTGGATTTGAGAAGGAATGCTCCCATGGAGGACCACCTCGACACTTGAAAACTGATCTATAACTTCATAAAGGCATGGCGGTGGTTGTTAAGGCTATAAATGCAAGTGCCCAATAGAAGAAAGGTGGGAAGCAAGTAGAGTATGGAGGAGAGAAAAGAGAGGTAAAGCCCTATAGAAACAGATGGAGGATTTTAAGGGTTAGGGATTAGGAGATCTCTGTAAGTGATGGCACATTTAGAGGGATGGGTCTACATTCATTTTTGTAAAGTGATGAGCATAATGTATTTCGATGCATGACTTGGCTCTGCATTATTATATAAGGGTTTGTCATGACCTCAAGGGATTGTAATGTGGTTATTGAATCTGTTAATATGAATATAATGCTCTGTTATAAATCATCTATGTGTTTAGGAGTATAATACTTATGCATTTCCTTTCTGTATGAACCATTTCCATATGTTTCTTGTTATTTCTCTTTTCTAGATGCGATGAGATAACAACTCATTCTAGGTTCTTAGAATGTTTTATGGTTCTTTTCTACTCATTTCCATTTGAATATCTATTATAAGATTATGCATTCTCATAAGAATCACATAAAGGAGAGACTCAGCACCCACGCATGCCTCAGGTGAGCACCCAAAGCACCCGTTGGGTGATAGGCCGACATGCATGGGATTAGACTATTGGTCTAAGGGTATAAAATATGACTACATCTTGGTTCCATTGCTAGGACCTCTTTTTGAAGTTGTGAGAAATGGCATGCATCTTTGTCCTTGTGATGCATAATGATAGAGCTTCGATAGTAGAAAGTGTTGAAACATGGGTCAAGAGCAAGGAGGATGAGTTTTCTTAAATATTCAACATTGGACCTGAGTTTAACACACATAGATGGGTAGAAGAGAACCTATACCATGAGCTATATGAGACATTCTTCTATTAATTTCCAATAGAATTATATGAATGGATTTTAGCATATGCATCCAGATTGAGTTATTACTATAGATCATGCGTATGGACCCAAGATGACTATCATAGGCATTTGCAGGATGCGAGATCTAAATCAGACGCGTGTTGATCACTGGTGTAAGAGAGTGCTAACTAGTTATACTCTTGAATACACAATATCTACATATTCTTGCCCGTGAAGTTGATGAGTTCAAGTTTTGAGGGATCTTAAAGGATTATTTTTGCGTGTTATTCCTTTGGCTATGAAGATCTTGGTCATTACCTTGAGTTTGGAGGCTTTTCCTATGCCCAGCTAAAATTCTCTGAGCATTGGGAGAGGAAGCTAGGGTGGAGGAAGAAGGCATAAATTATGGCTGAAAAGAAAAGGGAGGAGAGATGACTCAAGTATAGTGAATCTCGTGAAAGGGAGTTGACTAGAAAATGTGAGGTTCACAAAGTGTGATGGATTTATGGAGGAAACGCGTTGCGGGGAAGGAGTTGAGGTTCGTGTAAAAGATATGGAACTTGAGTAGTCTATGCCACCCCATATTGGAAAGTGCAGGAGATAAGCCCCTTCATCTTCTGATGAGAGTTCATCACATGGATAAAGAAGAGCCATTGACATACATATGAACCCACATGATGACCAACCCTTGGCGCTTGGTTTTCCAAATCAAGGGAGAAGTATTGTTAACCCAGTTGGTGTCGGTGGTAGTAATTGAGCTATACCTAGGAGATATAATTTCTTGTTTGGAACATCCATGGTTGTGTAATCCATTCCTATATTTGGAGGAATTTTTGGACAAGGTACAAGTATGCAAGGTTTGGGTATCGTATCTTGGAGTGGCATGGCACATATAATCGGTAGTGGGACAATATCAAAACCATTAGCACATAGTTCGGTGGGACATTAGGAACCTTAGGACCTTTTTGATTATAGGAGGTTGATCTCGGTGGGTCAAGACCTAGTGGATCCAATCGATCTGATGGAGGAGGAAACACCAGAGGGAACCAAAGCTCTGGATTGGGAGGATAAGGACCCTAGCCACCTCCCCAAGTTTTTTTTTGAGATTTATTTATAGTTACTAGACTATAATTGTATGGAAGATTCTATAGAGCATGTGCAAAAGTGTGAGTTACTATGGCACATGAAAGGGATCACTAACTCAGAGTAGAAGGCAAGTCAGTTTGTAACAATGTTACAATGATGCACACATAGTTGGTATAGGAAGTATGACCCCCATCAGACAGTGGTAGAATACATCATGTTGAAGAAATCCTTCTTAGCATAGTTCCATATCCTTGAGTTTGAGCATAAGATCATCAGCGCTCTAAAGGATATCCAACATTGAATGGAAGAGAGTGTGTGGGATTATGAGGAATGTTTCAAGACTCTCTTGTCAAAGCTATCCTATGAAATTCATCCTTCTCAACATGCTCAATGGTTTTTCGGAGGATTGATAACACCGTTTACAAGGACTCTACCATATAATAATTTCACAAAACTATGTGAGGCATTGGAAGATACCTTACATGCCGAAGTTGTTGGGAGAATTGATACCGGTGTTAGTCATTTTCTAGAGGCTTAAATTTCTGCAATGGCCAAGCAGTTAGAGAAGCTATCTACAAACTCAAGCATGAGGTTCGTAGTGGGATTTGGTGTATAGACTGTGAAGTGGAGGGGCATGCAAAGAATAGTTTCCCTAGGAATTCAGTGTGCAGTATGTTTGGTAGAATTTGATATTTGTCATGGGGATCATGATGAAAGTAGGTTCCCTCTACTCCAGCATGCAATCCATGAGAATGTTTCTTGCTATCCCAATATTTGTATGTCTATGACTCATGATACCAAGGATTGTAGACTGATTGATCAAATGCATGATGCTATTGATCTGGGTGTGTGCCAGACTAGCCTTGAAAGAAGTTCAAAGGATAATGGACATCATTATAAAGGGAACACAAATGCAGGAGCACATGGAAGAGGTTTTCATGGAGGATTTCATGGTCATAGTAACCATAGTGGAGGACGAAGTGAGTTCTTGCGATGAACCTGTTATAATTATGGATCTACAGAGCATTACAATTGTGAGTTTCGTGATCTGTTACAATTCTCATGGTGTGGAAAGAAACACAAGTACAAATAATTTATAGAGATTTATGAGCATATGAACCAACAACACCAAAAATACAAGGGTGTTGGGATGGTAAGAATCAAGAAGGATGATTCACAATGGATACCAAGACTAATACGTGAGTCGGGGATAAAAACTATATTGGTGATGACACGAGCATAGGCCGGGTGCACTGGGAGATGCCAAGACAAAGGAAACCTATTTCAATAGAGGAATTGGTACATGAAAAGTATCTAGACCCTACCCATTAGAAGGAGGCGTATCAAGAAACTATGGACGTGATGTGGATTTTAAAAGGGGATGTCCAATGTCTAAAGGAGAAATAATAGTAGTTGATCAAAGGAAGAATGTCGAGGCTCCAAAGGATGACCTGGATGAGGTTAAGGAAGTATGTAGGATGTTAATTCAAGAGAATATTATTCCCTTGCTAGGAGAATGTCTGAGAGAGAAGGTACCACACGCCAAAGTAGAGCACAAAAGGAAGGTTTTGCATGTAAACCTTCCTCCTCATAGCCTTGAGTGTGATAAGGAAATTTATTTAAATGTGGTTGTTGATGGATGGATTCTAAGTAATATTCTCATTGACATAGGAGTAGAGGTCAATGTTCTTACCTTATATTCCTGGCATCAGATGGGAAGGCCCACGTTGCAGCCATCTTCAAATGTGTTGTATATGGCAAACAAGACTAAGGAAATTCCCATTAGAGTCCTGAAGGATGAAGTTATCACCATTCAAGGGGAAAATTTCACTAGAGAATTCAAAGTCTTGGCACTATCTCGAGGTATATAACTTTCAAGCATAGCTTGGGCACCCATGGTGTTACAAGAATAATTTCAACCTATGGTTTAACAAAGGGTATATCAGTTTTAAAAACAAGGAAGAAAGGATGATCATCCCTTTGACAGATGGGAATTCAATTCCCTATACTGATCCCTTAGGAGAATAAGTCCTTGATATAATCTATGTGTGCTCCATCAAATATCTTGAGATAATTCATCCCACGGAGGGAGTTATCCAGTTTAAAGATGCTTAATCCTTGAGTGATACCACTAGTGTGGCATGTGACAATTGGGTACATGAGACTTATGAGTTCATATCAAAATAGTTAAGAGGGTTTGTAACAAGGGTGAAAAATGCATGCTCATTCAATAACCTAGGAGGAAAGACGTTGTTGAGTTACTCGGAGGAGCATATCTAGAAATTTTCTTATGAGAAATGGAAGCTTAGTGGAAGAATGAGGATGAGAGAATATGAATGATCAATTATAACCTACTCAAGACTACAACAACTGGGTGGGCTACACATTGGGAGAACCTCCTAGAGTGGCATAAGGTAAGAGTCACATGTTTTGTAAGATTCTATAGGAGCAATGCACCCACTGTCATCCAAGAATACCATGGTAAAGAGACCGCTTCATTTCACATCCAAGCGTGCGAGAAGGCCTGGATGGGAATCGTAGAAGGATTACCTCCTTTTTTATCAGTGCATAAGTTGTATTCCACTTTACAAGGCTATGTGTGTGCTTGGTATATTAATTCGGAGATGCATCATCAAACAAGTAATTGGAAAGAGTTGGTGGTTGATCTCATTCAAGCATTCCAGTATAGGAGTACCAAGCCATCAGTAGATAAGGTGTTGTAACTTATCAAGCACCTTACAATGGGAGATAATGTTATGGTAGAAGATAGGATGTTGGAGTTACTAGGTTAGCCTTGCTTAGATATGCACCTCAATGAAGAGGATTTAGAGGAAACACAACTTGAGTGCACATGAATGGAAAAGAAAAAGGAAAAATGGTTTATGTAGTAGATGGAGAAGAAATGGAAACTTTGGATGTTAACCATTCATAAGGTACGTGCAAGGTCATAGATAGAACTGATGAGTGAGCATGCACCTACCATGAGCCCTTAAAAATAAATAAGGTTAACATTGGGATGGAGGAAAACCTAAGGAAGCTATCTTTGGGGACTATTGGTTAGAACACGAAGTTTAAAAGGTCATTGATCATTGCACGAGTTCTAAGATTTGTTCCCTTGCAGGTACCATGAACTCAAAGGAATCCACCATTCCTTGGGGGAGATGAAGATCAAGTTGAAGGAAGGTGCATGCTTGATTCAAAAGAGGCCTTATCAGATGAATCCAAATTTGTGCGTATGGGTCAAGGAAGAAATAAACAAGATGATAGCATCTAGTATCATTGAGGAAGTGGAAGAATTAGAATGGATAAGCCCAATGGTTATTAGTATCAAGAAGGATGGTAGGATAAGAATCTATGTTGACTATAGGGATCTGAATGTAGTATGTGTCATCGATCCTTTCCCAACCCTTTTACTGAAGAAATTTTTGAGGGAGTAGCTGGGCATGAAGTCTACTTTTTCATCGATGGATTCTCGTGGTATCACTAAGTAAGGATTAGTGTAGACTGTGTATAATTTAGGTCATGATGAGGTTCGCATGGATACATATTATAGCATGAGCGCATGGTAATTATTGAAGAAGCACATGGTGGGATTTTAAGAGGACACTATGTAGGAAATGATACATCATGGAATATTTTATTAGAAGGGATTTGGTGGGAACCCATCTATAAGTATTGTGTTGAGTTTTTTAAGGTCTTTGACCATTGCCACCGCCTTGGAAAACCTAGAAATAGAGATGAAATGCCCTTGTGACCAATAGCCAACACTGAACCATTTGAAAAATGGGAAATCAACTTTATAGGGACAATTTTGCCAACCACGTGAAGGACTGGTTCACATTATATCATCACTTGCACTGATTACTTAAAAAAGTTGGGTAGAGGAAATGCTTATGAATGATTACACCGCAATAACAACTACTATATTTTTATGGGAGAACATAATCAATAGGTATGGTTGTCCTTTAAGTTTAACAAGTGATAGGGGTACACACTTTCTCAATGAAATAGTCAAGATTCAATTAGCATAATTTATGGTGGCCCATTATAAGACTACCCCCTATCACACTCAAGAAAATGGAACTACAAGAGGAATTTAACAAGATACTAAGTCATATGTTGACTAAGATCCGTGATGTTGGAATAAATTATTGGTATGACAAAGTATCATCCATTTTATGGGCATACATGAAAACCTATAAGAGGTTGAACAAGGCCACAATGTTTTAATTGGTTTTTAGCATGGAGGATGTGTTACCATTGCATGTATAGTGTGCGCATAAGGGTTAGCTGATGAGCAGAAACTGGAAGAAAGAATTGATAAGTTGATGTAGTTAGACGAAAGGTGATCACTTGTTAGATGGATTTAAAATATATAATAAGAAAGGTAAAAGGCATGACATGATCATCATATCAAGATCAAGAGGTTTGAGGTTGGGTAGATAGTGTTGTTTTATGATTCCAAGTATCTACACCATCCTAGGAAGTTGAAAGTCCATTGGTTGGGACCTTATATCATCTCATACATTCTTGATTTAGGAGCTTTCAAGTTACAAGCATTGGATGAGATGAGGTTACCAAGTAATTTTAATGGAAGTAGGATGAATCCCTGCTTATAAATAAGTCTTCTTGGTGTTTGTAATAAGGTAGTATTGCTAATTAGTCTAGAATTCTCCTTTATTATTTTATTTTCTTGTTTTTCCCTTTCTCATTGCTAGTTCATTTATTTTAGTTTTGTTTTGTGCCTTGTGTACCAATAACCATGTTTTTTTTAAAGCTTGTATATGCATAGAGTACCATGCATCTATTTTAGGGTGGGGTGGAGTATTGCAAAGTATAAGCCTGCAATACAAGTTGAGTAGCCTACTAGAAGGAAGCGCATAAGGTGGAGAAATCACGTGAGGAAATGGTGGATATTGGATTATGGTGTCAAAAAGGTTGTAACAAAGACCATGTACAAAGTATAAAGAGTGTAGGAGTTACATGAGGTAAGTGAGGGAAAATTAGGTAAAAAATAGAAGTTCCTTCAAGCATTGTGGATGCGCGCATAAGAGTTTTCGGTTAGGTTGGATTTTTGCATGCCAAAACATTTTAAAGGTTTTTTCACACAGGATGTGGCACGTGGGTAAGGGCGCTTAAATTCAGCTTAGTGGAAAAATTCGCATTTAATGTTAAAGTACATTAGTAGGTGGTATAACATTTAATGCTAGAAAGAAGCAAAAACTATAAATACAAGGTCGAGACAAGTCATTTGTTACCTTGCGATTACAAAGTGAAAGAATCTCTTGCAAACTAGAGCATCCAAAGAGAAATTTGTGCAAAGAAAGGAGAATTTGAGAAATTTGAGTGTGCATCTAGAGTAGATCTACAAACCAGAAGGAAGGAGTACATGGGAATGAGGAAGGTTATGTGAAGAGTGTCATCTTGTGGAAGGATTTCTTGGTTAGGGTTTGGCAGCTAGGGCATGGAGAAAGAAGGATTCATTTCAGGAGTTGAAGCTTTTTGAGATTGAGTAGAATAGTAGAGTAGAGAAAGAGGAAGGATTTTTAAGTTTATCCTAACTAGAAAACTAGAAAATATGGCACCCAAGAAACCAACCATTTCACTAAAGAAAAAGGGAAAGGGCAAGGGAAAGTAAACAACTACCATCATGAGAACCAATGAAGAATGGTATGTGGAAATGTAGTACCCAGATGGGGTATTTCTAGGAAAAGAGTTGGAGTCACACTTACAGAAGATGGCCATGAGTGATTATAATCATTGCATGAGCACAAATGAGAAAGAAATGGCATTATATTTTTTTCATCCAGCTAATAAGAAGACTCTAGATGGAATTCCCATTTACAACGATGAGGTAAAGGTAAAATTGGAGAATGCTGGATTATTGCAACTATATGAGTTGCCTTACTTTGGAAATCTTGAGCGCCTTTACTAGTATTTTATTTCGTGCATCCATGAGGATATTTTTATTTCGTGAGGCACAAGATACACATAACACTTCCACCGATATCAAAGTTCTGTGCCTCATCTATGAAGGAGATAGTATACATGATGATATAAGTGACAAGGAGGCTATCAAGGAAGTGTACCCACATATCAATACAAGAAGGGGTCATGATACATTGACATCACCAAAATTCTAGACCCAAAGTCATGAGGATGGCCATGAACTTGGTCACCAAGCTCAATGATAAGGAACGATGGACACAATTGAACAAGACATGGCTGAATTTATGCCGAAAGAGAATAGAAGGAACCATCTACAACTTGTCCACTTTCATTGTAGATGAGATTATAAGTAGTGTGTAGGAGGGAAAGAAGATACTCTTTACTAGTGTCTTCCTCACCATTGTATTTTCAGATATTAGAATGCTTGATGGGCTAGAAAAGTTTGTTTGGGAGTATCCAAAAGAGGATCCCTTTCCCACAAAATTTTTACAAAGTACACTTGTGAAACCATGATGACCGCTCATAAGGCGCACCTAGAGAAATGGTATAAGTAAATGTGTGATGCATTTGGGGCAAATTGGAGGATCCCATAGTAGTTTCTCATGCTCATGAATGGAGAGGAAAAGTTTACAATATACAAACACTTCTACATTGGCAGATTTACATTGATGAGATGGGAATATGAGTCCATGATGTAAGCTACCCTTCTCCTTCACCACACAATACTTCCAAGCCAAATTTAATCAGTTCAAGGAGGCCAAGAGACTAAGGTTTGACCTTAGTGAGGTAGATATAGACCACTACGAGCTGTACTGGAAAATCATCTACCCAAAGAAGTGCGCATATGTGGAGAGATATGTCTCCCACGAGATACAAATGATGAAGCCTTTAACATTGCCGATTGCAAGAAGGACCGCAACAAGGGTGTATCTGCACATAAGGCCAAAATTTGAAAAATGCATTTACTTGGAGAATGATGTCTCCATCCCTAAATACCCTACATTAAGGAAGAAGGCCGCACCTAGGAAAAGAGAAAGAGAAGAGTTACAAAAGGCACCAAGTGTTCAAACCACGCAAATGGCGAGCACACCATAAGTAAGCATTAATCCTAGTACCTATGCATAATGAAATAATTCCCCTATCAAGGTGAAGACCCCATAAGATGGGGTGCCAGAGCACAAAAATCCCCTCAACTATGAGGAATCCCTAATGAAGACATCATCTATCAAAGAGAGAGAAAAAGAAGAATCTCTTGTATTGGAATCCCTAGTAAGGAAGAAGTAGAAGGTGACTGATGAGGAAGATTTAGAAGATACGAAGAGTCTAGATGCCTACATTGGTGACAAAGATGATGATGATGAGACAAAAGGAGGTGAATACCATCCAGTCTATGAGGTGTATGATTATGAGGAAGAAGGAGATGAGGATTATAACAAAGAGGATGAGGAGAAGGATGATGAAGAAGAAGTTGAGGCTCAAGGAAAGGGGTGAGTGGAGAAGAAAATACAAAGGATCAAAGGACCCCAAGCCTCATAAAGGAATAGATAGAAGAGGCCGTAGAGAGAGAGGTGGTGAAATCATCAAGGACTTAGTGGAACAAGAGGTTGAATGTAGCATGGATGAGGTGTTGAAAGAAGTTAAGGAGGAAAGCGTAGGAAAAGAATATGGTAGCATGTGATGAGATCCCGGGTTGGCTGTAATATTTCCAAGGTCCACACACATAGGGAGGAAGAGCATATAAATAACATAAGGCCAAATAATGAGCTACATTAATGATCCCAACAAGGTGTTACACGTGTGCTTCTAGAGAACCATGCCAACAGAAAAAATATTGGCTATGGATTCATTTGATGAGGAAGGTGCATACCCTCGGACAAGGAAAATTTTATCATGGGAAATTGAGTCCCACATTCATGAACCCAAATTTGAAATAAGAAAAGGAGAGTTGTTGAAGGTTCAAAAAAAAAAGGAATAAACCCCTTGGTAAATGTCCAACAATTATCGGATGAGAAAATCAGTAATGCACTCAAAAAAATTTCAGTTGAGTTTGAAGCCAGTCTCTTTGGAAGAATTGACAAGGTGAAGTTCCTAGAGGCAGAGCTGGAGAAAAAGAGGAAGATATATTTGAGAAAAGAAATGACTTGAAGCAAGAGGAACTAATCAAAGCACTCAGTTAAGGCATGAGTTAAAATATGATAATTCAAGAGTGCACAAGGCATACAAGAAGATAGAGATGATCATAGATGAAATTATCTTGAAGCATCTAGACTTAACACTGCTTGCACAAAAATATGGATTAGCCTTATAGTTCCTAGAGGACTTGACTTCCATACTCACTATAGAGAGGCATCTGCTTTCCTTAGAATCCACAAAAAATTCATTGGCATTCCAAGAAAAATAAAATAAGATGAAGGTTGTGGAAATTGTTACTCAGTACAACAAGATCCTCACCGATGTAAAAGCCATTACGCAAGTTGTTGAGGCTGCCTATGATAATTGCATAGATAGGGATAGAGTGGAAAGTATCTTGGTTTCCACCCATGCAATAGAACTTAAGGAGTTCAAAGAAAAACAAGGGGAACAAGGATGAGCGAGACAAAATTCTAGCCAAAGTGGGTAAGAAATTAGAGGCCATTGAGACCTTCATGAGGATCAATTAAGAACCGAATCAAGGAATTGTACCCGCAAATCACTCGGAGGATGGAAATGCTCGAGGATTTGGTAAAAAAAATAAAGGATATCATGGAGACAATGAGCATTAAGGGAGAGGATCTAAGTTTTGAAGAAGTTATTTCCCTAGTGGGTGACCTCGTGAGCAAGCTCATAACAAGGTCGATGCTTGGGGAAAGTTAGAAGAAGAATTAGGGAAGGATTTCCCTCTCCTACTCAATAAATAGCAAAGTTACCCATTCTTTCATTCTTCTCCCCATTTCTTCATTGCCATATTATTTATTTCCAACCATTTGTAAGGATCCACCATTCTTTATTCTTTATTTAAGAGTATTTCGAGGATTGAAAATAGGTGCAGTGTAACATTCCCATTTTAAGGCTTTAGAAACAAGGAAATTTATTTATTTATTTTTACTTAATGTTCACTATTCTAAATAAAACTTAATTTAGAACACACATTCAATGCCAATCAATCTCATAATAGATAACCATATGCAGTTGTAAATGACTCGGTAATACACCGATCTATTCATTCCATGACTTGGTTATCTACCAATCTATTCATGTTTCACTTTAAGTATTGAATACTTATCGTATACTTTGTATACTTGGTTTTCACCCTAATCCGGGTACTGAGTGATCTTGTTTAAAGAACATACCTGAATATTTGTTACCAATATTCATCTAGTATCACATGGCTTTAAACTAGGTGACATAAGACAACATAACCAAGTAGCTTGTGATACTTTGGCCAAAGATTTTACAACATACTGTGTATGTCACTATTCCTAGATGACATACTCATCATTTTGGAATACATCCTTCACCCCACTCTTCTGTTATCATGAATGGTCTTTACTGACTACCGTCAGTCCACTTGTTTAAGGTTTAACCCTAGCCTAGGTTAGGAACATAGTCTATTATAGGAAGACACTTTCGATGACTTAGGGTAAAAGGGCATACTCGGTTGACCTAAGTCAACTAGATGTGCCAAAGTACCCTGAATTATTGAAAGTTACTCCCTATCCTAAACATGTTGCTAACTTGACCTAGAGAAAAACTAAGTTCAAGTCCTTATTGTGTGTAGATCTAGATGATCAATGTAGAAGGGTGTTGCCACATGTCAACTGTAATGTTGTATCCTTGAGAAGACCCAAGTCTTCTTGAAGGTACATTCCTACAGTTGGCGTGTACCAACATCCTACAGAAACTACCTCATCACGATGTACATACACCAAGGAGGTTATTAATGTTAAGTTAATTTGGATTATAAAACAGATTACAACGTCTATGCTAAACCCTAATCCAACACTCCTCAAGTCCTTGTTCTATACTTGGTTCAATTAAGCATTAAAGAACTTCCTCTAACTCATGATTGCTTTTAATGTTCATTTATTTAGTTTAACAACAATTAATCAAAATAGGACAGCAATAGCATAAGTTCCATTACATACATCATAATCATTCATAGAAGGTGTAGCCACCAAATAGGTTCAACCATGGTAGAATTTATAAGAAATGAAGTCTATGTTTAACGATCATGTCACCCTTCTTTGGGTTATGTATCATTTAGTGAGGAAGAACCTTCCTCTATTTGATTAAGTGATAGGGTTTTTCAAACCCTTCTTATCTTTCACAAACTCTAACATTCCATCACATATTCATTACACATTTAAATACTATATTAGAATTTTTTAGATAAGATTGATAACTTATGCAACTTAACAAGTTGCATCTTATTAAGGGAGATTAAACTAATTCCCTTTTTATCTAACTTATCAAGTTTATCCGAATTATACATATAACAAATATGAATAATGTCATCAAGATAGAAATTCCATCTTCTATAAGATAGATTACACAACCAATACAAGTAAATCTCCAACATTCAAATTCCTCATTTAAAACTTTTTCATTTACAAGACTAAGTATTTCAGGCATGCTATATGAAAAATAGCCTTCAATCAAAAATAATACAACTTTTATTTTTCAATACAATTAAAGAATGAATCGAAACTCTTTACATAAGGTTCAAAATCAAATAACCCAATACAACATGAAAGTTCATGTCTTCTTTAATCACTTATGATGTCCATCTATAAAATTGCTAGCATGGGTCAGTTCAATGAACTGAGCATGATAAGCACTAAGTATTAAAGTAAAGTGCATTCCACTAATTTCTACATTAAAAATCATGAAAAAAAAAAGAAAAACATCATGCAGATAATCATAAGTAATACATCAAGAAAGAAGAACAATAAGAAATTTGGATTTACAATATAAGAAAGGAACATTTTATAATCTGAAACTTCAGGATTATACCACAAGACTTAATTGATCCTATAAACTAATTTTAAGTCAGTCAACAAGTCTTATTGATAAATTAATACATAATTCATGAAGATAGAAGGACACACTTAAATTTTCCCAATCTGCAATGGTTAGTTACAACATAACTGATATTATTAAGTTTCATCCCTCCATATAGACAAAGAAGAGAACGAATAATGAGAAGTTCAATCCATAACTTATCAGTCAATAGAAAAGGATCTCCAACCAACAAGGACCCCAAACCTTATTTCATTTCATTTATAATATGAAATGAAATCCATCATCTAATATAAACTTAGAGATTTTTATGCTAGTTTCCAAAAGAGAACTAAAAACCGAAGGCACAGTCAAGTCCGCATACTTCCAATTTCCATGCAACCTTCCTAGGAAGACCTATCCTCATCACCTAGCTCAAATTCAATTCAATTCAAAGAGGAAAACACAGTATAGTTTCAAACTGTAGACTGCCCCCTCCCAAGAGAGTATAATTCTCTCTCTTAATACATGGTGGTTCAACAAGAGTATAACAATGGAGTAAAAGTCCTCCAATAGAAAAATATTGGAAAGTCACAACAATTGAAGACTGAATCACCATTACAGATGTAACATTCCTATTTTAAGACTTTAGAAACAAGGAATTTTTTTTGTATGATTAATGTTCTCATTCTAAATACATAATTTAGAAAACACATTTCATAACAACCATTCTTATAACATATAACCATATGCAACTGTAATGACTCGATGAACTACCGATCTATTCATGTATAACATTGAGTTTTTAGTATTCTCCTAAATACTTCATATACTTGGCTCTCTTACCCTACTAAGGTTATTGAGTGATCCTGTCTAAGGAACCTAACTAAATATTTGTTACTAATATTCATCGTCATCACGATCCTTACCCTAGGTGACAAAGGACAACGCAATCAACATCTTGCGATACTTTTGCAAAAGATTTCTAACATACTGTTTATATTACTTATTCCTTGATGACATACTCGTCAATCTGGAATACGTCCTTCAACCCAATCCATTGTTATCTAGAATGTCTTATACTTGACTTCTGTCAGTCCCCTTGCCCAATGTTTAACTCTAGATCAGGTTAACAACATAGATCATGATATGAAGAGGCTCACAAAGACTTAGGATAAATTGGCATATTGGGTCAACCTAGGTTATCCCCGTGTGCCAAGGTACCCTAAGTCCTAGAGGGCTACTTCATATCCTAACTATGTTACTATCCAAACCTAGAAGGAAAACTTGTTCAAGTTCAAAGGTGTGTAGATCCTGACGATCAATGCAGAAGGGTGTTGCCACATGTTAACTATCTTTGTTGTATCCTCAAGAAGATCCTAATATTCTTGAAGGTATAACCCTACGATTGACGTGCGCCAACATCCTACAGAATAGCCTCATTAGGATGTACATACCTCCAAGATTTTAATTATGTTAAGTTAAATTTAGGTTAATAGAAAACATGTTTCGGTATCCCATCTAACACTTGAGTCCAACACTCTTTAAGTCCTTTTTTTTTTTTTAAAGTCGACTTAATTAATCCTAAGAACTTAATTAACTTAAGGTTACTTCTAGATTGGTTAGTTTTGGCATAACATCCCATTATCCGAAAACAAGACAACAACAACACAAGTTGTTTTTATAAAAATGATTCAACCACTTAAGGAATTATAACAACCTACTAGGTTGAAACTTATCGACTTGTTACAATTAAGTCTTAATGTTTTGCAATCATATCTTCCTCTTTTAAGTATATATTTGTTAGAGAGGAAGAGTCTTCATCCTATAGTAAAATGCTAGGTATAACACACCCCATTTATGTCCTTTATAATCTCAACAATTTTCATTATAGTTTTACTTCACATCACATGATATAATGAAATATTTAGATAAGAATGGTGCATTCTACCACTTATTTAACTCGTAGCTTTCTTAGGGAATTCATCTAAGTTCCTTTTTCAATTTTTATCAAAATTCACATCTAATCATATAGATAATAGTAGAATATCCTCAAGACAAGATACCATCCTACGAGAAAGGTACAAGAGAATTTATACAACCAATGCCAAAAATTCTCAACTTTTAATTCATAGTCAAACTTATTCATTTAGAAAATCTATGCACCTTAAACACACGACATAACAACAACCTTTCCTAAAAAAGAATATAACTTTTCTTGTCAAGTATAATCTATGCTAATTAGATTTCTTTAAAATAATTAGATTAAAAACAACCAATGCATCATATAAGTTTGTTCCTTCTTTTATCACTTACGTTGTCCATCTACAAAAATTACTAGACAAGTCGGTTCAATGAACTGAGCATGATAAGCACTAAACATTAAAACGAAATGCACTCAACTAATTTTTTCCATAAAACAACCCGACTTTAAGGATCAATTAGTATCTCATACGGTAGGCGTACGTAATTACAATCAAGTAAAGAAGATCATTAACATCTTGAAACCACTTCAAGAGGGAAGAGTGGAATATCTTATATATTATCAATCCTAACATTTTAACATAATATTTATTCCATTGATTTTCTTCAACAACAACAGAGATCATGCTATCACATTTTATTCCAAACCTCATCACAATAGTGTAGAATACTTAGTTATTTATCTTAAGATAAAAAGGTTTCTTACCTCATGATCTAAATTAAGATGATTCATCTAACATTAATTAATATGTTCATCGCAACAGGATAATATAAGAATGCCTAGTAAGGAGAGAGAGAATATCACCCGAGTCCCTAGTTTGTAATCCCTTTTTAACAAAATAATCATCATTTGCCTTCTTTTCTATTTCGAGTGCAAGATAAGTAAAATAAGGCTAACAAACAATGTTCAACTTTATCCTAAGAACATTAAATCGTAATTCCTTACAACTGATTATAGAAGAAGCAAAGTAGCAGTGTACCTACTACAACAATCATCTATTTTACTTTCATTAATAATAATTCCTTTTTCAATCCAATAAAATTTTTACAAATGAATAAAAGGTTCCAAGGAAGAGATGCAAACACTTTTAAAGCAAAAAGGAGAAACTTATAAACCTACTTTAAAAACAAGATCTCCCAATCAAACAAGTGATCCCTTTCATTTAATTCATTAAACAGTGAAGGCTATACACAACCATAATACGCAAAGAGTCATAATAATTCCTTATAAACTCTATATTAACTCAATGAACCCAATCAAGAATTGAAACCCGAGTAAGAACTCGTACTCAGAAGTTACCCAAGAGTTCAGCCAAGATAGAATTAACTACTTACTTCTCAACTTAACACTCCTAAGGTAAAAGATTGAATTCCTAATAGGAATAGAAATTACAAAGCGATTTCAAGTCAAACCTTCCATGGTTACCCAACAATTAGGAAAACTAACATTTCCAGTTTCCTCCCAAGTACATGCAACTAATCCTTTAACATGCAACTGAGAATGATAACTACTAAACAATCTACAATCAACATTCAATGTTTACCAAACAATTAGTAGACTATCATTTCCAATTTTCTTCAAGTACATGTAACTAATCCTTTAACATGCAACTATCCAAACATGCAACTATCTCATTTCGAGTTCAGAGTTTACCAAAGTTCATCCAAAATAGGCTAAATTCAAATGAAGATCGAACAATATTTTCAACCAATTCCTTTATGCTCCATTCTTGAATTACAACCTGAGCATCTTGTTTAGCACATTTTCTCTCCAAATCAAAACATTCAATCGAATGCATCTAGTTCGGGTAGTTAAATCCCTTAACGATTAACAATTTATACAAAGAAAACAAGACAGTTTCTTAGGTGGCCGACCCCATTCCTAATCGTCATTATAATAATTATGAAACAAGTTCTTTGAATAACCTTTCAATATAATACCCAAATTGAACTAATAGAAACTTCGCATCATAGAACAAGAATGAAAGTAGTGGGTAAACTTTAAAAACTACCTTAGTTAGATAAAAATTTACATAATCATCTTTTAACCCTTAGTTAACAACAAGGACGAATTGAAAGATTACAAACAGAGAATCAAACTATATTCCATAGATATCAGCTGTTTTCATTAAGAACTCCCTTTAAAACTTATACAATCACATAAAACATTTACTCCAACCAAATACGGGCTCACTACAGCCCAAGCTTTCCTTTTTATAACACACAAACAAACAAATTTTTACCAAGTTGGAAAACAAGAACAATCCATTTCGCAACACATCCCAATTTTTTTCAACTAAGAAACAAGTCACAAAATCATAGAATATCAAAACCCAATCAACAGAGCTCAAAAGACAACAAGTATAACCTAAAATCCGATTGCAGATGAGGTTACGTAAATAAAAACATGGGTCTATCCAAATTTAACATTCATTTCAATGTAAATGCAGAGGAACCCACAATTCTCCAAGAAAACTCGGTGAGAAACAATACTATATGTTATAAACAAGAAAACCAATACCAATGATTACCAGATCACATCATGCCAAGAAACTTACTGATTCCCCTTTTCATGCATTCTCATGTATATATATTAACACCACATATACTTAACGAACCTAGCTATTAGTTTCTTTTGCCATGGATTCGATCATCAAGGAACAATGATTAAATAAACCCAATAACAAATAACCAGGAAACCATGCAATGTACTAAACATAAATAGAGAAAAGTTCTTTTAATGAAATCACTTAGAAGAGAGCAAAATATTTTAATGATTAGAGCCTATAATGCCGATAGTGTCACCGTAAAATCGATGAAGACCTCGAACCGAACTCATTTCTTCTCATCTTCTCCATGAAAGATTAAACAATGAGATGCTTCTTCCAAAATGCCTCTTCTAAATTCCATGAAATGAAAATAGATTGGAAACCTTAAAAATAGTCATGAAGCATAGTTTAATCTACCGGTTCGAAAAACTAGAGTTCATGCAGAGTGAAAATCAGAGAACATGCAAAATGAAACAACTCATGATAAATCCGCTGGCATGCCTACCAAAGTTGTTCGGGCTCGAAAACCAAACGTAATTAATTTCATTAATCCCAAATCTCCCACTCAATCCTCCTTACCACCACCCACTAAGTCTGCATGTGCCAAGTCACATTTAACAAGCATTTCAAATTTTAGTGATACTGCCACCTAGGCCTCCGCCAACCTTATTAGACCCTGCCAAATTTGGTAGTACCACCAGTCTTTTCATCCTTATCAACATCTTAAATTTCCTAGGAACCGTCGCCCAACACTTGCGACCCTTAGTTTCCCTTTCATGCCAATAACTTAGGATAGATAAATGGCTTAGGTTAGATCTTAGGTAACTTAAAGTTTATACCTTAGGATATAACACTAACCACTAACCCCTAACATAGGTCCTTAGCAATTAGGTTAGATAATTCCACATAGTTAAGTAATAAAAAATACCATAGTTTAAGGCACTAGGTTAGATCATCATATAGCCTTGTAGTATTAGATTCTAGTTTTAATACTTAGCAACCCTTCCAACTCCTTTGTACCGAGTTTATGTTAGAATCAGAATTACATCAAGTAACATAGCTTAGGTAGGATATACTTTCACCTAGCTTAGGATTCTAGTTCTCTCCAATGCCATGAATAGGCTGAAATACCAATTACGCCCGTAATGACCTGGTAGGGTTGATTTCTGAAGATCCAACGAAACTTTACACTGAATGGAAATATTTTCACAAAAAAGAGAATTAAAGAAATTACGTCTACTAAGTTCAGTCCATATGCTCTTAATTCATGGAATGCCAATTCATCAGTTGTTCCTTCTGAACAGATTTAAAACATTCCTTGGATCATTGAAATTGATCCAAGGATGAGTCATATAAACAAATAAATTTACAATTTTTCCTTAAATCGAGAATGCACTCATGTATGAGAAGTGAAAAATGAGTTCAGAAACATTCGATTCAATCAAAATATCTTAAGAGCGAGAAAAGACTTAACCATATCAAGCATGATTTCTCATAATCAAGAGAACATATCCTCAAAAGGAAAATCACATATCAACACTTGAATGCAAAGGAGGAAAATAACAACGATACCAAATGTGTTACATGCTCCCCTCTAAAAATAATCATCATCCCGATGATTATATCTTTTAATAATTTATATCAAGGATAGTAAATTCATTCATTTCTCTTATCCGATCAATTATTTCAAAACCTTATAGTTCCGAAATCAAGTATTAAATAACTTTTATTCAAATCAAGTAAATATCTCGCCCAAAAGCGGCTTACTTAATGTCATAAAGGATAAATTTATAAAAATTTATCGGTCAATAGATTCAATTATGTTCAAATAGATATGGAAAAGTGGTTTTCATATCTTCTAGATTTTCCCAAGTTGCACTTTCTTCATTAAATTGGTTCCACTGGACCTTACATTGTCTTATCTTGTGATTTTTTAAATACAACTGGTGAGTTTCTAGCACTCGAGTGGGTTTAGCCACGATTATTTATGGGTCTTGGACTGTAGGGAATTCCAATTTAACACATGTGATAAATTTGAAATGTATTTCTTAAGCAAAGAAATATGGAAAACATCATGCATTCATGACAGAGCAGGTGGTAGTGCTAATCGATAAGCTACAAGACTTATTACTTCAACTATTTCAAAAGGTCCCACATAATGAGGTGATAACTTGGTAGCCTTGCCAAAAGTTATAGAACTCTTTTTCAGTTTAACATGAAGAAAAACCTTCTCACCAAGCTCAAATTTCTTGTCAACCCGCTTTAAATCAGCATAACTCTTTTTCCTATCTGCTACTTCTTTCAAGCATTCACGAATCATTTTAACTTGTTGTTCCATTTCCGTTAGGATTTCAGGTCCTATTACTTCTCTATCCTCAATGTTATCCCAACTAACAAGGGTTCTACATTTCCTTCCATAAAGTGCCTCGAAAGGTGCCATAGTTGCATAGAATTATTACCATACTAAGTTCCTTTAAGACACATACTAACTGTATGAATAGAATTATTACCATAATGTATGGTCCATGATTTATCCATTTTTCTATCTTTTCTTTTAAGTTTTGAAGCAAGTTTACTAGAAATAAAACATTTAGTAGCTCCCATATCAAAAATAATGGTTACAGGTATGCCGAATAACTTACCAGGAACTTCAATAGGTGTAACTTTTTTTTAGCTTGCTTTTCAGCTACTACAACATGTATCTTGTGTTGCTGATTACATTCATCATTCTTCAAAGAACATTGTTTTGCATAATGATATTTACCACAATTATAACAACCTCCTACCAGTCCCTTTTTCGGCTTAGAGTTATTTCGAGCCTAAAAGTTATCATTTTGACCTCTATAGGGTTTTCATCTCATTATTATTATTCCTAGCAAAATTGTTCCTGTATTACCAACAATCTTATTCATTCTTTGTCTTCTTATTCATATCAGTTGGAAAATTAGTTTTGTTACCAAAATTTTTCCATGGTCCTTTCTTAGGTGCAAGAGAAGTGAAGAAGAGTTTGGAACTTTCTTCCGTACCTCTTCCTTGTAAACATAAATAACCTTTAATTTGTGTTCTGCCTTATGGATTTTTAACAACCCCTTCCATAGTGGTTGGGGTGTGAACATCAACCTCTCCCCCAATAATGGGATTCAATCCCATGATAAATTTTCATATCCTAAACTTATCATCGGTTTGATCGAGGTACATACTTGAGAAGTTTCGTAAACCATTCCCAATACTTAGTTACAATTAACTTTCCTTGAGCTAGAAGTTCTGAAATTTAGTCATTTTCTGATCATAATAAAGTTGTGGTAGGCATTTTTGCCTAAAATAACCTTTAAATTGATCTAGGTGATGTTAGTTTCAACAATGTTTAGGTCAGCCTTCTGGTTGTCCCACCATGAAGATTCTTAATGGGAAAGCTGATATGCTCCCCAAATAGCTTTGGTATCTTCTAAGAAGTTCCTTATTGCAAATTACTTCTCCATCTCACTGAGACAATTCTCAGCTCCATCACCTAATGTGGTGCCATCAAACTTAGGTGGACATATCCTTTTATATAATTAGTGAGTTCAACATCCAACCTAGCCTTTTTGTTTCTAGTTGGTCAAGCACATTAACAATGTTATTATCAACACCCATATTGGGGTTGTCCTTAGGAGGTGGTTGATTGTTATTACCAAATTCTTATTCCTCCTCATTACCCATCACTTGTTGCTCAAGCATAGTTAAATGATCTCTTGTGTCCAACAGGGCAGAAAGGATCTCATCAAGTTTTTGGGTTATTGTTGCTCCTTCCTCAAGTTGAGTATTGTTCACAATGTTTCCCCTTTTCCTAACCATTTTATGTTACAAGAAAATCTAAATTTGTATCAGATTATGGACATAATAGGCCCAAGAGCTACAACCTTTGACTACGATACCAAGATGTAACATTCCCATTTTAAGACTTTGGAAAAAACAATTTTTTTTTGTATGATTAATGTTCTCTATTCTAAATACATAATTTAAAACACACATTTCATAACAACCATTCTTATAACGGATAACCATATGCGGTTGTAATGACTTGGTGAGCAATCGATCTATTCATTTCATGAATTGGTGAACTACCGATCTAGTCATGTGTAACATTGATTTTTTGAGTATTGTCCTGAATACTTCATATACTTGGTTTTCTTACCATACTCTAGGTATTGAGTGATCTATCTAAGGAACCTAATTGAATATTTGTTTAAAATATTCATCAGCATCACGATCCTTAGCCTAGGTGACATAGGACAACACAATCAATAGCTTGTGATACTTTGGCCAAAGATTTCTAACATACTATTTGTATTACTTATTCTTTGACGGCATACTCGTCAATCTAGAATACATCCTTCATCCCACTCCATTGTTATCTAGAATGTATTATACTAACTTCTATCAGCCCCCTTGCACAAGGTTTAACCCTAGATCAGGTTAACAACATAGATCATGATATGAAGAGGCTCACAAAGACTTAGGATAAATTAGCATACTAGGTCAACCTGGGTTATCCCCATGTGCCAAGGTACCCTGAGTCCTAGAGGGCTACTTCATATCCTAACTATGTTACTATCCAAACCTAGAAGGAAAACTTGTTTAAGTTCAAAGCTATGTAGAACCTGATGATCAATGCAGAAGGGTGTTGCCACATGTTAACTATATTGTTGTATCCTCGAGAAGATCCTAATATTCTCAAAGGTACAACCCTACAGTTGACATGTGCCAACATCCTATAAAACAACCTCATTAGGATGTACATACCTCCAAGAGTTTACTTATGTTAATTTAAATTTGGGTTAATAGATGACATGTTTCGTGCAACCTATCTAACCTTGAGCACAACACTCTTTAAGTCCTTTTTTTAAAAGTTAGATTTAATTAATCCCAAGAACTTAATTAACTTAAGGTTACTTCTAGATTGGTTAGTTTTGGCATAACATCCTGTTATCCAAAAATAGGACAGCAACAACACAAGTTATTTTTTAAAAAATGATTCAACCACTTAAGGAATTAATAACAACCTACTAGGCTGAAACTTATCATACTTATTACAATTAAGTCTTGATGTTTTGCAATCATATCTTCCTCTTTTAAGTATATCTTTGTTAAAGAGGAAGATTCTTCCTCCTATAGTATAATGCTAGGGTATAACACACCCCATTTATGTCCTTTATAATCTCAACAATTTTCATTATAGTTTTACTTCACACCACATGATATAATGAAATACTTAGATAAGAATGTTGCATTCTACCTCTTATTTAACTGCAGCTTACTTAGGGAATTCATCTAAGTTCCTTTTACAAATTTTTATCAAAATTCACATCCAATCATATAGATAATAAGTAGAATATCCTCAAGACAAGATACCATCCTACAAACAAAGGTACAAGAGAATTTATACAACCAATGCCAGAAAATTCTCAACTTTCAATTCATAGTCAAACTTATACATTTACAAAATCTATGCATCTTAGACACACGACATAACAACAACCTTTCCTCAAAAGAATATAACTTTTCTTTTTTAGTACAATCTATGCCAATCAGATTTCTTTAAAAGAATTAGATTTAAAACAACCAATGCATCATATAAGTTTGTGCCTTCTTTTATCACTTGCGTTGTCCATCTACAAAAATTACTAGCACAATTCAGTTCAATGAACTGAGCATGATAAGCACTAAACCTTAAAATGAAATGCACTCAACTAATTGTTTCCATAAAACAACCCCGCTTTAAGGATCAATTAGTATCTCATATAGTAGGCGTACATAATTACAATCATGTAACGAAGAGAAATAACATCCCGAAACCACTTCTAAGAGGGAAGAGTGGAATATTTTATATATTATCAATCTTAACATTTTCACATAATATTTATTCCATTGATTTTCTTCAACAACAACAGATCATGCTATCACATTGTATTCCAAACCTCATCACAATAGTGTAGAATACTTAGTTATTTATCTTAAGATAAAAAGGTTTCTTACCTCATGATCTAAATTAAGATGATTCATCTAACATTAATTAAGATGTTCATTGTAACAGGATAATATAAGAATACCCAAAGTAAGGAGAGAGAGAATATCACCCGATCCCGAGTTTGTAATCCCTTTTTAACAAACTAATCATCATTCACCTTCTTTTCTATTTCAAAGTGCAAGATAAGTAAAAGAAAGCTAACCAACAATGTTCAACTTTATCCTAAGAACATTCAATCATAATTCCTTACAACTGATTATAAAAGAAGCAAAGCAAAGGTGTACCTACTACAACAATCATCTATTTTACTTTCATTAATAATAATTCCTTTTTCAATCCAATAACAATTTTACAAATGATTAAAAGGTTCCAAGGAAGAGATGCAAACACTTTTAAAGAAAAAAGGAGAAACTTATAAACTGTTTTAAAAACAAGATCTCCCAATCAAACAAGTGATCCCTTTCATTCATTCATTAAAACAATGAAGGCTATACACAACCATAATATGCAAAGATTCATAATAATTCCTTATAAACTCTATATTAACTCACTGAACCCAATCAAGAATTGAAACCGAGTAAGAACTTGTACTCAGAACTTACCCAAGAGTTCAACCAAGACAGAATTAACTACTTACTTCTCAACTTAACACTCCTAAGGTAAAAGATTGAATTCCTAAAAGCAATAGAAATTACAACTGATTTGAAGTCAAACCTTCCATGGTTACCCAACAATTAGGAAAAATAACATTTTCAGTTTCCTCCCAAGTACATGTAACTAATCCTTTACCATGCAACTGAGAATGATAACTACTAAACAATCTACAGTCAACATTCAATGTTTACCAAACAATTAGTAGACTACAATTTACAATTTCCTTCAAGTACATGCAACTAATCCTTTAACATGTAAGCTGTCCAAAAATGTAACTATCTCATTTCGAGTTCGAGTTTACCAAAGTTCATCCAAAATAGGCTAAATGCAAATGAAGATCGACAATATTTTCAACCAATTCCTTTATGCTCCATTCTCGAATTATAACCCGAGCATCTTGTTCAACACATTTTCTCTCCAAATCAAAACATTCAACCAAATGCATCTAGTTTGGGTAGTTAAATCCCTTAACGATTAACAATTATACAAAGAAAACAAGACAGTTTCTTAGTGGGCCGAACCCATGCATAATCATCATTACAATCAATATGAAATAAGTTCTTTGAATAACCTTTCAATATAATACCCACATTGAACTAATAGAAACTTCTATATCATAGAACAAGAACGAAAGTAGTGGGTAAACTTTAAAAACTACCTTATTTAAAGAAAAATTTACATAATCATCTTTAAACCCTTAGTTAACAACAAGGACAAATTGAAAGATTACAAATAGATAATATAAACTATATTCCATAGATATCAACCATTTTCATTAAGAACTCCCTTTAAAACTTATAGGGTCACATAAAAAAATTTACTCTAACCAAATATGGGCTCACTATAGGCCCAAGCTTTCCTTGTTTATAACACATAGCAAATAAAATTTTACCACGTTGGAACAACAAGAACAATCCATCTGCAACACATCCGGATTCTTACAACTAAGAAACTAGTCACAAAATCATAAAATATTCAAACCCAATCAATGAGAGCTCAAAAGACAACAAGGATCAACTAAAATCCAGTTGCGAGATGAGGTTCCTTAAACAAAAATATGGGTCTATCCAAATTTAACACTCATTTCAATAGAAATAGAGGAATCCACAATTCTTCAAGAAAACTCGGTGAGAAATAATAGTATATGTTATAAACAAGAAAACCAATACCAATTATTACCATATCACATCATGCCAAGCAACTTATAGAGTCCCCTTTTCATGCATTCTCATGTATATATATATATATATTAACACAACATATACTTAACGAACAGGCTATCATTTTCTTTTGCCATGGATTCGATCATCAAGTAACAATGATTAAATAAACCCAAGTAACAAATAACTAAGCAACCATGTAATGTACTAAACTTAAACACAAGCAGAGTTCTTTTATTGAAATCACTTAGAAGAGAGAAAAATATTTTAATGATTAGAGCCTATCATGTCTAATAGAGTCATTTGTAAAATTTAAGACCGAAATCGTTTCTTCTCCTCTTCTCCAAAAATATCAAACAACTAGATGCTTCTTCCACAATGCCTCTTATCAATTCCATGAAACGAAAATAGATTGGAAACCTCAAATATAGTCATGAAGCATAGTTTAATCTGCTGGTTTGAAAAACTAAAATTCATGCGGAGGTGAAAATCGGAGAACATGAAAAATGAAACAACTCATGAGAAATCCCTTTGGCATGCCTACCAAAGTGGTTCAGGATCAAAAACCAAATGTAATTAATTTCATTAATCCCAAATCTCTGCTCAATCCTCCTTGCCACTTTGCTGCCGCGTCTAGCTATTGCCAAGTCACATTTAACAAGCATTTCAAATTTTAGTGATACTGCCACCTAGGCCTCTGCCAACCTAATTAGCCCCTACCAAAGTTGGCAGTACCACCAGTCCTTTCATCCTTATCAACATCTTAAATGCCTTAGGAACCGTCACCCAACACTTGCGACCCCTTAGTTTCCCTTTCATGCCAATAACTTAGGATAGATTAATGGCTTAGGTTAGATCTTAGGTAAATTAAAGTTTATACCTTAGGATATAACACTAACCACTAACCCCTAACATAGGTTCTTAGCAATTAGGTTAGATAATTCCACATAGGTAAGTAATAAAAAATTCCATAGTTTAAATCACTAGGTTAGATCATCATATAGCCTTGTAGTATTAGATTCCAGATTTTAATACTTCAAAACCCTTCCAACTCCTTAGTACCAAGTTTAGGTTAGAATAAAAATTACATCAAGTAATCATAGCTTAGGTAGGAGATACTTTCACCTAGCTTAGGATTCTAGTTCTCTCCAATGCCATGAATAGGATGAAATCCTAATTATGCCAGTAATGACCTGCCATGGTCGATTTATAAATATACAACAAAACTTTACACTTTGAATGGAAATATTTTCACAAAAAAAGAGAATTAAAGAAATTACTTCTACTAAGTTTAGTCCATATGCTCTTAATTCATGGAATGCCAATTCATTAGTTGCTCCTTCTGAATAAATTTAAAACATTCCTTGGATCACTGAAATTGATCCAAGGATGAGTCATATAAATGAGATAAGTTTAAAATTTTTCCTTAAATCAGAATGCACTCATCTATGAGAAGTGAAAAATGAATTCAGGAAACATTCCAGTTCAATCAAAAGATCTTAAGAGAAGAAATTACTTAACCATATCAAGCATGATTTCCCATAATCAAGAGAACATATCCTCGTAAGTAAAATCACATATCAAAACTTGAATGCAAAGGAGGAAAATAACAACGATCAAGGGTGTTATAACAAATGTTAACAATAAACTGCTAATGAGAAGGCAGTCAAATTTCCAAGCAAGAATCACATTGTCAACATCCATATAAATGGTACTGAAACTTTCTAACTAAAAACAAAATATCATGTTTGAACTTAGCATTCTACAAAACCCACTACTTAGATGGAAGTAAATAATTAAGTGATTCGATAAGAAAAGTTTTTTCCTACCTTCTTCCAACTCATCTAAACAAGATAACCACAGACCTCTCTAGTTCCTTAAACATCATATGATAGGTAGGGTTTGTTCCAATTAAAATATAGAAAGGAAGAAGTAACTCTTTCCATGAACCTCTACAACTGATACATCGGTTCCTTAATAGAAAATTTTTCGAATCCCAATTATTTCTAAGAACAAGGTGTTGTTGCAAATCAACACCCACGGATGTTGATCAGATTTCTAGTTTGATATTTTAGACATCCAATGTGATTGCAAAACATTGAATCCTCTCCCCAAGTGTGGGACCTGTAAAATGGGAAAGGAATCTCCAGATTAGAGGCTAGTTCCTTAACTCCTCTAATCATATTTATCGATTACAAGTTGCAGAGGTTTAAATTCCTAATCCTACCCTAAATTCTAAAGGAGACAGAGATAGAGAATGCAGATAAACTAAAACTAATGCTAATAGGTGATGCACCAAAGGAGTGGTGAGCATTTCTCACTTCAGTAGATTGACACAATTCATAAAATGCAACAAAACAACATGCACAAACTGATAACTGTAATGAAGAATCAGAAATTAGTCAAACAACATTTTTAAGCATCTTTAGGAGAGAGGATGAAAAATTAATCACGGGGCTTGTATTGTTATTTTAACATCAAAATCACTTGCACCCCAAAATCTTGTAGATAACACCCGAGAGGAAAAAATGAGTTGCGCCATTTGAAGTTTTCTTAGAAAAGGTCTAATATTCCCATTTTAACACTAGATCTCCAACTTGGAAGGATCTATTCTTGGCCTTTCTATCAAAGGTCTTCTTTATCAAAGCCTAATCCTTCTCCATTACTTGGGATGCTTGATTCTGATTTCTTGGAGCTCCATCAATTTCTGTATATCTAACTTCCATGGGATCAAACTCCAACAACTCCAAATTGTTTCATGAGTTCCAATGTTGGCAACTCAAGTGATATGGGTAAAATTGCAACCTCGGGCGATATGGGTAAAATTACCTCTCTCCCATAAACAATCCTGAATGGAGAGTTACCTATAGATCTTTTAGGAGTTATCCTATCAGCCCATAAAGCTGATTTCAATTTAGTATGCCAAGACCTCTGATTTTCATCAAGAGTCCTCTTAATGATCCTCAACAAGTTCTTGTTTGTAGATTCATCCTGGCCATTACCCTGGGGGTAATAGTTTGATGAAGTACTTAGGTAGATCCCATTCTTGATAGCCCATTCAGTCACCTTGGACCCAATGAATGCCAATGCATTATCTGATATTATTGTAGCAGGTACACCAAATCTAGTTGTTATTCCCTCATAGAAGTCTAGGATGCTAGATTCATTTGATTCCTTGAGTGCTATTGCTTCATCCACTTAGTGAAGTAATCTGTGGCTATTAAAATCCACTTGTGCCCTTGGCTTGAATTGGGATTAATGACTCCAATGAAGTCTAAACCCCATTGCATGAATGGCTGGTCAACTGAAATTGGATGCAATGGAAGGGCAACTAGCCTCTCTTTACCTGTGAAGAATGCACAATTCTTGCACCTCTTGATCCATGCATAACAATCATTAAAAATATTGGGCCAATAATAGCCAGCCCTCATGATCTTTAGAGCTTTCACTCTTGGTGAAAAATGACCACCATCTGGTCCACCATGGAACTCTTCCAACATCCTATGAATCTGATTTGTACCAATGCATCTCAGCAGTACTCCATTCACATCTCTTTTGAACAAAACACCATCAACAAGGGCATATGGGATAGCCTGCAATCTGAAGTGTCTTCTTTGGGTCTTGTTCATCTCTGGAGGGCATAGGCCTATGCTTAGGAAGTGCATTATACTTTGGGTCCAGCAAGGAGTGGGGACACCATTATTTTCCTCTTGAGTGCTTCCTTGCTCATGGCTGTCTTGCAACTTCAAAATAGTCTCTTTCTCATTGCATGCTTCCTTTTGCTTGCTCAAAATCAGCTGCTCACACAGTCCTTTTCCTCTGACCAACTTGGTGACCTTGATCTCTATGTCATACTCCATGACACGAGTAATCCAACCTGCTCTCTTTTCATTCAAGTCTTTGTTGAGGAGGAAGTCTTTAACTCCCGCATGAGAAACCAGCAATTGGACCTTATTGTTTGAAACTAGATGCTTGAATTTCTTCAAGCTCCTGATTACTACAAGAACATGCTTCTCAATGAAATAATATCTCACCTCATAGTCCTCCAAGATTTGGCTGAAGAAAGCAATTGGCTGCTCATCATTGTCCTTATTCTGCTGTACCAAAATTGCAGAGATAGTATCATCACCCCAAATGCATAGAGGATGAAATCCTCAGAGAAATCTGGGTTGATGAGAGCTGGGGCTTGAGATATGGCTTCTTTGGTTGCTTCAAAACTCTCCTTTCCTTCTACTATCCATTTGAAAGACATGCTTTTCTTTAACATCTTGGTGATGGGCTTGACAAGGGTTGCAAAATCTGGGACAAACCTCTGAACCAAATTTATTCTCCCAAGAAAATTTGGAGGACCTTCTTGTGGCTTAGCAATGGTAGTGCTCTTATGGCTTCAACTCTTTTTGGATCAATTGCTAATCCTTCTTTGGAGACAATGTGACCAAGGATCTTTCCTTCATGAGCTAAGAAAATACATTTTTTAGGATTCAAGGAGACTCCAAATCTTCTGCACCTTTGGAACACTTGTCTCAAATGAGAGAGGTGGTCTGTTGTATTTTTGAAAAAATAGTGATATCATCAAGATATATCAGCACTATGTTGTTAATCAAACCTTTGAACGCCATGTCCATTGCTCTTTGGAAGGTAGCTCCAGCGTTGGACAGCCCAAATGGCATTTTCCTGTATGCATAAGTTCCCCATTTAGTTGTAAAGGCTGTCTTGAACTGATCTTCTTCCTTCACCATAATCTAATTATACCCTGAATAGCCATCAAGTAGTGAAAACCTCTCGGAGCCAGCAACAACTTGTAAAATCTGCTCCATGGAAGGAAGTGGATAATGATCCTTGAGAGATGCTCTATTCAAATCTCTGAAGTCAACACACAATCTGATTTCCCCACTCTTCTTTCTGACTGGAACCAAGTTGGCAACCCAACTAGAATGCTTGATAGGGAATATGATTCTTGATTCTATCAACTTATTCAATTCTTTTCTCATGAGAGGCTCCATGTGGGGGTTGAATGGCCTTTGTTTTTACCTGATGGGCTTAGTATTTGGATCCAATTCAATGGTGTGTTGAGCTAACTCGGGATTAAAACCTTTCAAATCTTCATAGCAACAAGCAAACACATCAGGGAATTCTTGACAAAGTTGTATAAACTCATACCTTTCTTGCTCAGTTGTCATCTTGCTAACTTGGAGTGATTTTCCTTCTCCTACCGAGATGGACACTGAATCTTCTTCCTTCACTTGGATGTTTGCTTTCTCCTTCCTAAACTGATCATTAGGATTAAAAATGGACTCCAAAGAAATAAGCCCCTTTGGTAGTTTGTTGGTTCTCAGCTGCACCGACTGGTCACCATACTTGCTGCTCCAAATTTTCTCGATTTTTGGCCGAGAACTCAGCCTCCTCTTGCTAAGAAATGGATGATTTTTGATCATTTTCAAATACTTGCCAACTTACATTGTTATCCGGCCTTTGAAGGCCTCACAATAACATGGATGTTTGGCTATACCTTGTCCTTTTGAATGCTCTCCACAAAGTCAAAGGCTACCCCAAATGCTGCAAGCCTATCAAAGCAACTTGGTTCTCTTTTCTAGGAATGTATTTTATGCTAAAGCCCTCAAAATATTCAATGAGGTCCCACACCCTATTCTTGTAGCACTTGAGTAGATTATTCTTGATAGCATGCTTCCCCTTAACTTGGTTGACAATCAACTCACTGTCACCAAAGACTTGCAAGTTCTTTATCCCTCTCTTGATTGCCCAATGCAGTCCTTGCACCAAGGCTTCATATTCAGCAGTGTTGTTAGAGCATGCAAACTGAAATCTAAAAGATGAATAATACTTAATTCCTTGAGGTGAAACCAACATGGATCCCCCTCTTGCACCTTTTCTACTCCTTGATCCATCAAAAACAACTGCCATACCTCATTGTCATCCTTGTGGTCTCGCTTGGTGATGCTAGGAATAGGCTTATTTTCTTCATGCATGCAATAGACTCCTAACTCAGATTCTTCTATTTCTTGATAAGGATCAAAAGCATGCACCTTGCTTGCCCATTCATCAAGAGTCAAATCTGGGATGCTTCCTACCTTGGTGTCAGCTTCATCAATGCTTGGATAATCTTCTTGATCAAATGCTGAACAATTGGTATTGATCTGACTTGGAGTGTAAGGCTCAATGTGAAATTTTGCAATAGGTTCAGACCTGATTGTGGCTTTGGTTCCATATCTTGTTCTGAACAGCATGTGTGACCAATCAATAGACAAGTAACCTCCAATCTTAGCTATGAAATCCCTTGAAAAACATAGGGCAAAGAGTGGTGGAAGGTCTATTACTGAGACATCTTGCAAAACAACCACGTTGGGACAGGCATGCAAAGTAAGACTCAAGTTTTTAATCACTCCAACTGTTGTTACTGTTGTCCCATCCAATTGTACCACCCCTTTGGATATGGTTTCATACTGAATTCCCAACTGATCAGCTATTTGCTTGGGCATTACTGAACTACTTGCCCTGGAATCAATCATGCAATTATGTACTAATTGGTTCCCAATGATCAATGAAACATAGAATGGAGGGGGCTTCAACATCTTACCTTGTTGTCCTCCATGATTCCCCTTAGGTTGGGCAGCATTTGTGAGCACCTTCTCTTGCATTTGGACTTGCTGATTTGAAGTTGACCAGTCCTTCATGGCAGCTTGTAGCAAATCTCTTTGGCCTGGGATAGATAGTGATTCCCACATTGATATGTTTACATTTGTCTTCTTCATCTGATCAATGATATTGAATGGGGATGAAGTATCCTTTTTCTATCCCTTGGCCTGCACATTCATCCCTTGTATATGGGCAGCAACAACTGGCATTTGAGTTGGCCTAGGAACTATTTTAGGCAGTCCTTGTGTGCTTGGGATTGCATTTTTCTTGCCAATAGTTTGTGGAGTGATAGAAGGTCATGAATTACTTGGGGCCAATGGCTATTCTTCACCCAAATTTCTCCTCTTTGACCTTGTGTTGGCTACAACACTTTGGGAAACTATCTGGTTCATGCCACAAAAATCTTCTACCTGCCAGTTTACAAGTGTGGTATCATTTGGAGCTGATTGCTGCTGGAATGTTTCTTATTGCTGGTTATTTCCTTGACTACCTTCACCCTCCACACCAATTGTTGTCACCATTAATGCTTGATTCAAGGCACCGTTGAAGCACATGGACTGGTTATGAGGTTCATTGCATGGGAAACACCAATCATACTCTTGAGCTATATTGTTTTGTACTGGCACTAATGCTTTAGATGCAGATGTAGCATTGGGATTATAGGGCTGAAATGGTCTATTGGCAGGAGGCCTTGCTTGATTTAGATTTGCAGCTAGATTGGGTGGTCTATGAGGTTGATATGGCTGCCTGTTAGGCTGAGCTTGAGGCTAGAAGGAAGGTCTAAAACCTTGAGCTTGCTGCCTTTTGAGTGTAACCAGCTCATTACCTAGATTTTGCAATTGCTTCATTACCTAGAGTGTAACCAGCTCATTACTAGAAGATGAAGTGGAAGCTTCACTTGAATTCTGATTTCTAGGAGTGGGAATAGAAGCTAAATTAGGCACTTGGCTAGTACTTGGGCTCTCTAAACTTGGAAATAATGGCATTGGAGGCCTAGGAGCCAGCTTGCCAGCTTGAATCAAACAATTTTCATCTCTAATGGCAATGCTATAAGTAATGGGGATATTTGTGCCTCCCATGGGTGAACTAACAAAGAAATATCAGAATTTAAAGCTTTAAGGTAATAAAGAAAAGTACCTTCTACTGTTGGCCTGACTACCACTGGAATTCTCTCCCAAGTCCTTTGAAATCTGAAATTAAAATCAGTCAGCTGCTCATTGGGAGCTCTTTTGATAGTTATCAGCTGCTCCAAAAGGGACAAGTTGTCTCCCTTTTCCCCAAACTGCTCATGGAGGGTTATACAGCTGATTCTAATTTTTAATAGAACCGAGGCAAGACTCCTAAAGCATTGCAAAGCCTTACCTTTGAATGAAGATGCCAGTAGTTTGACAACAACTTGCATCTCATTGATCTCATGGATTGCACAAATGTTAGCAATATCCTTAACATGATCACCAGGTGAGGTCTGATTTTCTCCAGTGAAGTATGGAATGTTCTTCAATGTTGCAATGGGATTGGATTTTGTGCATTGAGAGCAAGTGGGATCTTTGCCAAAGTGAAATTGACATAGGGGTTGTTTTGTGCCATTCTGATTGGCCTTAGAACCCTTGTTGATTGAATGAAAGGCCTACTAGGTGGAGGAGTTGAGAGAGTTCTATTTGGTGGAGATGGAGACCTTTGGATTCTCCTCCCACTTTGCCTTATTCTCGGGAGATAATCGTAGATATTCAAGTAGCACCTCTTCCTCTCTAGCTCTTGACCTTGTGTTGATTCTTCTCATGAGTTTTCAGGTCTGCACTGCTAAAACCAGCTGATTCTTCTTCCTTGGAGTCGCCAGATGTGTAATTTATAGCTCTTTTAAAGAAAGAAACTTGCAACAAATGCACATCAATTTTGTTGCAATGAAGATGAAGACCTCTAAGGTCCCACCGGGCGTGCCAAAACTGTTGTTGCAAATCAGCAGCACCCCTGGATGTTGATCAGATTTCTAGTTTGATATTTTAGACATCCAGTGTGATTGCACAACATTGAATCCTCTCCCCAAGTGTGGGACTTGTAAAATGGGAAAGGAATCTCTAGATTAGAGGCTGGTTCCTCAACTCCTCTGATCAGATTTATCACTTACAAGTTGCAGAGGTTTAAATTCCTAATCCTACCCTAAATTCCAAAGGAGACAGAGATAGAGAATGTAGATAAACTAAAACTAATGCTAATAGGTGATGCACCAAAGGAGTGGTGAGCATTTCTCACTTCTACAGATTGACACAATTCATAAAATGCAACAAAACAACATGCACAAACTGATAACTGTAATGAAGAATCAGAAATTAGTCAAACAACACCAGCAGAGGATGAAAAATTAATCATAGGGCTTGTATTGTTATTTTAACATCAAAATCACTTGCATTACAACACTTGAGAGGCAAAAATGAGTTGCAGTTCTTAGAAAAGGTCTAATATTCCACCAAAATCACTTCCAAGGTGAGAAAGGGGACCTACAATACACAAAAAATGTTCAACCCTTTGAAAATGAGCCAAATCTGGCTTTTACAGTGCAAGGGACGAGCCCAGGAGAGAGAAACACGGGAAAACATGGAAGGGATTCAACCATTGACCAAAACACATTCAAAACAGCATGGGCATCCTTATAGACCCATCCCCTAACATTTTTAGCCATGCTGGGAGAGAATGCGAGCCATTCTTCATTAAAAACGGTGGTTGAAACGTCATTTCTGTCCATGACCACATGCTAGAGGCATTTTTCAATTTTATCTCTCCAAACTCCATAAAAATGCAAAAATGACCCTGAAATCTTGTAGATAATTTCACCAGCTTTCCATTGATATAAAGAACGTGAAAAACGAGCTCTGGATCGAAAGATATGGCCATTTGAAGTTTTAGGGCAAAACAGGGCCAAATCGGGTTGGCGGGCAAAAATTTGAATTTTTGCACCTTTTTGGTCATTTGGAAAATTTTCCAAAATTTCCCGCGCTCCACCACTCTAGGTGCCATGTGGTGGCATCTCATTGGCCACGGGCCTTTCAGGGGAAATTTTTTCCAAAAACTCCATCGAGCCATAACTTCAAAAATACATGGAGTTAGGAGGAAAACTTTACCTTTCTGGAAAGCTGAGAAAGAGCTCTATCCAATGGTGTCATTTCTAGAAGGTTTTGAGTGCCTAAAAAGCAAAATATTATGTCTGAGGCACAAGAGAAGGAAAGATGAAAGGGAGTTAGCCACAAAATGAGCAGGGGGCACATTTTGGATAACACTGGCGATCCACAATTTCCCACAAGACAAGAATCCGCTTAGAGCAGATATGAATAGAATACACTCTAAAATTCACACACCCCGATAAGTTCAAAATACGGTGCGGTCAAGAGATAGATACTCAATTGTAATTCATAATGCACTCTAAAATTTACTTCCTTCTCAACATCAAAACAAAGGAGGCCACAAATAAGTTTTATAGTCTACTTCGACCAAACAACCCACAAGACCCCTTCCATCATACAGTGCTAAAAGAACTGAAGTTTTCAATTCAAGGAATACTCGTAAGTATACAACTCATCAATTTCCCCATATAGAATCAAAATGACCAACAAGGAATACCTATGTTGCATTAAATTCATGCACAGATCACAAGTTCAAACAACTCAAGTTCAAATACGAATTTAAAATGGAATCACATGGCTCTAATAAAAGCTCATAATAACACCAACACCCTATTATGGGTTCAAGCCTTCCGTTTACATAAGGAAGAATAAAATCTTAGTTAAGAACTTAAATACAAAGCACAATGCAATAACTCAACCACGAATACAAAATTCATAAGAACTATATATAAGATCCAAGGTTCAAAACTTCAATAAGTTCTGCACAGTCCAAACAACCACTTGGTCTCAATAAAGCTAAAACCAATCATGACTTCAATACAAGTTTAGAATATTCATGGAGTGCTACTACAACTACCCAAACACAATCATAAATAGAGATACAAGGCCATCCCAACAACACTGTCAATTCAAGTTCAAAATGGCCAAGGAGCTTCTAATTCAAGCTCAACGAGCTTAAGTACAGATCGAAATGTGAAAACCCAACAAGTAATAAGCCAACTCTTTTCACCTTATTTTCAAATGCAAGAAAACAAGCTACAAGCTTAAATACAATAATAGAACTACTAGTTCAAGTTACAGAGGTCAAAAGAGCTTCTAGTATAGATTGCAGAGTTCCAAAACAATCACATGCAAACCTCTAACAACCAGAATAGAGAAGTTTTCCAAAAACTGTCAATAACAGCAAAGGATTCGTATTCCAAAAACCCACAAATTTCCAAGCTTACATGCAAGTAAATAACCACATACATCAAGAAAATATAAAATTTCCAGTGAGTAGAATTGTTTTAATGAATCATTTAGAAGAAAGCAAGAAATCTTAATGGGTAGAGCCTATCATGCCTGATAGTGCCTCTGCCGATTCGAAGAAGACTTCCAACCAAGTTTCCAAGACCTCTTCTTCTCCAAACAAGATCAAACAACCATATTATTTTTCCACAATCCCACTTATACATTCCTCGAACCGAAAATAGCTCAGAGAGTTCAAAAATAACCACAAGGTGGAGATCAAACTGTTGGTTCGAAGAACCAGATAGCTCCATGAGAGAAAATTGTGAAGCATGCAAAGCTAAACAACCCCCAATGAATCCGCTAGCATGCCTTCCAAGATGGCTTGCTCACCAAACCCAAGGCACATTAATGCCATTAAAACCAATTTTCCCACTTATCTTTCCTTGCCACTACCATTCATAGTTGGCGAGACCCAATTGTAATTCATAATGCATTTCCAAACTTAGAGATGCCTCCACATAGATTCCTCTAACTTTCACTAACCCCTGCCACACTGGCAGTACTTTCATGTATTAAAAACCAAATCAAAACAAATCCCAATAAAAATCTTGGAACCGCCGCTTAGTTCCCATTGCCAATGGCCCCTAGGTCCCCTTTCATATCCCATTAGTTTAGGATAGATAGAATTTTCTTAGGTTAGATCTTAGGTTAGTTTAAATAAATAACCTTAGGATATAACCCCCAACAATAGTTTGCCACCCTAGGATAGGATGTAGTTTAAACCAAAAACTATAGGTTCAAAAATAACTTAGCATCCCCCTAGGTCACTTCCTTACAAGCTAACAACTTAGGTTAGAATGTCATCCCTCGTAAAGGGGTATAGTAACAGTAGTTAGGTAACTTACCTGAATCCCGTATTTATTAGGGTACACAACAATCTATTTTTCTCAAGAATCCAAAAGTAGGGTTCCTATTTCCCTTGATGCCATAAGTACCCTACAAGGGTCGACCAAGAAGAGCCGAGCTCAACACAAAATAGAATGCAAGCACTGTTTCCAAGATAATAAAGAATTTTCCACAAACACAAGTTCAGTCCATTAAGCCTCACAATCGATGAATGTCAATTTTTCATTCAGTTATAATAAGAAGATTTAAAACATACCTTGGATCAATGGAATTGATCCAAGGATGAGTCCAATAGTGAAAGGTAAGTTGCAACTCTTAAAACTAGATTGCAGCTTATCCAAAGAGAGTGAAATAGATTATTGCAAGCAACAACATACTAGCCCTCCAATCAAAGAGCATAATTGATTTATCCATTTCAAGCATGATCTTCAGTAGTCAAAAGAACACACCTCTATCAAGAAAATCACATGTCAACACTTGAAATGCAAAGGAGGAATATAACCATTCTTTGAGGTTGTTACATGATTCCCTCCTAAAAATAATCATCGTCCCGATGATTACCTCATTTTAATCATTGCATTTAGGATAATCAATTTTTATTCACTTTCTAAACATATGTTTGCAACAGTATCAGAATTTTAAATTCCAGAAATCAGCATTAATTAGCTATTTATTCAAACAAATAAATATCTTCCCAAACTGGCATACTTATTGTATTATAAAGATAAAATCACAATTTTTTTATCAGTCAACATAATTAATTCCTTTCAAAAAAGATATGGAAAAGTAGTTTTCATATCGTCCAGGTTTTCCTAGGTTGCACTTTCTTCGTTAAACTGGTCCCATTAGACCTTGCATTGACTTATCTCATGATTTCTCAAATGCAACTGGTGAGTTTCTAGTATTCGTATGGGTTTAACTACAATTATTCTTGGATCTTGGACCTACAAGGAATTCCAATTTAACACATGATAAATCTGAAATGTATTTCTTAAGCAAATAAATATGGAAAACATCATGCATTCATGATAAAGTAGGAGGTAATGCTAAGCAGTAAGCTACAGGGTTGATTACTATCTCTAAAGGTCCCACATAACAAGGTGATAACTTGGCAGCCTTGCCAAAAGTTATAGAGCTCTTTTCGGTTTGACTGAAGAAATACTTTCTCACCAAGTTCAAACTTCATGTCTACCCGCTTCAAATCAGCATAACTCTTTTGTCTATTTGTTTCTTATTTCAAGCGTTCATGAATCGATTTAACTTGTTGTTCCATTTCAATAAGGATTTCAGGTCAAATTACCTCTCTATCCTCCATGTTGTCCCAACTAACAGGGGTTTTACATTATCTTCCCTATAATTCTTCAAAAGGTGCCATCTTAAGAGAGGAATGATATGTATTATTGTATGCAAACTCAACTAGTGTAAGGTACTATTCCCACTTGTACTTTGATCCATACAATACATTCGTAACATATCCTCTAAAACTTGATTAACTCTTTCAGTCTATCCATCTGTTTCCGGATGATATGCAAAACTAAAATTCATCTTAGTTCCTAAATCTGCATTAAGCATTTTCAAAAATCTTGACGTCATCTATATTTTGCAATAGGCCATTTACCACCTCTGATACTCCCTATTTTAGTTGATCTCTTGAGGGTTTTCCTAAAGGAATGAGTTGAACATTGTAGTCACTAGCTGTTACATTGTCTTTGGTTTTACCTTCATAAGGGATTGATATTTCTAGAGTTTTAGACCCCAATGGATTAGTATGAGTCTTGGTAATAACCCTAGCCCTTTTGGAGGCTCTTACCATATTTGGAAAGGATAATGCAGTAAGATCAATAGCTTGAATAGGAAGAATTTATTTCTCTTCACTTGAAATCAATTCACCAATCCACCCTTTTGTGAGACTTGTTCCATCTTTTTCTTCCTATAATTCTTGTTGGGGTTTCTCAGGGACAACCACCAATTTCTTAGATATTCCTTGTTCATCTTGGGCTAATGGTTTTACCTATTTCTCACCATATATTTCAATAACCATCTCCCTACTCTCATCTTGTACTGGAATTTCCTTCACTTTTCTTTCTCCTTGGTCTAGATCTTGAGATTGATCAACCTCCTTTTGATTTATACCAGTAGTTGGAATATATTATTTCCTTATCTCTCTAATTGATGCCACATTAGATTTAGTTTATTCCCTGAGGTTTTCTTGAATCAATAGCTAGCTTAGATTCCTCCTTCCCATCACATATCTCTACCTTCTTTGAAGATTGTTGGGTTGGCATCTTACTATCCTCATGTTCTAATGATACCTTAGGTAATTTCATAATTTATTTTTCACTTTATTGTAACTCCCCATTCCCATCTAGAGATTACATAAATGTTTCCGTAATAATTTCTTTTCTAGAAATTGTAAATTGTGCAACTTTTGTTATCTTTTCAAAGATAGATTTACCTATTTAAAAATTTCATCATCCTTAGTGGTTTTGACACAATGGGAAGCATCTTCTTCCACTAATATCTATGGATATTTTGACTTTGAAGTCACCTAACCTATAGGGTAAGCTTCGATGTTTGGATCTTAACTTTATCGATTGGCACATGAGTAATTTCTTCCATTTCTGCATTTATTTGAAGATTATCTATTGGTTTGGATATTTTTTCATCAATAGACACATCAAGTGCATCTAATGTGGAAAATTATTCACCAATGTCAACATCTATCACATCTTCCTGAGCCTTTGTAGACTCCTGTAATGTTTCAAACAAAGGTATATTCACATCTTCAACAAGTAGGGTTTCAGATGTTCTCATACCTAGACTTAGAATTTTGTTGTCTACTAGATTAGATGAAACATTTCCTTTTGTTATTTTTTCTTGGGTGCTTCCCATAATAACTTATTCCAAAGGAAAATATGGGGAGAAAGGCACTAATTTCCACCTATGGCCTTTGGTACACCGAGGTTGTGTCTAAGAAACATCATTCCTCTCATGATTAGGGGAATCAATCACGACATATCTGTGCTTATTTTTCTCAGGTGTTTGGGGACCCTCTCTTACATAATTTGGCTCATAGACAATCTTGTGTCTCTTTTGTGCCCTTTCAAAAATTTGAGGTTTGGTGTTGCCTTTCATTCCTCTTTATGTGGCCTAGATTGAGAATGACCACTTGCTATAGCCCCACTCATTAATTTTTCAGCACTATGAGGTTTTGGAAAAATACCTGAAGGAACCAAATGAGATGCCAAACCTTTCCCTTTTTCTTGAAGTGGTGTTGCAAAATTAATAGGAGCATTCTCCATAGATTTCAGGAGCATTTCCTCAATATTTTTCCTCAGAATGGATATAGAAGTACCGGTCCCACTAGTGGCTGAAGTCCATTCATCTATAAGTTCAAAAGTGGGCCTCTTTGAAGGAAACTAAGGAGATTTTCCTCCCAAAGGATCAATTCTATTAGCCCCTTCCCTCAAGGGAGGGATATCATCACTTAAGTTTCCCAAATCCCTAAAGTTATTTAGGATTCTTGTATTTTGGACTAATAAATAAATATTATTATGAGTCACCAATTTATAGTTATCCTCATCACATCAGTTATCCAAATATAAGAATCATTTTATTTTGTTTCATTCTAGTTTAGAGGGGATATAGGTTATCCTTCTATCTTTTGATCAAGATAGTACTTACTCACCGTGTGTGGATCATCCACAATTCCCTCAGGGATAACTACAATATTGAAGTCTATGATTTTTGTGAGGGTCATTCTAGAGAAATCTCTCAACCTGACTTCTTCCTCATCCCTACAATTCATCCAATAATCTTCAAAATGAGGCTCATGTTCAAAAGTGTTTGCAATATTATTGAACACCCACTTAATATCATAGTTATCTCTTGCCTCAAACTTTTCCATCTCAAACCTTTTCAATTCATCCTTAATTAATTTGGCCTTTAAAATTGAAGGGCATGAGTACCTTCCAATTCTGATGGGGAACTTAATATTTGTCTTATGTTTCCCAACAATCAATTTGTGAACTAGTGTTAATTGCCTTGTCATTTCACACAAAGCCATTTTATCATGTAAGTATTTGGGAACTTATATGGATTACCCTCAAAACCACTAACTCTTATATATGTGAACTTCCTATACTAACTAAAATAACACCAATATTTCATAATCACCTACCTATCCTGCTTAGAAATCCTATATTGCCCCCATTCTAGTTTTAAAAGACATATAATTGATGGAAAGAAATCATCATTGACCAATCTTACATTCTCACTCTAGTTAACCAACTACGGTGAGGAAAAATATCATGTGTTTGGAATTTCTTAAAATTAGGATGTTCCATAAGACTAGGGAAATGTCTATGTCCTACAAAATTGTAAATTAGGTAAATCAGCATGTAAAATTCCAACTTTGAGGTATCACCCATTTCTATTTTTGTTGCCAAGGTAACCATGTGACCATGAAGTTCTTCTACAATAAAAGTAGCCCAACAAATTCTCCCCTTTCTTTCCAAAATTATCCACATGTAGGTACACATCCATTCCTTGAACTCATTTGTAGTCTCCAATCTAGCCATTCGACTTAATAATACAATAACATCCTCATCTTCTTCAGAAAATTGTGCCCTAACCAATCTTTTAGGGATTCAAGTTGTTTCCTTTTTCTCCACTAGGATCCATTTTGTATTTATGAGTCTAGCATACTCTTTTTTATTTTCCTCATAATCTTGTAAGGCTAACCTGATACCCAAGGTTATTGGATTAGTTATCACAGGTAACTTGAGAATTATCCTAATAGTTATAGGTGTCAATGTCAACACTACATCACCACTTCCATCTAGCACTTCCCTTTTTCTAGATCTTAGTAAATAACACAATGTCATACCAATTATGGAAAATGAACTGATCATGGAATAGCACCAGCTAAAACCATGCATCTATTTTGAATTGCTTCCATAGACTCACTCTTATTAGGGCTATTCAATCTCTGAAGAAAATATTTTAAGTTGACATTCATTAAGTCTTGTGTCTGTAATTTTATCTAAATCACTCATTATTCTAGATGCAACTGAGAATAAGGATGGCATGGTTTTCATCTAAAAAAACCCTAGATTTACTTCAAATTTCTTGTCGATAAAAGAAAAATCACGGGAGTTTGTTAATTATTACTAGTTTTCCCATGAATTTCCAAGTAATTCAATGTCAATTCAAAATATTTTCAAACTTCTAGTTCCCAATTCGAGCTCCACGATCAAATTCACAATACTCCTCAAAGAAAAATGAAAAGGATGACAAATAGATCTCAACGATTGAAAATGGAAGGATTAATGCGTTTGAAAAATTTAAAATCATCCTTGATTTGACAAAAATGTATTGATGGCTACAAAAATTAATTCTTTGCATCGTGGCCACTCATTCCACTTTTCCCAATTTTAAAAGTGATTCATCCACATGGAAAAGTCTTGTGTCGATGTGGGCTCAAGGAGATTCTTTAAATTTTTCGTGTTTTAAAACATATAAGCCTTTAGTCATTTGACCGACTACCCGCTTTTGAACTTCAATCAAAGTTTGACACGTGGTCGCACCTAAAATATAGTGGAGCCATGGGTCCATTCTAAAAATTTGTTCCTTTTTCACATTAAACCAAAAGTATAAGTTTTCTCTAGTGACGCTTCCTTGCTCTTTGCATAAGAAAGAGCCACGTGTATTTTGCGGAACAAAAAAAAATTATTGACATGATCAAGGAACACCTCACACAGGTAATTTTTATGATTTTAAAACCCAATTAATGATCAGTTTTTGCAAGGGTATATTCAAAATTAATACATATCTAAACACAATCGGACTGAAAAAGATGAGAAAAAATCAACACGTAGGATGATCAAAAGAATTTAAACAATGACTGTAAACCTTTGAACTCGCACCTTTACACGAAGATAGAAAATACAAAAATGTCTAAGGAAAATCTCAAACAAAAGGGGAAATATTAAATCAAACACCAATAGGGCACATGTATGCCCACTGCGGTATATTTGCATGCACCTAGGGCTATGTAGCAACCATTTTTAGGCTCTTTCTCCCTATACTTTCCCCTCACATTCTCCCTATCCATTCCCACCATCTCCATCAGATCCATCATCATCATCACTCCAATCCTCACTCTCACTACCCCTGCATGCCCCTTCACTGTCCTCTCCCTTTGCAAGGAGGCTACTTAGGAAGTGTCAGTACTCATACATCCCATGTAGCTTATGGGATAGTGAGCCACTTGGGAAGAACTGTAGCATACCATGCATCATAGGCCATTGTAGTGCCTGGATCCATGATATGATGTAATGGGGCCCATACAAGTGGAACCATATGATCAAATCTATCTCTAGCACTTTGATGTGTCCTAATCAAAGGGCCAATGTCAAAGGTATTTCTCGAGTGGCATCCATACCACATCTACGGTCTAGGAACATCTTTTAATGCCCCAAAATTCTACCGTAATTAGTCAATCTTGTAGTACTCCATAATAATTCCATGGCTGCCAATCATAAAATTCTCCACCATGGCTACATTGAGCTCAAGTGAATCATTGGCCCATTAATAGTGCCTTTAAGGCCTTCATAAAATCATCCATAGTTATATGTCATCGAAATATTGGTGATAGAACTAGGTGTCACCCATGTTTCCTTGAACATCATCACCTAGCACTCAAACTCGTAATGCTCTGGCGGGGTCACCAATGGCTATATGGTCCCACACCCATATCTACAATAAAGTAGCTAGACCCATCATCTTCTGATGGTGGTAAGTAATCATATACATGTCCCAATATAGATGGGAAAGAATGCACTGACCCTAGTAGTATCTCTATCCTCAGATCAAGCCACGAGTCACAGTAATCAAGCCCAAAGGAAAGGATGTGTTTGTCTTTTCAATAAGAAAAATTCCATTGACAAATGCCATGAGATAAATAGGAACATGATGTAACCTAAGATCAGTGAATAAATGATGCATCCATACTGTCATACCTCATTGAGGTATCTCAACTATAAAAAGAGATTTTCCAAACTATCTCGTGAGCTACTATCGAGGAATTGGTCTCATACTCAATCAAGCTCCCCATGATAGGAACTCATAAGATCCTCAAAACATCATCTCACTATTTAGGAGCCGGAAGCACTAGCTTTTTTATGCCATATCTCAACTAATACTTTAAGGAGGCTATGATTTATGGTGATCTATGGAATCTACGCCACGTAACTAAGCCCTTTCATGTATAAAGTGATGTCCAAATACTTCCTCTCGCATCGTGAGAGGGTCACATAAAATTTTTCCAATTGGCTATGTCTCTCCCGCACCTACAAAATAGGCGAGTTGTCTTTGAAAGGTCAAAAACACACATATTAGGATTTTTTCTATCTAACACCATCTAACATTTCTACCTATTCATCCCTATTCTTCTAAAACTATTTCCCCATTTCTATTAAGTGTTCAATAAACTATATTTTTGATGCCTTCTCACCGGAAGGATGCATACATGCCCCCGCTTATGTGTGCGCCATCATTATGGACATGTTCCCTTACCAACACTTTCATGCCCCTCATGGTGCATATGTGGCGTAACCAATTTTCCCCATTTCCCTAGAGCATGCATGCCCTTCCTAGACATGTGCACACATGCATTTATTCTAACCATTTCGATGCTTGCGACCTAAAATTATATACACCTTCATGTATATGCTTTTTCCATGTATGTTCTCATGCTCATATGTCATGCTAACACTGCGTATGCCCAATGACACATGCACACCCATAAGTCACGCAAATACATCATCACGAACCTTAAAAACCCTAATCAAATTTATACAAAGGCAATAAAAACACAAAAAGGAAGAGGTAATCACGTAGGTTCCATCATTCTATAACCACATGTACTCCTAGATTGTTTCAACTCACCTTGTATGCCTCGAATTTGCGTCATCCACTCTCAAGGGTCGAGAAAAGGCAATAGAAAAACAAGTAAGAGTTGGGTAACAAATGAGCTACTCACAATGATTTACCCCCGAGAGGGGTATATATGGTCATTTTTACCGCTTCGTGATGCATTTTACTAGCCAAAATGGACAAGATGTGTGATTTACCTACCCCGATCATTCTAAATTCCTCTATCACCTGCTACAATATTTATTTTTAATAAATAATCATTTTTCACCCATTTTCATCTGTCGGGGCATATGTTTTGGTACTTGGTGCCCGTTTCTTCTCCCTAGGGAATTTTTCTTATCATCAAGTATTCCTCCCTCATCCAATTTATTCTAAAAAAACTAAATAAAAACAAATCAATATTTTAAAAAAATTGCAAACATAATTAAAAATCCAAAAAAAGTAAAAATTCAAAAATTTACAAAATAAATGGTCAAAAGATATTACGTAGTAAGCCTGTTTCAAACACATTGTCTTCCAATTATATCTTTCTTAAGTTCTCACTTGTTTTCGTAACAAAAAATCATGGATCATTTGGATCTATCCCATTGAAAGGTTATCTACTTGCTTTGTTTGTACTATCTTAGCACAATGAGTTACGTGATATTGTTTCTTAGCACACGAATTCTTTTTCATTAGACCCTTGCATCCACCTTATCTCCCTCGCATGTATATTTGCTTGGGGTACCAATTTTACCCCTTGTCATTACACATGAACATTTGGGATCTCCATCTTGATAACAAAACATTTGTGCAAATATCTTGAACGTTGTTAGTTTGAGTATGTGTGTTAGTACTTGTTTCCATGTTAGACAAACTTTTTACTTTCTCATATTACATTACATTTTGTAAGTTGCATGAAGTGGGTGTTTTTAACAATGGAAAATTGTTCGTATTATATATTTTCATTTCATTCAACACTTTTTTCATATGCTTACATTTTTAATAAGGACCGATGATGTAGATCAATGACAATATGATGAAACCAAAGTTGTTTAAACAAACACTAGATGAAACCTAGTTCTTTTATCTATGACTTCATTTTTCTTATATATAATTCACATCTCAACACTATTCTTTGAATTCACCTAGGCATCCCACCCCTCCTTATTCTTCTATCTATTTTCTTCACCTTTTCGATCATCGATCAACCTCTTTCATCACCCCATCGAAACTCAAGGGGGAATCCTTCACTCCAATAATTTTTATTCTATCTCTTTAAAATTCATGTGTGTTTACTTATCTACTATCTTTAAAGAGGATTCTCTTATGCCACCCCAAATAGGGGCAAATGTAGACACTCATAATTTTGATCAAAGTAATTTAAATACTTAAATTGTGCTAATTATCCCCTTTCTCATAGATTGACAAGATATCATCAATAACACACCATTTCTCTTCTATCACTATTAATTAATTACATTACACTAATTAATTAACCCTCTTATCACTTAGGATGTCGATTAATGACCTTCTGTTAATTAGTATTTGTTTCTATTTTGATTAATTAATTATTCCTAATTAATTACTCTCTTCTATTAAATCAATAAATCGTCATTTATTGGATTAAAATCCTCTCATAACCCAAATCATACTAACTTTCCTCTAAAAATATTCTATAATCTTACACCTACCTATTAATTAATCACTCTTGATTAATTAAGACACCCCCTCAACTCCCATGAATCACTAATGATAAATTAAAATCCCCTAAAGCAAACTTAACCATTCAAAAGTATGTTTATCCATAACTAACCTAGCTTTTCTATTATCCCACATATAATAGGATGCAAATATCTTTCAAACTAGAGGGTTATATAAAGAACCCTCCTCCTACCTTTCTTCTTACACCTTTTCATGCATATAGAAAAAACTATAATCATTTTCATCTTGAGCATACTCCATTAGTTTTGAGCTAGCATCTTCTTAGTGCATCCATTAACTCAAGCTTGGGTAATATGGAGAGAATCAAAATGGTCTTATAGCCATGTTTGAGGAGACTCTATTCTCAAAACCTTGAGATCAAACAAACAATCACATTTTGATTGCTAAGGATCTACATAGGTTCATTTCTAGTTTAGCATTCAAAGAGTAGAGATTAATATTTGCATGTTAGTTTGGTTTTATTCAAAGTTGCATGCATATTTATGATGTTTACTCTCCTTAAGATCTTAGCATGATGGTTTATGTGTAGTTAGCTTTTTTTTTTGGAACTATTAGGTGTTAGTTTCAATTCTACTAGCATAGTTAACTAATACATGAGAAAATTTGGCTCACTTGTTTTTATAACAATGACTCACAGATAATTTGGATCCATCGCATTCACAAAGATGGTCTCCTAACTTTGTTTGTACTATCTTGGCACAATGAGTTCCGTGGTACTATTATGTAGTGCATGAATGATTTTTCATTAGACCCCTACATCCATCATATCTCCCCTTGCATGTATCTTTTCTCGGGGTACCACTTTTACCCCTTTTAAGTAACACAGGAACATTTGGGATCTCCAACTTGATAACAAAAAAATTGTGCAACCGTCTTCAACGTGGTTTGAGTATGTTTGTTTGTACTTTTTTCCCTATTAGATAAAATTATTTAATTTATCATAGTACATTGCATTTTTATGTTGCATGGAGTGGGTGTTATTAGCAATGGACAACTATTTGTATTATGGATTTTCATGTCATTCTACACTTTTTTGTATGATTAAATTTTAATAAGGACCGATTATGTAGATCACTAGCAAAATGATGAAACCAAATTTGTTTAAAAAAACACTAGATGAAAGTTAGTTATTTTCTCTATGAATTCATTTTATTCTATATCATTCTCCTCTCAACACTATTATTCCAATTCACCGGGGCATCCTGCCCCTCCTCATTATTCTATCTATTTCCTTCACCTTTTTTATCATCAATCGACCTATTTCATCACCCCATCGACACTCAAGGGGGAATCCTTCACTCCACTAATTTTTCTTCTATCTCTTTAAAATTCATGTGTGTACTTATCTATTATATTTAAAGTGACGTCTCTTATGCTACCCTAAAGAGGGGAAAATTTAGACTCCCATAATTTGGATCCAAGGAATTTTAATACTTAAATTGTGCTCACTATCCCTTTCCCACAGATTGATGATATATCATCAATAACACACCACTTATCTCCTATAACTATTAATTAATTACATTGCACTAATTAATTAACCATCTTATTGCTCAGGATGCCGATTAACAACCTTTTGTTAATTAGTATTCGTTTTTATTCAGATTAATTAATTATTCCTAATTAATTACTCTCTCTTCTATTAAATCAATAAATCATCATTTATTGGATTAAAATCCTCTCATAACCTAGATCATACTAAATTTCCTCTAAAAATCTTCTATAAGCTTGCACCTACCTATTAATTAATCACTCTTGATTAATTAAGACACCCCCCTCAACTCCCATGAATCACTAATGATAAATTAAACTCCCTAAAGAAAACTTAACCATTCAAAAGTGTTCTTATCCATAACTAACATATCTTTGCTATTATCCCATATGCAATAGGATGCAAAGCTATTTTAAACCATATGGTTATATAAATAACCCTCCTCGACCATTTTTCTTAAACCTTGAGCATCCTCCATTAGTTTTGAGTTAGCATCTTCTTAGTGCATCCATTAACTCAATCTTGTATGATATGGAGAGAATCAAAATGGTCTTGTAGCCATATTTTCATGAGACTCCTTTCATTAAACCTTGAGATCAAACAAACAATCACATTTTGATAGCTAAAGATCTACATAGGTTCATTTCTAGTTTAACATTCAAAGAGTAGAGATTATTATTAGCATGTTAGTTTGGTTTTACTCAAAGTTGCATGCATATTCATGATTTTAAGTCTCCTTAAGCTCTTAGTATGATGGTTTATGTGTAGGTATCTTTGTTTTAGGAAATATTAGGTGTTAGTTTCAATTCTACTAGCATAGTAAACTAATACATGAGCAAAAATTTGAGACTTGGTGGTAAATAATTTATGATGATAACTACATGGTAGATGGGAATGAAGCATGATTGAAAGGTTTAAAGGTTGATGAACTTGATAAATTTCATTACATGTGTATGCATGATAAAAATATAAGCTAATAAATAGAAACTAACACCAAGTAGTCTCAATAACAAAGATAATCTAACAAAGCATCATGATAAAGCCATGGAAAAGGAAAAGCTAACTAATGCATCTAATTAAACATGAAATGCTAAGCCATCATTTGATGTTTTTGATGGGATTTTAAATTGTAGTTACTCCTTTTATTGAGCCGAATGTGACTACGTGCGATCAAAGGATGTTATCTCCATGAAGAGGAAGATATCTCACCAATATGGCTTGATTTCCATGTATGGTTCTTCTCTTACTACTCTTTGCAAGTAGAGGATAGAAGGGGATGCTTGATCAATAAGATTTTCAAAGTTTAAATTCTCTTATCATATGCTAATGTCTTACAAGGAAATGGTGTAAATTTGGACATGATGTACTAGGTTATTTATATAGCTTTCCAATTTGGGAGAAGCTTGCAACCTAGTGAATGTGGGATAAAGGTAAAATAGAATTAGAAAGGGATAAGTATGATTAGAAGAGATTAATAAAGGATTAACAACTCATGGGAGTTGGAGATGATTTAATTAATCAACTAGGATTAATTAATATGCCAAGATAAGATTAAGAATCCATTTGGAGGTGATTTAGAAGGAAATTGGTAGGATTAAGAGGATTTGAAAAGGGGGTTTAACCAATAAGAAGGTTTATTGATTAAATAAAAGGTTGAAAAGACTTAATTAACTACTAATGGTTAATTAATTAATTAAAAGAAGGTTATAACAAATGAAGTGTCATTAATTGGTATCCAAGATGGGGGAAGGCTAGTTAATTAAAAAAGTGTCGTTAATTGAACAAATGAAGGGGAATGTTAGCTAATTAGTTGTAAATTGCTAATTATAATGAAATGATGGGAAATATGATAAATAGTGAAATTTTAGTATTATTGCATAGTCAAATTTAGGTGTCTACATTTTCCCCTCTTTGGTGTGGTGTAATGTAAGCGATGCCACTTCAAAGATAGTAGACAATTACAAAAATTAAATTTTGAAGGAGTAGAAGAAAAATTAGTAGGATGAAGGATTCCCCCTCGAGTGTTGATGGGGTGATATAAGAGGTTGATTGATGATAGAAAAGAAGAAGGAAAAATCATATGAGAATTTTAAGGTACTACAACGACCAAAGTTCAAATTTATTGATTGGAAAAGAAGTCTTGTAGTTAAAGGGATGGAAGAAACCAAAGGAGGTGGGGATAAATATCATCCTTGTTGCCACGGATGTTGTAGATTACAATGTTGATGTGAATGGAAGAGAATAAAATTGTGCTGGTTGACCATTGTTAAAATCGATAAAAAAAAATTAAAAGTGATTAGTAGAAAGTTAATTAGAATGGAAAGAATTGTATACATGGAGAATTGGATGATCGTAACATATTCGAAAAACAATCTAGTTCAGGAGAAAATTTTGATTTGATATAAGCATAAAAAAGTGTAAAATGACATGAAAATCCATAATACTATTTTTTTTCATTGCTAAAGAACTGACTCAAAGAAATATACATAAAGTAATGTAGTACGAGAAAGTAAACAAGAAGACCAACAAAGAAATAAGCACAAACAAACATACTCAAACAAACAACATTCAAGAGAATTGCACCAATGTTTTTTTTATCTAGCTTCAGTTCCCACATGTTCGAGTTATATGAAAAGGGTTAAAAATGGCACCCCAAGCAAGGATACATGCAAGGTGAATAAACGAAGGACATAAGAGTCCCATGAAAAAAACATGCACTAGAAATCGCCCAAGTAACGATATGCACACGGGAACATAAACATAACAAGTAAACCAAATTTGGTAATGAGAGAAGATAAAAATGATCTATATGTTGTGCATAAGAATAGGCGAGGACCAAAGGAAGATGTTTTGTAGGATAATTTTCAATGTTTGAGGAAATTATTTCCTATGAATGATTCAGATGGTTGAATACTTTTTACTAATGTTCATATTTTTGAATTTTACCAAAAACAAAATTTAGATTGTTTTGAATTTTACCAATTTTGTAGATTTTTGAAATTTTACCATTTTTTTGTATTTTTGTCAATTTTACCAATTTTTTGGGATTTTCTGAATTTTACAAATTTTTGGAGTTTTTGAAATTTTGGGAAGAATGTGGTATAGAAGAATGATGGTATGTGTGGAAAACCCACTAGGTTATCGGGAAGCAAAAATATTCCCCACCAAGAAGAAAGGATCACCGGGAAGCAAGAATATGCCCCAACGAGAAGAAAAGGTCATAGAGAAGCAAGAAAATTCCCAGTGAGACGAAATAGTAGTGAAAATGATTATTTAAACAAATAAATAATCATGGGAGGAGGAAAATAAAGGATAATTTTATCAATCCTTCCACTTTGAGAAAAGAAAAATTAATAATTAGGGCCGAGAGGGTGTACATACATAAGGGGGAGGGGTAAAATCCATCGTGACCCATTTGAGCTATTATACCCTTTTGCCTCTTGAGAGAGATTTTGATATAAATTTTGAGAGATATGACATATGTACCAGACGAAAAACACTTGCATGGATCATGTTTGAGAGAATGGGTGATCTCTAGAGGATAGTGGCGTGGTAAGTAACATAGAAAAGATTAGTTTTCATCACATTTATTGCATTTTTAGTCCATAGAAAGTTGAATTTTAATGCTAGCACACACTATAGAGTGTGTTAGTGTTTCCTAAAAGTGTTCTATCATTAATTTCATGTGCTAGAATCAAAATAAGGGCACAAGAATTATCATTGTTTGCATGAATGTAATTTTCATGCGTAGACACAAACTCAAACACTTATTACTATATTACTATGTCAACAAGTATGGTGTTTTATGTAGGGATCTTAAGAAAAAGAGTATTCACTAGTAACACACTCCCTTGTCCCTCCACTTTGTTTTTATAATTTCTTTTATAGTTCTCTTTTATATCTATCACCTCTTCTACTTTCGAGACTACTTCTAGTGTCATGCATGATGATTCTCCTCCACTCATTACCACTCTTGAATCTGCATCTATTGTAGTTATTAAACCTCCATGTTCTTCATCTCCTATTTATAATCCTATCAATTTTCCTCTCACAGTCTCTCCATAGGCTCCATCTTACACTCCTCTTGAGTCTCCATCTTCTACACCTCCTTCTACATCACCTATTCCTTCTCATATTCTAATGATAACTCACAAAGGCAAAGTTTAAACACTCAAGGTGACTCTTCTTTCACCTACCATTTTGTCACATGATATATTATCACTCATGAAAGGTATTCGCTTAGTGAAATATCATGTCTAATATATGTTTTATTAGATAAGGTAAAAACAAGGATCGACTCCTAGGGGCCATTACAAGACAAGGAACAGAAACCCACAAACAAGAAGGAAACATAAAATTCCAAGAAAGGATTTAAATATTCTTAACTATTACAATGAAGAACTAGAATTTGTACCAAAGTGAGAAAACCAGAGAGAAAGAGAAATAGTCTCCAAAACTACAAAACAACAGAAGTTCGCCAAAATTCTGCCAACAGTCCAGAAACACTAGCTAATTTTTGGAGATCCTTCACTGCTACCATCGTGATTGTCTTTGATCTCGGCACCCTCAGCACCCTTGACATTTATATCTTCCTCCAGCTCATCCTCGGAGCTACTGATGCACAAGTTAAAGTTCCTTCTTTTAGTTCCCTCCTCCATCCCTTCCAACCTGTCACTCAGCTTTTTGACTTGGTCCTCTAACTCTAAAAACTTCTACTTGGACTTCACCTGAGTAGAGACAATTTTCTTAGAAGCATTAATGACATCCAACATTGTTTCCCTTTGACTAGCATTGGTTTCCTCCATCACTTGAAGCACCCCTTCTAAGTATTGGAACTTTCTACTCAAATCCTCAAAACCCTTTAAATTACCATCCCAATTTATTTTTCTCGAGGTTCTCGCTTCCCCATGACCATCCTCACCCATTTATTTACCAAAATCCTCCCCCACATTTTTGCATTTCCCATCCTTCATCTTAGTAAGGCATTCTGTGAGAGTGAGGTCATCCTCATCACCTTATCTTTTAAGGAAGAGGAGATAATAGGTTTCCCATTTTCAAACAATAGAAGAATGAGCCCTTCATGCAGAGGCATCTCAGCTTTCTCCTACTAGAAATCCATCAAAGAGTTAGTTAGAGACATAAACAGAAAGAAAGGGATGCTCACCATGACCTTATGGCAAAACATATTTAGAAGGGTCATATGGTGGGTATAGATTTTCAGTATTTTCCTTCCAGAGTGATATACTTCATGATTTGAAGGCACACATATCTCCATATACCTGAAATACATGACCTAACAATACCATCCGTAAAGAAAGAGCATATTTCATTTCCCACAAAGAACAACTCAATTTCATGTTCTCTGTAGGTTCTGTCCTTAAAATTTTTAAGCCCGTCCATTTTCATGTTCGTTGCTAGGGAAATGGTGGACTTAGAAACCTCAATTTCCATACCTCTGACCTCAAAATTATCCTCTTTCCAATATTTTCCAAAATCCTTAGATAGGGAGGGGTCATGACCATGTAATTTGGATATGAAATTACTAAAACCCCCAATCCTAAGCTTGTTCAACTGAGGTTGATTCAAAGATTCAATGCTTTGGCTAGAAGGTTTAACTTTAATCCTATCACCCCCATCTTCACAAGTATTCCTCTGTTTTCAAATACTTCTCAAAAATAGACCCCCTTTCACACTAACAGAAATCATGGAGAACAAGATATTAAGTAAGATATCGCAGCCTTGGGGCTCACTCATGCCAACATCATCAAACTTAGTGCCCTCTATCTCTACTAATGGATTCATTAATGTCCATGGGTAATTTATCAACTTTACACCAGATCTTGTAATCATTAAAAATGATTCCATAATTAGCCATCTTATCTACACATTTTTTCCCTTGACATAAGGTATGATTATAAGAAACGCTATCAATTTTTTTTTAAGTTTTCTTAACATCACGCAGGATATTTCTTATGGCCCAATTAATGGAACCTTTATTATTGAGGGTGTTAATTAAGAGGAGAGAATCACCTTCAATCTGGATGTTCTTGAAGCCTTTTTATTTTTATCACTCATGTCTAATATATCACTCTAGAAAGAAACACCTATTATGCATTTATCGATAACAAATCTCTTCATGACAATCCTATTCCTAAGAAAATTCATAATTCAGCTTTTCCTAAGTATTTTTCATGCCTACCTTCACTTGTTTTGATGGAATTGGAGATCCTTACTTACATCTCAATAATTATCATCTAGCTATGGATTCCTATTATAATATTCAATTACTACTCAAATCTCTTATTTCACTAAATTGGGACATATTCTAGTGAATTGAAACTCCAATATTTCAATTATTGGAAGAAATCCATCTCTATTTTTGTGTATATTGGATACCATTTTTGTCTATATTGGATTTCATTTTTGTCTATATTGGATTCCATTATTACTATTATTGGAATTCATTAGTAGAAATATTGGATTCCAATATTGTCATTATTGGAATTATTCTAGTTCCAATTTCACTATTATTGGATTCCAATATCGCTATTATTGGATTCCAATATCGCTATTATTAGATTCAATTTGGCTATTATTGGATTCCAATTTCACCATTTTTTAGATTTGCAATGTTGAGAGTATGTAAGGCTAGCAACTGCTAACTATTATTTGTTGAGCCTATTGTATTAAGGTGAGTGGTCGCTAAATCTTATAAGTCATGAGCCTCGATGTAAGGTGAGTAGTCGCTAACTCTTATAATTCATGAGCATTGATCTAAGGTGAGTGGTCACTAATATTATAATTCATGAGCCTCGATGTAAGGTGTGAGTGGTCACTAACTCTTATAAGTCATGAGCCCATTGTATTAAATGAAAGTGAAAAATCCTCGATGTAAAGTTAGCTACCGATAACTATTATAAGTCATGATCCCATTGTATTTAAGTGTGAGTCACACACTTTGAAAGTGAGCCTCACACTTTGAAAGTGTGGGGCTAACACTCTGAAAGTGAGGGCTTCAAACTTTTAAATTAAATGAGAGTCTCGCAGAGTTTCAAAGTATGAACCCCACAATATTGAAAGTTTGAGAGCCACACCAATTTATAAGTGAGAGCCCCACACTATGAAAAGTTTGATCCTTACACTTTCAAAGTGATATCCCGCACTCGAAGAATCGAGCCTCACTCAGAAAGTGTGAGCCCTCCCTCAAATAGTGCAAGACCTACACTTTAAAAGTTTGAGATTCACACCTTGAAAGTGCAAAGTTTGGAACTCAAAATTTTAGAGTGCGAATCTCAAACTTAGAAAGTACGAGGCATGCACTTTCAATGTTTAGTATGCACATATCCTTAAATTTGACACTAGTCTTAAATTCTAGTGGTGTTATTTTGACTTCTAGTGGAACTCATAATAAAATTACATTCTCACCCCGAAATATACCTTGTAACAACTCAAGTATTTTTTTTAGATTGTACAAGTTCACTAGTGTTTATTATTATAAAATATATCTGTGAGTAATCATTAAAATCAAACAGAAAAGTTGGGAGTTTATGTATATCAAAAATTCTATTACTATGAAAGATAGTAGAATTTATGCTTGTAAATTGTTCCATTCTCCGTATAAACAATGAGTCACTTCCATGAGCAAGAAAATGAAATAATCCTTGACACAATGCAAGAAAATTGTTTGTGAGAAATGTTGTCTTACACCCTCAAGATACATTAAACCATTATTTTATAGTTTACATCAATCAAAACACTCATTGTGCCACAATTGTATTTTTTCTGAGTCAAGAAATAAAAAATGATATGTCATCATATTTACATTGAAAGGTTCTATCTGTACATTTTAAATTTTTTACAAATTCATACATATACAATTGTAAATATTATATGAGGAGTCGTCACCTTTTGTGGACAATTTTATTTACACAAAACATGAATACATTTGTTGCCTCTAGAATGAGACTTCGGTTTGGATACAAGTAGTGTTGAGTAAAGTAGCAGTGGAGGTGCTATCAAAGTAGAGACTAGTATTTACGAGCAGGCAGTAGTAGAAGAGTGTACTACAGATTTCTTATTCAACCTTGATGTTCTTGCATATTCGGTTCAATGTAACAAAGGTACCCATAACATAGGTAGAGGTGTGGTGTTTGGATGAGGAAATGCAATTGGCAATGCCAAATTCTGACAAATTTGCATCGAAATTATAATCCAAAATAATGTTAGAAGTCTTCACATCCCTATAAACAATGCGTGGGTTATAGTCATAATGAAGATATGGCTATCCTTCTTTAGCACCATGAGAAATATTTAGCCGATCATTCTATTCTAGCTTAATCTTCTTTGATGATCCTATATCAAAAATAAAAATTAATAAAAAACTTGTTATATTTTCCAAATATCCATTTTACTATGAAGGTTAGAGGTTGATTGGACACTTCTATTTCAAAATTGAATCTACAATGTACAGATTCATTTTTCTTCATAACATAATCATTTTACTCACCATGTAGGATGTCTCACAGAATTTTGTTTACCATGTAATCATAAAACATTAGGTTTCCAAGTGGAGAAAGTGAACATCCATGTAGACTCTCAATATTCTGATGCTTGATGCTTCCAACTATTACCACATCAGTTTTAAATGCAAGAAAGATTAGTGGGTAGTGACTATACATTCTCTTTATAGAAATTGGCTTAGAATTCTTTAGATCACATTTATAAAGATTTCTTGTAGCACCATAACCAATTACATATTTCTCTTTAATATTTTTTGTGTTTTTCATTATGTCATCATTCATGTAAAGAGCCATGTTCATGTGCAATATGACCAACCTTGGAGAACCTAAATGCAACAAATAGATGTGTCAATAAATAAATTTTAATATGATATTTCTTTCTGATTTTTCATATGATAATCTATATAATATGAAATCATGTCTTTCCATGTTAGTTTTAACACCTAGCTCCATTTTGTTTGCAGAGACTTTTGTAAATACTTTTGGATGATTTGAATGGTATAGAGCTATAATTATGCACAATAGTAGTAATAAACCCTAACAAATGCAAAAATCCTGGTTTTGAGATGGATGTTGTTCATTGCATTGGGCCACAATTTTGTTAGACAACATCATACATATCCAAGTTTGCCAAATTTTTTATAACAATAGAAGAATGTCTCTGGAACCCGAGCTATTTAAAAGACAACTACTATTTCTTGCATCAGTTAATTGGTGATATCCAAAACCATAAGAAACAAAACTGAATTGGTACGTAGAGAAAATTTGTGTTTATATCTACAACTGTATGTAGGAAAACATGAAAAGTTTTTAATGATAGGAATTTCCCTAGACAAATTGTTGTAGGAGAGGTTTCTATAAAATAAATAGAGCCATTTACATTATCTTCTATTATTAGGGAAAGAGAATTAAATTTATTCCTTTCTCAAATACCTCCATAGATTTTGAAAGTGAAGACCTCCAAGTTTCCACAATGATGTAGTGTAACTCAATTTTTTTAAAGTGATGGGAAGATAGCCATCAATCCACTATTATCTCCTCTATCCTAAAGTTATAGATTATTTTTACATTGATGGAAATATATTCTATAATATATTGATGCTAGCAACTGCTATTCTTCACTTCTAGCAATGAATTGACATCTTTAAACAAACCAAATTTAATAGCGATTAATTGTTGAAATTGCATAGTGCAACACACAACAAAAACTTTTATTAATGATTTCTTGATTTTTATAAGTGAAGGAGGGTTGAAGGGTCCCTTTCCCTTTACATCATAGATACAATGAGAGGATCAGTCTAAAAAATCCAAATGATCTAGCAATACTTTGGTGAAAAAATGCTTAAGGGCCTATGTCAAAAAAAAGTGATTGGGAATACAAAAACCAAGACCAAGTAAGATAGACATGATGATTTGGTAACAATGCAACTGAAAGGCTATATAACAACCAAAAAAAGTTACATCCTGATGGATTTTAGAAGCACTTATTTATTTGAATCAGATGACACCTCTGTAACCTCCACTTTAATGGGGATGAAAATGGTTTCGTAGGTGGTTCTAGAAAAATATGCTCTTTTCCAACAATAGCCCGACTCTTTAACCAATCGTATGCCTCATGACCTTCCTAGTGAATAATATCCCAATGTGTTGGTTCCTCTTAATAGAGAAAATATATCATCCAAGTCAGGAAAGGGGAGCAAACTATCTCCCGCCCTTGGTGTCTCACCCCATTTGGACACACTAGACATGAATCACATTAGGACATCAAACCATTTGTACAACTCTAAAAAAATGGCCACATCCATAAAAAAACCTTCTTATTTATAATGAGCCTCATCTAGCAAGGGCCATGATGCACTTGTGGTTTTTTTCCATTTCCACTTCCATGCCAACCCTATACACTGGCTTGATCTAGTGATGACCCATCTTCAAAGCCCAATCCTTCACCGGGATGTATGATAAGAAGATGACAAACAAACGTTGAAGAAACTTCCATATTTACCCTTGGACATCCCTCTAGAGAAATATAATCATCTCCAAGAACTCCCTCAATACAACATGTCTTGCTCTATTTCAATTTGAAAAATGGATTTCAAATGGCGACACATGAAATTTTGGTATAAAATGCCATTTCATGCACCAATGTGGAAAATTGCATGAAAAAAACCTTAGAAAGGACATGAAAAATGAAACAAAATCCATTGAAATAAATAAGAAAGGTGTGAAAATAAAGGAGAGGATTGGTAAATATGTGGAGTGACTATGCCATCACATGCTTGTAATTAATATAAGATTGCTAGGGGCTTTAATATTGACCTTTATTGGAAAAGGTGATGAGTTCGGGTGATCAACATATTTATTTCCAATCTTATCACGTGATTTTCTATAAAATCTACCTTTTTAGTAGCCTCCCCATATATAACATGTAAGTTCCAATCTGTAATTAATGAAAGAGTACAAAAGGATTTTTATTCACACAATTTTTTTGATGGTGGCATTAGCAATAATATGAGATTCACCTCCAATAATTAATTCATTACTATTCAATTCAATAACAATGGACCAAAAATGTTCCAACACTTTAATTTATTGATTCATACATTTATTAATTTACATTGGGTGGGATCAAGGGTCCGTAATCTATAGTTGGGACAACCTCGGTAATCAATATCAAGATACTACATAATTTAATCTTCAAACTATTAATAATCATTAAAAATAAAAATTTATATTTGGTCCTTGAGTAATCTCAATATTTTTACATATACTTTTAATTTACTAATTTGGGATTGATGGTGTGTTTTATTTATGAATAACATCTTATATTCTATTAACAAGTAAAATGATATAAGAATATTCACCAAAAAATTTGGTGGTATGGAAGCATGCCCCAAAGCCATGAGTTCAAACTAGGCAGACAAAAATCCTAAGAGTACATCCGATTACAAAACATCACAAGATAGAAAATAAAAAAATTTAAGCCTCAACTATGAATTACTTGACCAACAGTGCGTAGATCTTGATAATGCCATCAAGATCCAAAAAGTCTTGAGGATAGACAATTCCCTTATGTTACTTTCCTTGAAATAAAAATATCGGTATGGTCTTAAAAATAAAACTCATTACTTAAAATTTAATGAAAATAGTCTAAAAATTCCATACTTCATCTTGTTTCATGATACAAATCATATAGCTAGGCAATATGAACCACTATATTGGAAAAAAATTGATCGATATAATATTGTATCGACAGGGTTGGTTAAAGACAATTCCTTCTACACAAATTATACACAATATGCTTTCCACTAACATTATTTTCTCAATACCCTCTTCAACATTCTCTGTAATAACACCTTCCGCATTTGTGAATCAAATTCTCAAAATTTACTACATATTTCCATAACCACACTAACTAACAACGCTTATCGGTTGTAAAAATTCTAGTGGTTAGTCATCCTTCTCAAAGGTTTGTATTCAAGGACTTGGCTCTTCCAAGGATAGTTCATCGAATATAATATAATTTCAAATAATGACTTCAAACCAATTGAGATTTTTTTTTGCATTTGTTAAAATAGATTTCATTGACAATATAGAGGATAGCTAGATAGCCTTATCATCAATGAATAATTGGCAATCATAAAACATGCTTTGTTCTTCACGGTCTCGGATCATTCATTCTTGAGCAAGACCCGTGTTCATCTTTTCCTCCATTTTTAGTAAAACATTTAGGATTATTTTGTTTAACGGGTTATTTCTTGAAATATGCAAGGCCAAGATGATCAGGATACGTCTTCACATTTAAAATATGTACTTCTATTATTATGCTCTAACTCTTATCTTTTTAAAGAAAAACAATGATTTTTATTTGGTCGATATTTTTAAAAAATAAAAATAATATAGCCAAGTGAGTGCCAAACCACTCCTTTCAGTAAGTAATGTAGCTTAGTGGTCGCTATGCATTTTATTTGATACAAACCAACATAAAAATGTCTTGTGACACCATTTCATCCATTCATATGATCTATTATCTGAGTGCTATGTTATGTAAGTATCATAACTTAGTGGTCGTTAAGCATTTTTGTAATACAATTTTTTTAATTTCTATTTTCTTAATTAAGAAACAATTTAGCCTAGAGGCCACTAATCTATTCCTTTCTCATTTATCAATAAACAATAATCGTAGAGTATTATGTTTTGTAAGCATTCGAGCTTAGCGGTCACTAGGAATTTCTTTTATATGAACTATTTTTTATCTCTATTTTGAAATTAATAAACAGTTTAGCCTTGAGGCCACTAATCTATTACTTTCTCAAAAGACCTCCCTAGCTTTCAATAGTAAACAATTTTTATATCTCACAAATTTTACATCTAAAAATTTCACAAAAAATTCCTAGCACCCAATAATATCTATTACTATGATCTGTTATTAGAGTGTTATGTTTGAAATAAGATATTGTTTAGCCTAGCTGCCGAAAAATCATTCCTTCCTGTAAGTAATCAAGTTTAGTGGGTTGCTAAGAATTTTCTTTAATACAAATTTGTTTGATCTCTATATTCAAAATAAAAAAATCATTTTGAGCCTAGTGGTTGCTAATCTACTCCTCCCCTAATAAGTAGCGGATCTTAACACTCGATAATCATTTTCATTGATGCACATCGATGTGTAAAAATGAAAATATGCAAAGGTGTGTGCCTAGTAGTCCTTATGGTGTTATATGAGCACTCTAAAAACATTTTTATTAATCATCTTTCTTCCGACTATGAAAGGCCTCCATAGCTTTTGAGAATAAAATTTTTCCATATCTCACCTATCTTCCATCAAAATATATTATGGAAAATGCCTAAATGACCACTAATATCTATTACTATGATTTGTTCATAAAGCATATATGTTATCAAGAAATTATTTAGCCTATTTTCCACATAATCATTCCTTCGGTGAGTTTTGAAGCTTAGCGGTCGCTAAGCATTTTATTTCACAACCACTGTTTGATTGATCTTGTTCAAGTAATGGAGCTTAGTGGTCACTAAGTATTTTACTTGATACAAACCGATATAAATTATGTGTTAGACACAAAATAACTTATGAGTAATATAGAAGTTGAGAAATATTTATATGGTATGTAGTGCCACACTTGGTTGTGGAAGGAATGTATAGTCAATAAGATAAGATTACAGTTGATGAAAATACTAGTGATCAAAAACTATAAAGATATTTATTTACATTGTTGGAAATGAAACCTAGGAGTTGTAGAGGCTAGCAAATTCTAGGATTCTTATCATCAAATAGAAAGAAAACATACGACATGTAAAGTTGTTTCATTAACACGTGCTGAAGAGAATACCATGATCCCCTATAAAATCTAAGTATTTATTATTTTGAATTTGGTGTTGCAAAAAAATTATTCTAATGGAGCATAACATTTGCTATTTTCTTTCCTATCTATAAGGTACTCTCAAATTTGAGTGTAGAGTAAAATTATGTTTTAATTTTTCTAGAGTAATACATAAATAACTCCAAAATATCGACGATCAAGAGATATATTAGAAATTTATTTCCACGTGGCAACATTTTAATAGATTACAGTTACACCTTAATAATGCGGTTTTTTATAGGTTAAAAATATTTTTTAATTCTATTGCTAATTAAAAATTTATTAATAAATGTGTTGATTATATACTTGTGTAATTAATTGGTTCAAAATTTAAAGATACCACATTTTATTGATTTTTTTGAATTAATGTAGATGATAGCTAAAAAATATTGAATTACACTTGATAAAAATTAATAATAAATGAGGCATATATCGCTCTCTTAAAATTTTTTTTTTTGTTTCTAACATTCACTTCTATTTTCTAAATGGTTTTTATTATGCTTAAATTAATATTTGTCGTTTTCCGTGAGTTCACAAAGAAAATTTTGACGTCATCCCACCAGTTTCTAAAGTAGGTAGTATTAATAAATTTTAATTCCCCATATCCCACACTATTCCCCGAATTAATGAGAATTATATTTATAAAATGTCGAATTCGCACTAGATAAAAATTAATAATTAACAAGGCATATATCGCTCCTTAAAAGTTTAAATTTTTTTCTTCCTAATGTTCAATTCTATTTTCTAAATGGTTTTTACTATGTCAAAATTAACAATCATCATTTTTCAATGAATCCGCAAAGAAACTTTTGTCAATGTCCCATTTTTTTCTAAATTAGGTAGTATTAATAAATTTCATTTCCCCAAATCCCACGCTATCCCCCGAATTAATGCGTAATATATTTTAAAAATATTGAAGTTACACTCGATAAAAATTAATAATTAACTAGGCATATATTGCTCTATTAATTTTATTTTATTTTTAATTTCCTAATGTTCACTTCTATTTTGTAAATGGTTTCTTATTATGCTTAAATTAATATTTGTGGTTTTCTTGAGTGTTCACAAAGAAACTTTTTTCTTGTCCCACTTGTTTCTAAAGTAGGTAAAATTAATCAATTTGATTTCCCGTATCCCACGATATGCCCCAAATTAAATGAAAAAATTAATGATGGGTTAATTAAAAGTATGATAAATCCCCACATTAAATGTCAATATTTGAAATATCAAAATCCCACACTTTCGCTTTAAGAAGTGGAAATTCAAATTTTGAGATTTCCTATTCCCACTTTTTTTTAGTTTTCTTAATTTCTTTTGTTGAATGCATTTGGAAAAACTAAATAAACCAAAGAAATATATATTAGGGTTTCTTTTTTATTTTGTAAGCATAGAAAAGGAGCTCTTGAAATTAGAATACAACATATGCATGAAATAATTTACTACTCGAGTGCTCGATTCCTCGGAGGTTTTTTGAACAATGGTAAGTTGTGGCAGTGATCGTAATCACGTTTGGGGGTGCAAAAACAAGACAAAAAATAGTGATTGTGGATAGATCACGGGTTGGAGTGTAGATCAGGAGGCCCACAAAGGAAAAATCAAAAGAGATGAGTAAAACAAGTTGTAGATAGAATATCGTTGAAATTGTGTTTTAGAGAGAATACAGAGCTTAAACAAACATTATTTATCAAAACATCCATACAACTATTGTATGTATTTATCAAAAGCATCCATGTTATGTATGTGTGTGCCTTAGTTGATGGTGAGCACTTCATGACCACTAGTTTGTTTTCACCTAGTTCTTGTGTTTTGCACCACAATCCGTCCCTTCCTTTCCCTTTGGTGCCTTTGTAGTTCTGTTCCATCTTCTTGTCAAAACCACATTTTTTTTGCCCATGACCAAATATTTTTGTCTTCCCATGACAAATATTTTTTCCACCCATGACCGAATATTTTTGTCCACCCATGACTGAAGATTTTTAATCCCTTTTAAAATATTTACTCCTTCCAAAAACCCATTTTTATGTTCAGTCATCACTCAAGTATTTTGTTTGTTAAATGGGTTCCCTTTTCATCCCTTTTAACTATTTCTGTGTTTTTCTTTTATTTTTTGTTCTTATTTTTCCATTTTTTCCCATAAGTGTTGGCATCTATTTCTAGTAGAAAAAAATTAGTTGCATATTCTTTTTTTATAAATCGTAATGGTTTTCTTTTGTATAGTATAGGTAATCATTTTGAATTCCTTTAATGATTTTTTAATATGAAAGAAATAGTCATCACTAATTATTCAATATTTGATTCTAAATCGATTACGGCGTTGATATACATAGTTTTTTAATATTTGTTTTTCCACTTAGAAATAATTAAATGTGTTGTATTTACAAAATAAATTATGTTTAGTAAAAGGTAAGCACATTATATGTACTCGTAAATATTATTAAATATAAATGTTAATCATTCTATTTATAAACATATATTCCATTTACAGTTAGTAACAACTTACTTGATAAATGAGCCAATCTAAAGTAACAATATTTAAATTTTAAAATAACATATTCCAAGACTAGAGGCTGCTAAGCTTGATGTTTATGACATTTCCTAGCTATTACAAAACAACACAAGGAAACAAATATTCCAAGACAAGAAAAATATTAAAGAGTATCCTGAATACATTTTTAAATAAGAAGGAAGACTAGCGGCTGCTAAGATTCTAGTTGACTCACATACGATACAACTAGGATGGCTCACCTGAAAACTAAGCTAAGCACCATTATTATATTTAGATTTCTATATTAATTTATCATAATCCTACCATGATATTCAAATCCTAGCGGCCGCTAATGTCAAATATTATTAAATAGCATTGGTGAAACATAACAAAGAATTGAGATTAGCGGCCGCTAGGATATTTGTTTCATTGAATACACGACAATTAGGAATGACCCAAATGAAAAACTAACTAATCTCTTTTATTATATTTGGATGTTACAATACTACCTTCTAAGATTAGCAACTAATAGGGTGGATGTTTAATTTCTTTCTTTGATGTTTGAAGACAACAAATATTCAAAGACAAGATTAATTTAAATGATTTTCCAGAATACACATATTCAAAAAAAAAATTGGCACTACGGCCGATGAGCTCACTATGTTATCAAAGTCTATCACATAATATTTGAATCCTCGCATCTCGTTAAATTTGTAGATTATTCCATTGCGTTAGTCTAACATAATAAAGACTTAAGATTAGTGGCCACGTAGGATAATTATTATCTTGCATTCAAAATATTAATTAACAACCCTACTAAAAATAATTACTAAACTAAACTCCAACACCAATATTTTATCCAGAAGGCTTCGAGTACAAAATGATATTCAAATTTTATGGGATGATATTCCTATCGTCCACTACGATTGACCATAATTACATAGTGCTCAAGAAAAATCACAAAGACTTTAGGTTATTAGCCCCTATGATACATGTTGCTTGTATTCAGGATAATTTGTAACCACTCGATTGAAAATCTAACTATGCTCCCCATTATTATATTTAAATTTTAAAAGACTATTTTCAACGAATGGAGACCACTAGGGTGGTTTCTCACTACATTTATTTCTTAAATACTGGTGATTCTAAATAGAAATTTAAGCCTAACGACCTCCTAAATCAATAGTATATTTGAAGTATATCACATAAATTCCAAACTAAAATTTAAGCCTAAGTGCCACTTTGGGTTCAACATGTTACTAAAATACAAGACTAGACAAAAAATATTCGAACATAGGATGAACTCAAGTTCTTGGGATATTGGTGAGTTACAAGTAGTTTATAATAATCAACCCAAGTTACATTCTCACTGAGTTCCTTAGATTCTTTCAATAAGTGGCCATGGGGACACCTTAAGGTAGGGCTCAAACTTCTCCATATCGACCAAATGGAACATAGCGGGGCTCTTGAATGTGGATTGCTTGATAGACATTAAGGACCCAACCCCACTTCCATGTCCCACTTAGACAAAGTGCTCCTACCATTAGATTTAGATTTATGTATTAATTTATCATAATCCTATTATGATGTTCGAAGCCTAATGCCCACTAATGTTGAAGATTATTAAAACTCATTGGTGCAACATAAAAAATAATTGAGATTAGCGGTAGGTGGCTATTGTTTTGCCTTGCATACAAGACAATTAGTAATGAACCATTTGAAAAGATAACTAAGCTCATTTATTATATTTAGATGTTACAATACTACCTTCTAATACTAGCGACCACTATAGTGAATGTTTACTTTCTTTATTTGATGTTTCAAGACAAAAAATATTCAAAGAAAAGATTAATTCAAACATTTTTCCAGAATACAAATATTCCAAAACGAAATTTTATGCATTGTGGATGTTGAGTTCAATATTTTATTTATTTATTTTGAAATTCTTGTGAATTGAGCTTTGAAAAAAAGGAGGGTTATAGGACCCCACCCATATAAAAATAACCAAGCTAAAACTAAATAAGATCGAAGAGCCTAAATCCCACAACAAAAAATGCTTTGAAGAAAGAAGCTAGATAAAATTTAGCTGGATAGCCAAAATGGACCCAGAAACAAATAACCAAGCCAAAAGTGAGTTGGAAGGAAGGCTCGAATAGTTACTTACAAAACCATGATCCCTTACTAAATCCCACGAGCAGGGACATCCACCACTCCAAGATTTTCGTCCACCGCCACTCCTTAATCTGCCTCCCGGACCTAACCAATGCACTTGCGGCGCCACCTACCCACAGTGGGACCTTTCTAAGAAGCAGGAGGAAGGATCCTTTTACACGATCCATTAGTGAATTGAGTTGATCAATTGATAAATTAATATGAAAACAATCTATTAGGATTCGGGCTATCATGCTAGAAGGAAGCATGCACATTCACTTTGCTTGAGAAATTAGTTCCCTATATTTCTCACCACACCAATGAATCAATTACCCAACTCCAATGGTCTATTTGTCAACTTATTATACCCAAACTAGGGGTTCGAGAATTTGATAGCTAACCAATTCCTCATGCAAACCAACACTGTGAACTGAATAAATAAAATACTATGCTAGAGATTCAACTTCCACCAAGATCGGATGAATCAGAAGATAGTTTGAAATAAAGGTCACTGCTATACTAGAATTATCCCCTGCCCTAGGAGATTCTAGTAGAAAATATTCATCTTAGACACATTCGATAGCTTCGGCCTCATGAACAGAGGTAGAGTAGAATAATTGTTAGATGCACCTCCGAGAAATGGCCGAGGAGTATGCCATTTCCTACCTCTCACCATGTAAAGAGATGATGGGTAGGCTAAGAAAACCCATGATTCACTAGCATAGAAGATGAAAAGGAGAGAATGAGGGAAAAGAAGCCAACATCCATCTAAAAATTAGAAAGACGCATCCATTTCCATTAATGTTGAGAGCTTAATTTGCACCTTCCTTCATGTGAAATGATATCTACTAGACCGACTCAAACTTCATAATATCAATGCAATGTATAATCCATCGATAGCCACATTGGCAAGAAGTTTGGCAGTGTTATTAGCTTCCCAAAAGACATGATTGATACTCCAATTTTGTTATTTTCCAAGCCAAAAAATATGTTGGAGATGAAGAAATTTAAGTGCCAAGATATGGAAGAACCCTTAGAAATTGCATGGACAATGACTTGTAAATCTCCTTCTACCTGGAGACGATCACAACCTTTGGAAAATGCTAGCTTGATACCCTCTCAGAAGGGTTTGGGCTTCAACAAGGTTGCAAGTGCCATTTTTAATGGAAAGGATCCCACCACAATTACATCCCCGACCTCATTTCTCACAATACACCCCGCCCCATATTTACATGGGTTATTCAAATTCTATCACATGATATTCAAAGGTAGGCGTCCACTAAGGTCATAGATTATTCCACTGCATTGGTGTAACATAATAGTAATAACTTAAGATTAATGGTTGCTTTAGGATAATTCTTGTATTCCATTAAATATATTGATTAACAACCCCACTAAAAACTCAATACTAAACTAAACTCAACCATCAATAGTTTATCCAGGAAGCCTTTTAGTAGAAAATTTTATACAAATTTTATTGCATGATATTCTGTTTTCTCTTCTATGGTCGAAGATAATTACATAGTTCTCTAGGAAAATCACAAATACTTTAGGTTTAATTTCTGCTAGGATACTTTTTTCTTACATTCAAGACAATTTGTAACCACTCGATTGAAAATGTAACTATTGTCCCGTTATTGTATTTAAATTTTAAGATACTATTTTCAATGAATGGAGACCGCTAGAGTGATTGCTCATAACATTTCTTTCCTAAATACTTGGTAATTCTAAATAGAAATTTAAGCCTAGAATTTGTTGAGTTCAACATGTTACTCAAATACATGACTAGACAACAAATATTCGAAGACAAGATGAACTCAAGGTCTTGGGATATTGGTGAGTTACAAGTAGTTTGCAATCATCAACCCAAGTTCCATTCCCATTGAGTTCATTAGATTTTTTCAATAAGTGGCCATGGGGACACCTTGAGGTAGGGGTCAAACTTCTTCATATGGAACAAGTGGAACATAATGGGGTGATTTGAATGTAGATCACTTGGGTGATATTAAGGATCCAATCCCACCTCCATGTCCTTATTAGAGAAAGTGCTCCTCCACCACTCCAGTTCATAATTCTTGTATAATAAAAGTGTTTACCATTTAAAATTTACAAGTATTTTGTAATCATCAACTCAATTTACACTTCCATTGAGTTCATTAGATGTTTTCAATAAGTGGTCATGATGACACCTTGAGGTATGGTTCTAACTTATCCACATGGAATAAACATAACATAATGGGGTGATTTAAATGTGGATCGCTTGATGAAGATTAAGGACCTAGGTCCACCTCTATCTCCCGCTTAAATAAAGTTCTCCTACCATTATATTTAGATTTCGTATTAATTTAACACAATTCTATGATGATATTTGAATCCTAGTTACCACTAGTGTCAAAGATTATTAAGTAGCATTGGTGCAACATAAACAAGTCTTGAGACTATTGGCTGCTAGGATATTTGTTGCCTTGCATAAATGACAATTTCTAACAACCCGAATAAAAAAGTAAGATTCTTTATTATATTTGTATGTTACATTACTTTGTTAGGTTAATTATGCATAATATAAATTGATTATTTAATTAATTTTATTAATTAAATAATAATGCTATATGGTTATATTATAAATGATATAATTTTTGTATGTTTTTATATGGTTTTTAAACCATATTTGTATTTTATTTTCACAGGCATAATTGTTATGATTTCTAATAACAATTTATGTGCTTCCCAGATGTATTTTGGAAGTTGTTGTGAGTTTAGTTTTACCTGTGCAAGCCATTTATTTTCCTGCACATGGTTGTTCAATTCCTATAAGAATTGCAGCACTCCATTGTATTTTTGGTTGATTGAGATTAATAAAGTTAATCAGGCTTCCACCCTATTTCTCAATTTACATTTGGTACCAGAGTGAGAATCTAGACCTGTGAGCTTGTGAAGGTGTGGAAAGAGAGAGAAGCTGAGATAGAGGAGTTTTGGAGAAGTGTTTGCAGCATTTGAGAGCCTGTGCAGCCTCCTGCAACCTCCCAACCCCATCCCTGCCTCCTCGCATCCTCCTATTTGTTCCAGGTGTTTGGAATGTAATTTATTTTTTGCACTAGTGTTCCCAACCAAGAAAAATTTCTGCATGTATATAAAATTAAAAAAATTCCCCATCCAGGGGTTTTACCTATAATATTAGAGGTGCCTTTGGTCTCTGCTAGTTTTAGCAAGTTGATGCATTTGGAGGTTTCTCTGCTAAATTTGGAGGTCAAGCTATTCGGGCTATTCGAGCCATCCTGCATTGGGGAGTTTAACATTGAAGATCAAATTTAAAGGGCCGAGCCCTCTCGGATGACCTCGTACACCATCGAGGTGAGACATTGATGATTTGGCACCAAAGGAGACCCCTAAAACCGAGTCTCTCTACCTCTATTCATCGGTCGAGACTCTTTGAGTATAGACAACCCAGGCTCATAGCTTCACAACCAAGCCATTTTTGTGTCTGTGTTATCACACTGGGATGAGCTATTTGGAATAGCTAACAAAAGATGCACCTGAAATTACAAAGGGCGAGCCCAATAGCCTGCGACCTACACCTATAAACAAACAACGACCTCACGTTTTGAACAGTCACCCCTGTAACATAGTCCCTGCAACATGTCCCTACACATATTAAATACATAATGAGCTACACAAGGGGAAACAACAAACAAGGAAGTCGAGATTTGTCCTCAACCTACAACCCTACAGTCAAATGGTGCACACAACAATACAAACAGTGGTGGTGATCAATTTCTCCACGTGACCTGCAGTCATGCAGAAGCAAAAACAATAAAAATGATTGCAAACAATGCAAAGAAGAAGAGGTGGCTAATCTAATCAAAATCAAAGTGGCGGCAAGAAAATTTATGATCAAAGGAGATACAAAAAAATCAATAAAAATTGATGGAGAAGCGGTGAAGGAAAGAAAAGGCGTTTAGATCCTTCTTTCACGCTTGGATTAACCCTAATTCGCATGCAATCTCGTCCTCCAACACGCAAGCACCACATGGACTACCTTCTCTACCATGCAGGCCTCCTCTCCAAGCCAAGTCGACAACCAAGTCACATTTATTTTAAAAGGGTCGGTTTGAATTTATCTTATTTAAAGATACTTTTCTTCATTTCATTAGCCAAGTGCTCATAGAGCTGAATTGGATAGGAGGATTGACTTAAAAGTGGGAGGTTTGGGGTTCAAACCCCTCCCCCAACTTGTTCTTTTAAAAAGCAATTTGAATTTAGAGGAAAATTTAGAAAAAATGCCAAAGTTGGAGGCAGATCTGGCAAAAAAACCTTCACTAAACCTATTAGTTATAACTAAACAGGTCTCTAAAAATTTTAGCTAGAAATCCGTAATTTAGGAAAAAAAAATTCCCATTTAGCTTTTTTTTTATCCCGGAAACTTTTTCCAAAGGGAGTATAGCTTAAAATTGCATTTTCAGCTGTTTTTTGCAAAAAAATCATATTGGGTCATATTGGGCTCCGGAGGCCACTAGGGCCCGCAAAACAAACAAAACAAAATTTCCTAAAATTCAAATTTTCCAAATTTTTGAATATAATTTGTATACTTCAGAATATTGTACTAATTTACAGGTTTCCATAGTCAATTGAAAACTTTGTAACTCCTAAAAAAATGGCATAATTTTAATACAAAATAGTAAAAAAATTGTTCTCAGTAACACTCATGAGATCCTAGATCTCATTCACAGCGTTGATATATATGGTGTCTCTGGGAAGGGCTTATGGGAAAATATGTCATGACTATTACTGCACTTAATGCCTAATATAGCTGCAACAATGTCATCTAGGCATCGACCCTTTAAATTGATAGGGATTAATAAGGCCATAGTGCACACACTATGAGCCATCTCATCCGTTTGTCAATGATTGCATGACATAAATCCAAAGGCGAGAAATTATCCAATTATAGAGTGAAGTTACATGTGCGTATGAGGATATTTATTTGAGCCAGTGTCAATAATCACATAGACCCCTTTCAGTATTGTCTTGGTACCACATATTGAATTCTTTCACGTACGTTAATGCCTCTTTCACGCACCACCGGGCATATAGAAAGGGTGAGATTCTTCCATGTACTGCTGGGTATATCAGAAGGGCACATATATAGAAAGGTTAGGCATATCAGACTGATTGTATATAGATTGGGAGACCTTATACCTAGAGTGATAAGAACCAAGCCCTGTCAGTGATTTCTACAAAATGGGCACCAATACCCCTAAATTTTTTATTTCAAATTCACAACTACTTGGAGGAAATAACTATGCTACATGAAAGACAAAAACAAAGACATGGCTTGAGTTTGAAGAGATATGGCTGCTTGTGAATGGTACTCTTATGAGATCAATTCACGTACCGATACAACACAACAACATCGGTTTGATAGAGTAGATCAGATGGCCAAACTCATCATCTTGTTTGGATTATCTAATGATGTGTAACCCCACATTCAAGATGCCAAAATAGATAAAGAAGTGTGGGATAAGTTGAGGAAAGTATACGAGGCCAAGAACAAGAATGTTATATTGAATTTATAGAGTCAGTTACACACATTGAAGTTCAAACAGAATGAAAAAATTGAAGCTTTCTTAAGAAGAGTTGCAGAGTTGAGGGCTTTACTTCTAGCCCTGGGAGAAGCGATCGCATATGATTCTCTCATTCCCATTTTTCTGAGAGCACTCCCCTCTTCTTACCACATTTTTGTGACAACACTAAATGTGTTAGATATAATGATTAGTTTTGACAAGTGGTAATAGGAACTTTCTTCACATCAAAAATGGAAAGGAAAAGGTAAAGGAAAACATAATTCCTATCAAAAGTACCAAAATCAAAATCAAAATCAAAGGGATGGACAACAAAACAAGCAATATCACATCCGCAAAAGAGGACATGACCTAAAATATTGTTGGTATAATACTTACAAGAAAGGTTCATCTAGCAACTCTGGACCTCAACAAAAATAGTCTTATAAGGGACATTCTAACAAAAATCATAGGCAGAAAAAGGGGAACTGGAAAATAAGACCCCATCAGCAAGGAAATATTGTTGAGCAACAAGAATAGTCAGATAATGAAGACTACTTGTTCACTGCTTGATCAAGTGAACCATCCATGTCATCTAGTGATGTTTGGTATGTTGATTCGGGGGCCACTCGACACATGACCGGCCATAGAGACTAGTTTATTTCAATGAGGGACACACCATCAAAAAATCATGTTTCGTTGGGAGATGATTCTTCATATACAATTTGGGATTGGGAACATTTCTCTACCCCTTGGTTCACGTAACTATAGACTTTTAGATGTCTTATATGTCCTTGGGTTGACAAAGAATATTCTTTTAGTCCAACTCCTTGATCAAAATCTAAAAATTGACTTTGATAGTCATTCTGGCAAGAAAATGTGTTTGATTTGAGATAAATCATGAGGCTCGAAAATAGTTGCGAAAGCCTCTAATGTGGGATGCATGTTCCAACTTGATTTTTCCACATAGATGATCAGACACTTGTGGCTAAGAACTCTACCTCACCACAATTGTGGCATCGAAGATTGGTCATGTAAGTTTCAATTATCTTGATACATTTTGCTAGTGGAATAAGGTATATGGGCTATCATCTCTTCGAATGATACGATACAAGTGTCCTCACCGCCTAGTAGGGAAAAACACAGAGCTTTATTCCGAGAAGAGTACATCTCGATCTCATGGAAAACTTGACCTGGTTCATACCGATATTCAATTTCTGATGCAACCAAGTCATTCAGATTCCAATAATTCATGCTTTGTGTTGACAAATATTCAAGAAAAATGTGTATTTTTGTCTTCACAAGAAAAGTAAAGCTTTTGAAACTTTCACGAAGTTCAAAGTAGAAGTTGAGAATGAAACTATTCATCACATCGAGAACTCTCTTCTCGGATCGAGGGGGAAATTCACACGAAATGAGTTCGAGACTACCTACAAACTCATAGGATTGGTAAAAAAATTCCTCCTCCACACACACTACAACAAAATGGTGTTGTTGAGAGAAGAAATTGTACTATCATGGAAATGGTGTGATGCATGATCAATGACTCTAGAATTATAAAGACATTCTAGGCAGAAGCAACAAAGAAAACATTGTATTTGTTAAATAGAGTGCCCACAATTTCTCTTAACGGAGTAACACCATAAGAAGCATGGTAAAAGTGAAATGTAATGCCCGTGATTTCATTACTACTTGTTAAAGGAATGATAGGAAAAATGGATTTATCCTTTGTTGCTGGAACCTTTGCGTATCAAAAATTTAATGGAAATTTTATGTGAACACGTAATCACATTATCATGAATAAGCTAAGGATGATCTCCTTAGATGTGAACCCTACTAATCTGGGGTCTATCTTATTGATGAACTATTTTTGCTAAGGTGACATTACGTCATTTGTAATGTGGTATATCATAAAATCCTTGGTGTAAATTTAAGCCTCAAAAGTGATTTGTGATGTTGTTGCTTATCTCTATTAAATTGTTAACCTTATAGTTGTTTTTAACTAAGTTATGTTAAGGCTTTGACAATTTTGATAGTTTGTTTAACGACCAAAATTGGAATTTGAATAAGACCTTATTTTGACTAATAATTGGCCTTGAGCCGACCCTCCGATAGTCTACCCCACATGGTGGCTAATACTAGCATGGTCGTATTTTCTTGGATGAAGGATTACAGTCATTAGTCAAGGAATTAATTATTTAAATTGAAGACTTCAATCCCCTCGAAGCATACTCAAGCAACTCAATCAATCAATGCCAACATTATAATGTGTGTGTGTGTGTGTGTGTGTGTGTGTGTGTGTGTGTGTGTGTGTGTGTGTGTGTGTGTGTGTATTGTGAAAAGGGATTTTGTAAGTTAAAAGTTGTTAAACAACTATTACTTGGAGATGTATTAACTTGTGTAATCAAGGAAGGAACAATCTAATCTTGAGGTATGGTTCTTAACCTAACATGAGAACTTATTGTTTGAAAAGTTAGAGTTGATATAACTTTGGCTATTTGAAAAGATATATAAACATATTAAATTTTGTTAAGCCCTAAGTCATGAAAAGTAGAACACCAAACTGTTATTGCATGGGATATTATTTGACCCCTTAATTTGTATAATCTAAAGTTTTTAAATTAACTCAGGTGGTGAGTTGGCACCCCACCACTAGTACATCTGCATAGAATTATTTATTGTTTTATTTAATTTTCCCCACCAATTGAGTTGTTGGGAAAGGATTTTTGGTTAACTAAAACTATAGGTGCTTTGCATGGCATGCATATGGAATCTTACCAAATTTTGAAGCTAAAGATAGCTGGCTTGAAAAACTTGGCGGAAAGCTCCAACCACTGCATTAATGTCATTTATTAAGCAATAAACTTCCACCTTCCTCGGGGAATGCATGGATGGATTGGGGAAGATAAGGAGGTTTTTGGTATTGAATCATTCTCTTACAAGAAATTCATAGAAGCTCTGCATGCAAAGAAAGTTGGAACTATGTGTTTTGTGAGTTGCATTGTGAAAACATCAGTTGAGTTGATTGTATAGCGAGTTCCAAGACTCATTAAACATTGAGGAAGCATTGTGATCTGTTAATAAAAGGGATTCACTTCAAGGGTTTAGGGATTTTTCTAAGGAATTGTGAAATATTTGCAAGGAAAGAAAATACAGGCGTAATAGGCATGATATGCTCTGAACTCATCATAATCTTTTTCTCTATTTAGCAATTTCACAAAAAGAACTTGTTTTGATTGAAATTTTGTGTTCGTAATTTCAGTAGTGAAGAATCAATTTATTCATACTTCTGTAGAGTATGTTTTACCTTTGATTTGTGATGAATTCTGTTTGGAAATAAATTAATGGTTGTAGACTTTAATGTGATTTATTGTTGCTCTGAAATAACGTATTCCATGGGTTGAATGAGTGTTGTAGCTATATTCGTCATTGAGTTTTGGCTTGACAGGCCTGTATTGTTTTGAATTCTTATTTAAGTTGAGAATTTAATAAGTAACTAAACCATAGAAAACCTTTCTTAAATTTCTACCCATCCTTTATGGGGTTGTATAGATTTTGCAAGACATTGTGGAATACTGAAAACCGGTGTGTTTGGGGTTTTGGTTGTAGATGACTTTCCTTGTCTTGGTAATCATTAGATTTACAAAACTGGGTTTGTTTCTTTTTAAAGAAAACAATTCTGGGTTAGTATTGTAGGAGGTATCGTTAATGCTTAGTCAACCTAGTTTTATTTTGAGTAAGTAATTGTACTGAGGATAAACAATTGTATTTAATAATAATATCTAGCTACAGATAATGAGGGCAGCTGCAGTAAAATACTAAGTTTGATCTTTAACCCTTGAATGGGTATCCTTGAATGACGTTAATGATTTATCCTCGAGCTACGTATGATGGCTTGATAGAATGCCGAGTCTCCTAACAGCTAACTGAAGTAATTTGTTGGCAATCTAGTTTAGTTGGTTACTCATCAGGTTGAGGTGCTCGGGTTTAATCCGCTCTGTTTATTTGTATTGATCTTCATTTTTATTCTTCTTCTAAACTCTAATAGTATTCGAATCTTTTTGAGTTCAATATAGGATGTGGACTTATTATGTTCTAATTTGGCTCCTCCTAGAGACAAATTCTACCTCACTTAGCACTCAGATGCTTCTATAATCCTTCTGTAACTGGAAATTTGTTGTGCTCCTGTGAAAATATTGTAGCTAGCCCAAGGTCTAAGTCATTTATTTTATCTCTTTGACTTCCTTAAAATCTTGGTTGTTCTACCCGCAATGCTATGTTCAGTTTGAAAGAAAATTCGATTACGACTAAGAACCTTCTCCTTCTTGAAATATATACAACCTACTACTATTTTAAGGAAATAATCCTAAATAGTTAAACTGTCCTCTTAGAGGATTTGCATTATATCTTGTGGTCGAAAAGAGTTGAACAATTATTTTTATTGGGTTCTAATATCTAAACAAATAGGCAAGAATTTTTAGTTGTGTTTGATTTTGGAGATCTGCACGCTCGACTATGATTGCAGATTTTGTTGATACCCTTCTTCTTGGATTTAAAAATTGTATTGAAGATTTGATGATTACTATGTCTAGTACTGATCTACCATTTACATAGTTGTTAGAAGGTTTGGGAAAATGATTTGGAATAGTTCCATGAGTCTAGTTGATTTCTTGATGAGCTGTTCAGTTTTATCTTAAGCTAGTTTTATGTCTCTTATGGTTGAACTTGATTCATCATGCATGATATGATATTAAAGTTGATTAAGATAGAAATCCTCTTGGCTTCTAGAGTGTTAAAAAAATTGGGTGTTATTACTCCTTCGTTGTAACCGATGCGAGACGAAATCTTGGTTCAATTTATGACCTTACTTTAATTTTTAGTGGTTCATCAAATCTACCATATCAGATACCCCATATATATCTTACTTGTAGGAGATAGTGAAATAAATGAACGCTCTTTACTAAGTGTAATTAAGTAAAGTGATGTGCTTAAAATGAAAGGACAGTTGGCATTGATAGCCTATGGCACTTAATTCAAAGAATGAATCATACCCAATTACCTAGCTTTATATAAGTACACATCCCTAGAATATGAAATAAAGAACATGAGCCTAAATGTTAAAGTGAGACAGTTTTGAAACTGTAATAATGATCATAGACCTTGATAGTATCATTTTTATCAATGGTTAACTTGGGTATGAGATATTGAAAGGTAATTAAGTGTTATAGAGATTCCAAGTCTTGGGATCAAATCAATCTAGACCTTAGATATGAACCATTCATGGAGAAGGTGTTGTAAGTCCTAGGTTGTTATTTAATGATTACCTTAAAACGTTAAACACCATGCACCAATTTAGGATTCTAGGTAGGTGAACTCACTGCATATACTAAACATTCGTATCCCTATGGTTAAAATTTTCACCATTAGGATACTATCATTTAGCATTTGTAATGAGTTGTATCATCAAGATATTGGATTTTAGTATGGTTGTTGGGCCCCTAGAATATTGACTAAGTAAAAAGGGCACATAGGTGCAAAAGATCCCACTTAAAGAAAGGTGCAGGACAAAGCGCGTAAGGTAGGGTTTTAGAAAAGGGCTTAAGAAAGCCCATGGCATGCATGACGCATGTGGACAAAACCAAGGGTTCAATGCTTAAATAGATTAGATGTTTGGGGTAGAACATGTGAAATTCATGACCCGACTGTGCATGGATAAGGTGTTAGCCTGGAGATAAGTTGGCCCTGGAAGGAGCATGCCTGTGGTAGAATCTTCTAGAAGAACATCATGGGATAAAGTGGAAATCTTAGGCTTGGAGGAGCATGCTCGCATAGAAGACCACATTCTAACACTTGAAATCGGATCGAGGGCTTTGGAGAATGATTTGGCAGTCTAGAAAAGCTATAAATACAAGTGCCTACAGAGTAAACAGAGAGACTAAGAGTGTGGGCATAACTCTACGAAATACTGCAAGAACTCTGTTAATGGATAATTACATTCGGGAGAGGATGTATTAGGCATGGGGATTGTAATTTTCTTTTTGGTAGCTTAGTTACATAAGTCCAGTTACAATGCATGACTGCGGTCTGCTTCTCTATGACACTCTGTAATGGCTCCATGGATGTAATGAGGTTACCTGTTATATATATATATATATATATATATATATATACATGAATATCAATGATTCTGATGCATACTTCTCTCTCATGAGTTCTCTTTCCTTTTATGCTAAGTATGGATGCTTGTATGCTTCTTTTTGAAATGATACATGTTATAGATTTTGTTAAGTGCTCTATCTAAAATGACTACAAGGATCTAGAGGTTGTTCTGAGCCCTATGGTTCTTGTATGCCTTAAACCTATTTGAAGGTATTTTAAACACAAATAATAGATGATGTTTCCCACTAAACTCACATAAAAGAGAGACTCGGCACCGTGCGCATGCCTTGGGTGAGTGCTCAGATTTTACTTGGTGATAGGCCGGTGCACATGGGGTTTGTTTCTTTTATGTTAATGGTAAAAATGACTACATCTTGGTTCCATTCCGAGAACTCTTTAAGAAGTTGTAGTGGGAAACAACATGCATCATGATACGTGTAGTGAGTAATGATAGAGTGTTTAACCTTGGAAAATGTTGAATCATTGTTTAATATCACAGAGGTAGAATTATCTCAGAGATTTAATGCTAGACCTAATTTTAATACATGTAGATGGGTAGAAGAGAATCTCTACCATGATCTCTGTGAGACTTTTTTCTGCTACTTCCCAGTACAACTATATGAATGGCTCATTTCCTATGCATCTAGATCAAGATTGTGTTCTGGATCGCATGTGTGGATCAAGAAGAATGCCAGAGGCTACAAGATAAAGATTTGATGTGGACCCATTCTGTGGATCATTTGTGGAAAGGAGTATTGGCTAGCTATACTCGGAGTATGCCATTTCCACATTTTTGTCCAGTGGGTTACCGAGTTTGAGTTTTTGTGGGAGCCCTGGGTATCATTTCTACATGTTGTCCCCTTGTCTATGAATATCTTGATGGTTACCATGAGTTTAGAAGCATTCCCAATGGTGGATAAACCATTCGAGCGTTGAGCGAGAAAGCTAGGGTGGAGGAAGATGGAAGATGTTGTGACAAAGAAGGATAGGGAGAATATGACTCAAGTATGGTGAAGCATGTGAAAGGGAGATTGCTAGATAAAACAAGGTTGTAGGTGTGATGGATATAGGATAATAGACATTTCGGGGAAGGATTTAAGGTTCACACAGAGGACATGGAACCGAGAAAGCGGTCTATGTGACCCCATCTTGGCAAGCGTGTAAGAGAGACCCCTTTGGATTCTGATGAGAGTTCATCACATGGAGAAAGAAGAATCATTGGTGCACATCTGAGCCCCCTAGTGACTGGACCTTGGCGCTTGGTTTTCTAGATTAAGGGGAAACTATTACTGGTCCAGTTGGTTATATTGGAAGTGATCGGTCTACACCCAGGAGGTATAATTTCTCATTTGGGCCTTCTATGGCTGCAAACACCAACCCAATGTTAGGAATTTTCGGGAAAGGTATAGACACACAAGATTTTGGTCTCATGTCTGGGAGTGGCATGGGGTATAATATTGGTAGTGGGGCATTATTGCATACTATAGGCATGTAGCTCAGTGGAACTATGGGGACCCTTGGCATGACCACTTTAGGACCTAGTGGGTCTGGTGGATCTGGTGGTTCAAGACCTAGTGGACCTAGTGGGTCTAGTGGTTTAAGAGGAATAGGAGCTGGTGTATCTCATGGATCTCTTGGTTTAGGACCTTGTGGGCCTAGTGGTTTAGGACTTGGTGGACACGGTGGATTATGTAGCGGAGGAAACACTAACAGAAACCAAGGCTCTGGCTCAAGAGGATTCAAGCCCCAACCACCCCACAGGTTTTCTTTGAAATGTCTCTACATTTTTCCAATTACAAAGGTATTGAGGATGTTGCAGAACATGTTCACAAGTGTGAACTACTATGGCGCGTAAAGGGTATCACAACCATAGAATAAAAGGCTAGTCAATTTGTAACCATGTTGCAAGGGCACGCGCATAGTTGGTATAGGAAGTATGACCCTCATCAAACAATAGTGGACTATACTACTTTAAAGAATGCATTCATAGAAAAATTCCACATTCGTGAGTCTAAGTAGAAGAGCATAAGCACTTTGAAGGAGATTCAACAAGGAATGGTAGAGACTGTGTAGGAGAATGATGCACACTTTAAAACTCTCTTGTCTAAATTGTCATATGATATTCACCCTTCATAAAGCATGCTCAATAGTTTGTTGGAGGGTTGATTACTCCTTTTAGAAAGGCCTTATCTCATAAAAATTTTATAGACCCGCATGAGGAATTGGAAGCTGATTTCCATGCCGAGGTCATTGGTAGTGTTAATATTGGCGATAGTCTATTCTTAGAGGCTTAGATTGTTGCTTATGGCCGAGAAGTTGGAAACTTTTTCGTGAACTCAGCTCATGAGACACGTAGTGGTTTTTGGTGCATAGATTTTGAAGTAGAGGGGCAGGTTAAGGATAATTTCCCCAGGAGGATAGTACACACCATGGTAGTAGATTGTGAAATTTATCATGGGGACCATAATGCGAGTAGGTGCCCCTTGCTATAGACGTAATCAAAGAATTTATCTTGTTACTATAGGATTTACACCTCTATAACGCATGATACTAAGGATTGTAGGCTCATTGATCAAATCCATGAGGCCATTGATCATGGGGTGTGCCAGACTAGCATTGCCAGTAGTTCCAAGGGTGATGATCATCGTTATGAGGAGCATGTAGATGGAGGTGCGCATGTAAGAGGTTTTAAAGGAGGGTTATGTTGTCATGGTAATCGTGAAGGAGGAAGGACTAATTTCCCATGTGGAACTTGTTTGCAACTGTGGATCTACAAATCATTATAAACATGAATGCCCGGACCTGTTGCAGTGCTCATGGTGTGGAAAGAAGCATAAGTATGAGGAGTTCTTGGAATTTTTAAGCACATGAATCAGTAGCACCAAAAAGACAAGGGCATTGCAATGGTCAATATTAAGAAGGAAGACACCCAGTGGATGCCTTGGGTAACATGGGATGCAGGTTTGGAGCCTATCTTGGTAACAACAAGGGTAGAAGCCACATGCACAAGAGAGATACCAAGGTAGAAGAACCTAGTCTCAAGGGAGGAAGTAGTTCATGGAAAGTATCCAGACCCTACGCATCAGAAGGAGGTATATCAAGACACTATGGATGTCATTCGGAGCTTACAAGGGGAAATCTAGTGTCTAAAGGAGCAATCTAGGAGGGAGGAACAAGGAAGGAGAGTCGAGGTGCTAAAGGATGACCTGGATGAGGTCAAGGAGGTGTGTAAAATGCTAAGGCAAGAGAATATCATTCCCTTGCTAGGATCATGGTTGAGAGAGAAGGTACCATGCACTAGAGGAGAGCGTGATAGGTAGGTCTTGCATGCAAACCTTCCCCTTATAGCGTCGACTATAAGAAGGAGATCACGTTGAGTGTAGTTATAGAAGGATGGCTCCTTACTAATATCCTCATTGAAATTGGCACAGAGGTTAATGTTCTATCTTTGGATGCGTGGCATCGAAGGAAGACTTGTATTATAGCCATCTTTGAATGTGTTTTATATGGTAAACAAGACTAAGGTGATGCCCATCAACATCTTAAAGGATGCAACTATTACTATCCAGGGAGCTACATTTACTAGGGACTTGAATTCTTGGCACTCGCTGAGGTAGATAATTTCCTAGCGCTACTTGGGCACCCATGGTGTTACAAGAACAATGTGGACCTTCGGTTCAACAAAGGGTACATCAACTTTGAAAACAAGGAGGAGCGGGTCATTATACCCTAGGTGATGGGAAGTTAACACCCTATATTGAACCTTTGGGGGAAGAAGTTCCTAGGATAGGATATACATGCACTCAATCAGGGACCCAGAGATAATACATCCTACTAATGGAGTTATCTAGTTTGAGGATGCTCAGTCAGTAAGTGATACCACCAATCTAGCATGTGACAATTGGGCACATGGGACTTATGAATTGATGGGAAAAAGTTCAGAGGGTTGGTGACCAAGGTAATAAAGGTGCTCACAGTTTAGGGCCTAGGAGGAAAAGAGTTGCCCAAGTATTTAGGAGGAGCCTTCCCTGAGATCTTTCTGTAGGAGGTAGAAGCTCAGTGGAAGGATGAGAAGGAATGGAGAGGGATGCTAAGCTATGTCCTACTCAAAGACAAAGTGGCACGGTGGTGGGCTGCACATTAGGAGAGCCTTTTGGAGTGGTGTGAGGTAATAATTTCTCTCTCTTTTAGATTCTAGATAGGAGTAATGTGCCTACCACCATCAAGGAATACCATGGGAAGGATCCCACCTCTTTCCATATCCAAGAGTGTGAATGGGTCTGGAGATAAGGTGCGGAAGATTTACCACCATCCCTCCAGTGCATAAGTTGTATTCTACACTACATGGTTTAGACATGCATGTTACATTCATTAGAGACACACCGCCATATAGGGAATTGGCAAGAGCTCATGTTTGACCTTATTCAAACCTTTGAGTATCAGTACCGAGTATCGAGTACCAAGCCATCATTAATAAGGCCTTGATGGTATCAAGTGCCTTATAATGGGGATAGTTCCATGATGGAGGAGAGGTTGTTTGAATTACAAGGTGAACCAGGATTGGAGGCGCGCTTTGAAGAAGAAGTAGAGGAAACAAAAGAGTTACAACTTGAGTGTGCGTGTTTGGAAAAGGAGAAAGGAAAGTTGGTGTATGTTATTGATGGAGAGGAATCAGAAAGCTTGGATGTTAGCCATTCTGTAGGGATGTGTGAGGTAGTGGACAGTGATGATACTCACGTGTGCTCCTACCATGAACCCTTAAAGACAAAGAAGGTTAACATTGGTTGGGAGAAAAACCCAAGGAAGATATTATTGGAGACTACTGGTCGAGAAGGATTTATTCCCGCATGGGTACCATGAGCTCAAAGGCATTCACCATTCCTTGGGGGAGATGAAGATAAATCTGAATGATGATGCTTTCTGGTCGGGAAGAGGCCCTACCAGATGAATCCCAATTTGTGTGTGAAGGTTAAGGAGGAGATAGATAAAATGATAGCTTCTGGGATCATTGAAGCAATGGAGGAATCAGAGTGGATAAGTCTGATGGTAATCAACATCAAGAAGGATGGGTGGATTAGGATTTGCATGGATTATAGGGAGATGAATGTAGTTTGTGTCATTAATCTCTTTCTGACCTCCTTCATTGAATAAACTTTGGAAGGAGTCACTGGGCATGAAATCTATTCCTTTACGAATGGATTTGCAGGGTACCACTAAGTCTTGATTGCAAAGGAGGACCAAGAGAAGACAACTTTTAACACTGAGTGGGGAAGTTTTGCATACATGGTCATGCCCTTTGGGTTGAAAAATGCACACTGCTTTTTTTTTGTACATATTGGTGCAAGCATTCCAAGACTTCATCCATAAGTTTCTTCAGTCTATTCAGATGATTGGACAATATATGGCCTAGTTAAAGACCATTGTGACAATTTAAGGTTAATGTTTGAGAGATGTAGGTAGTTGAGGATATCCCTCAACATTAAGAAGGGTGTGTTTGTTACACCATTTGGGAATTTATTGGGGCATATCATATGTAAGGAGGTCTTACTAGTAGATCCCTGCTAAAGTTGCAATTGTTGTGGAGTTAGGGAGCCTACTAGCTAGAGCGCAGTGCATGGATTCCTTGGGCATATGGGTTATTATAGGAAATCCATCAAGGGGTATGCCAAGATTTACATGCCTTTAGAGGAACTGCTTAGACATAAAAGTGCCTTCCATTGGGGAGAGGCACAGTAGAGGGCATTTGATACATTGAAGGATATACTTGTCACCGTACCTATATTACGTTTTCCCTCTTGGAATAAGCCCTTTCATGTCAATGTAGATGCCTTAGGGAATACTATTGGAGCATTGCTTACATACCCAAGTGAAGGAATTATTGATCATACTCTATGTTTTGTAAGCAGGAAGCTGACACTAGTTGAGCAGAACTACACCATAACTAAGTGTGAGGCATTGTCAATGATCTACATGCTTTTCAAGTTTAGACATTATTTGCTGGAAATGCCCTTTTTGTTTTACATCGACCACATGCCATTAAAGTATTTTGTGAACAAGCCTATTCTAAAGGGGCGCATACGCCAGTGGGTGTTTTTGTTTCAAGAGTTTGAATTCACCGTTATAGTGAAGCCTAGGAAAAGAAATTATGGACCTAATCATATGTCGAGAATTGATTTAGGGGAGGACATGCAAATTATTGAGGAGATAATGCCAGACATGTAACTGTTTAGATTTTAGTGCACGTCCTCATATTTTGATGAGATTTTAGTATTTTTAAGGAAGGTGTGCTACCAAAAGGAATGGAGAAAATAGAGAAAAAGTAGTTGGCCATACATGTTGCACCCTACATGTTAATCAGTGGAGACTTATACAAGTTGGGACATGATGAATTTTTGCGTAGGTGTGTATTAGAGCATGAGCACCTAGCCATCATGGAGGAAGCACATGGAGGAAGTGTGGGTGGGCATTATGTAGGTGATGCCACCGCACGTAAGATATTAATGGCAGGTTTGTGGTGGGAAACCCTGTACAAGGATTGTAAAGACTATTGTAAAGCATGTGACCATTGTCAGCACATTGGAAAACTAGGAAGGAGAGATGAAATGCCTTTGCACCCTATCCCTAGTGCGGAACCTTTTGAAAAGTGGGCAATAGACTTTATAGGCCCTATTACACTAGTAGCGCATAGGACTGGGTCACGCTATGTCATCACTTGCATGGATTATTTGACCAGGTGGGTAGAGGTAGCCCCAACTAAAGATTGCACAACAGCCACAACAAAAGGTTCTTATGGGAGAACATTATCACGAGGTATGGATGTCTGTTGAGTTTGACCAGTGATAGGGGTACGCATTTCTTAAATGAGACCGTGAGGATCTTGTTAGCAGAGTTCATGGTGGATCATCACAAGACTACACCCTATCACCCATAAGAAAATGGAACCATGGAAGCATTCAACAAAATACTGAGTCATACCTTGACCAAAATTTGTGATGTCGGAAGACAAGATTGGGATGAAAAAGTATCAGTATTATTGTGGGCTTATAGGACAACGTATAAAAGGCTGAACAAAGCCACACCATTTTAGTTGGTGTTTGGTGTAGAAGCTGTTATGCCAGTTGAATCCATGTTACCTTCTTTGCAAATAGTGTGTGCGGGAGGGTTGGCGATGAGTAAGCACGAAAGAAATAATTGAGGATTTAATGAAATTGGATGAAAGATGATCACTCATCGGTGGATCCAAACAACCGAGAAAGAAAAGAAGAAAGCTTGGAATGATTGCCACATTAGAAACAAAAAGTTTTAGGTTGGGCAGATGGTTTTACTATATGATTCTAAGTTTTTGCACAATCTCGAGAAGTTGAAAGTCCATTAGTTGGCTCTTTACACAATCTCATACATCCTTGATTCAAGTGCATGCCTATTACAAACACTGGTTGTGATGAAGTTACTGGACACTTCAATGGGAGTAGGTGAAGCCCTACTATAAATAAGTCTTCATCGTATTTGTAAATAGGGCAGTTTTTGGTTAGTTTAGAAATTTCCTTTATGCATTTATTTTCTTGTGTTTCCCTTTCATGTTGTTGTTTTGTTTTGCCCCTTAGGCATCAGTAACCTTAGTGCTACTTTTGGAGAATTTGTGAGTGTGCAGAGGTCCATGCATCATTTTAAGTCCGGGGTAGAGTAATGTGAAGGAGCGCATGGTTAGAGTGCCAAGGAAGTTTGTGTTAAAAATCCCAGTTGAATGTCCTAGTTGAAAGAGGTGTATGGAGAGAAAAGATAGAAAAATGATGGTTGGTGCCAAGCTAAAGCTACTTTTAGATCCCATGTTCAAAGGATGAGAAAGTGCATTAAGCAACACGAGGTAGGTGAGAGAAAAAATAAGGACAGAAGAAGTTCCTTCGGTGCTAGGTTTTGCACACGTAAGAGTCTCCTGTCAGGTTGGATTGGTTGTGTGCTAGAAGGTTGGAGGATTTTTCACACATGTTGGGCACGTGAGGAAAATAATAACTTAAGTCGAGCTTTGTTTGAAATATCTGCATTAAATGAAGAAAGTACAGAAGTGGTAGTTGAAGTAGCACTTAATGCTTAAAAAAGGAAAAACTATAAATAAGGGGCTCATGAAACTTCATTTTTCACTTTGTGTATAAGAGAATGAATCACTTTTGTACCTTTGCAAACTAGGGCATCTAAAAACTAATCCGTGTGAAGAAAAATTTGGAGAAATTGAAGCGTGGGTAGATAGTTCAGATTTTCAAACCAGGAGGAAGGGATTTCACGAGTGTGGGAGAAAGTGTGAGAAGACGCCATCTTGTGAAGGGAGTATCCCAGTTAGGGTTTGAAGACCTAGGGCATGGGGTTAAGTAATTTTCTTCACAAGTTTGAGATCTAGGGTTGGAGAGAGTGGAAGAACAAAGTAGAAGAAGTAATTGAAGTGCATAGAAGACCTAGAAAATGGCACCCAAGAAACTAGCTAGTACACCCAAAAAGGACAAAGGAAAGGGTAAGGGAAAACAATAGGAAATTAAAGCAAGCAAAAATGAGGAATGGTATGCAAAAATGCAGTACCCAGATGGAGTGTTGTTGGGGAAGGAGTGGGAGTCCCATCTTAGGGATATGTCTGTAAATGATTATAATCATCAGACAAGCACAATTGAAAAGGATTTGGTGCTAGAGTTAGTGCACCCAACAAACAAGAGGATGCCAGAAGGTTTTCCCATATATAATGTTTACGTGAAGGTCAAATTGGAGAAGGTATGGTTACTACAACTCTTTGAGTTGCCCTACTTTAGGAAACCTAATCGACTATACCAGTGGCTGATGTTGCACATACACGATGACTATTTACACTTCATAGGGCACAAGATGTGTATAACACCTCAACTCATTTCATAACTCAAAGGCCTCATATGTGAAGGAGATGGGTTGGAAGATGATTTGATAGAAAAGGAAGTGATTAAGGAAACTATCACCACTCTTTCTTGTAAAAATGTGTCAAGATATTATGATGTCACAAACATTAAGGATATAGTAATGAAGATGGCCACGCACCACATTTGTCAAAGCTAAATGGCTAGGAAAGATGGACTCAAGTCAGTAAGCCATGGTTAAATGTTTGCAGAAAAATTTTAGAGGGCACCATCTATAATTTTTGCATTCATCACGGATGAAATTATCAACTTGCATGAAGGAAGGTGACGGGATCCTTTTTGGAAATGTGTTGTTGACCATCAATTTTTTAGAGATCAGGGTACCAAACACATTATATAAATTCATATGGGAGTACCCTGAAGAAAAATCCTCACCGCCAAAAGATTTGAGAAGTACGCTTATGACACTATGAAAACAAAGGCATAAGGCACACTTGGAGAAGTGGTACACATGCCTAAGGAATGCGTTCAGGGTAGAATGGAGATTTCCCAAACAGCGCTAGCAACCACTAGGGGAGATGCATAATTTTTTGTGTACCAACATTACTACCTTGGCAGATTCAAGTTGATAGATGACTCATTGAGCCCATGGTGCAAGCTCCCTTTGCCTTCATAGCTCAATACCTCAAAGTGGGAGTAAACAAATTCAAGGATTCCAAAAATTTTAAGTTGGACCTTGTAAATTTGGACAAAGACCACAAGGAATTGCGCAAAGGGTTGGTCTACCCTGGTAAGCATGCATACATAGAGAGGTATGTGTCACATGAAGTACAAATAACAAGGCCCATGACTCTGCCCATTACAGGAGGATCCACGACGTGCATTTACATTTGCATAAAGTCCAAGTCAGAGAAGGGAACATACTTAGAGAACGAGGTATCTATACCTCAAGATCTAATTGGGAGGAAAATACCCACGCCCAAATGGGAGGAAAAAGAACCAAAAAAGAAAATCCCAAGTGTGGTGGAGACACAGGAAATAGGTTTCCCCGGGACAAGATCCAAAACCAACACATAAGCGCATAAGAAAAAGGCCATAATCAGATAAAAGACTCCAAAACCAGAGGAAACATCATAAAAGGAGTCATTAGAAGAATAAATAAAGTAACCTATACTAGAATCTCTAGTTAGGAAAAAGCAGAAGGTAGAAGGGGACCACCTCGAGAAGACGATGGAAGTATGGGCAAGTACATGGGAGAGAAGGATGGTAGTGAGGAAGAAGTATGTGGGGAAGATGACCCACGGGAAAGATCAAGGGCAACCTTTTTCAATATACATGATTCGAGAGGAGGAACGCAGAGAAGAAGAACAAGGGTTTCTTTTTGTGTGGCATAAGGATAGCTGAAAAGAGGAAGCACCTAGGACATGGGAAAAGATGAAGAGGCTAGCATGTAGAAACAAGAGGTGCCAAGCTCGGCACAAGAACAAATGGCCAAGGTGGTAGTAGAAGAAGAGACAAGGGACATTGAGAACTTGGTGGAGGACAAGGTAGAGCGCAGCATGGAGCTAGTTTTAAACAAGGAGAAGGAGAGCGTGGAAGAGGAACGCAACAACACTAGAGGCCTGGTTTTAACTGTAAGTATACCTAAGGGTATGTGCATAGGAGGAAGGCACGTAGAGTGGTGGAGGCCAGAGATGGGTTATATTGATGACCCTAAGAAGGTGTTTCACGCATTGTTCCAGAGTACACTTTCGGTGGAGGAGCTTGTATGCATGTCATCTTTCAACAAGGAGGCTGCATACTCATGGACAATGAAGATGATATCTTGGGAAATAGAGTCCAACCTTGATGAACTAGAGTTTGAGGTAAGCTAAGGGGAAATAGTAACATTGCCAGGACTAGGAGAAGATAACCCAGTGGTGGATACCTAATAGCTCTCGGATGAACAATTGAGAAATGTGCTTAATAAAGTCTCTATTGATATAGAAGTTAGAATCTTTGGGTGAAATGATAGGATCAGGGATCTAGAAGGGAGTGAAGGAGAAGGAAGAAGAGCTAGCTACATTAACCAAGGAGCTGAGATAGGAAAATTTAATCAATGCCCAGTGGTAGTGGGAATTGAAGGATGAAAAGGCCAAGGTGAGCGCTATGTACAAGAAGGTAGAATCCATTAACGAGGCCATACTATTAAAGCATCTGGACCTGGCATTTCCTGCACAGTAGTATGGATCTACTTTGGGATGCCCGGAGGATTTCACCATAGTGCTCACCATGGAAAGATAGCCGCCAGCCTTAGAATCTGTAGAAGAAGTGGTTGCGCACTTTGAGAGGGAAGATAAGTTGAAAATCATAGCGCTCATCATAGAGTACAAAAAGTGCTTGTTGATGTAAGGGCCACTTCCCGGACTATTGAGGCTACGTACAAAAATTGTACAGATAGAGACAAAGTGGTAGGCACCCTGGTTGCCACTCATGAGGTAGAACTCAAGGAGTTCCAGGAGAAAAACAAGGGGAATAGGGTGGAAAGAGACAAAATCCTTGCCGAGGTTGAGAAGAAATTAGAGGCCATTGAAACCTTATGGGTTTCAATCAAAAACCAGTTAAAGGAGCTATATCCGCATATCACCCCGTTATCACCCTAAAATTTCCCTTTAATTTCTAAGTCTAAAATTGCAAAATTTTTGAGTTATTGCCCTTAAAGTATGCTTGAAAGAGGTATTTTTGAATTTGGAACTTTCCAAGGACTTTCAAACTCATGAAAATCATTTCATCAGATGGGAAATTTCTTCCCCTTTCCAAAAAGGTAAAGAAGTCCTCCTAACTCCTTGTACTTTTTAAGTTATGGCTCGGCGGGCCTAAGTTGGAAAATTTTCCCTTTGGTGGATTGGTGGAGATGTGGAGGTATTTGTGCACTTTGATCTTTTGCAAAAAGCTAAGTTGGTGAGATTTGGCCCGTGATCCCAGTAGGGAGAATTGAAACAAAAATCCCCTAAGGACCATAATCATTCAAAGGCTACCACGTGTCCAAAGGGAGGATCGGACCTGTAAGGTGATGGAGAAATTCAAGATTTTTAACATTTTAACCAAAAGGTTAAAAAGTGTTAAGAGGATCCATTTTCTCTCAACCGCAACCAATCAAACAACACCACGTGTCCAAGCGAAGTAGTGGGTTAGCGGAGGAAAACAATTTTTTACACATTTTTAAAAAAAAGGTGAAAATGTTGAGACAAGAGCCACGCACCCACTTCCAACCAGATTTTTCCATGTGTCTAGATCGAGTCGAGTTATAGGCCAAGAGAGGTAAATGAGTTTTTGTGACTTTTTGTAGAAAAGGTCAAAATGCTCAGAATTGAACGACGATCCTATTTCCAATCATAGCCCTCCACGTGTTCCAAAGTGCCAAAGCACAAAAATTCACCAAAATGAAAGGGGATTCCCCCATGCCCACTCCAATCTTCTCCTTCCATGTGGACGGTCTGATTTAAACGTTTTAGCAGAAAATTGATGGTTCATATCAAAACTGACAACTAATATGTAATGTATGTGTTTTCACGTAAATTGGTTTTCTCGCCATGGTTTTTCTTTGTGAATGGATGAATTTGAAAGGTCAAAACGGATGAAATTCATTTAAAAACCATTTTTTCACATGTAGGAAGTTATAACCACTTTTCACGAGCTATTTGATGGGTTCTGGAAGCCATTATCGGGTTGGATTTCTGAAATGTCAAGACTGTAATTTTGGATCGTAAAATCAATGCAAGATCTTTTTATGCTTTCCTCTATTTCTCCTTCTCCCTCTGTTCTGATTTGTGAATCGTTCAATTAATAATGTGATAGGAAACTTTGTGTTCTTATGAATTCAATCTCAAAGAAATTTGTGTCTTGTGTGATTGCACCTGGTAAAACGTGAATGGTTTTTCTCTGTGTTTCATATATTCAATGTAATTAGGGGATTTCTCTGTAATCTATTCTCCCTGAAAGTATTTCCTCCTTCTTCCACTTTCCTCCCATGCATTCCTCTATTCTCTTGTGCTGATGTTTTTCTCTATTAAAAACACATTTTCAATGTATCAGAAGCCCACCAATTGATGAAAATTGTATATTTGTAAATAGTTCCTTTTCTAGTTTTCAATAAGGGAACCTCTCCCATCAAAGAGGAGGGACTTGTTTGTCCCCTAACTATGGTTTCATCTAAAGTGAAAATTTGAAACCCAACATTTTTTGGTGACTCCGTTGGGGAATGATTTCAATAGATTCCTTTCTAAGAAGAACAACAATTTGATCATTCCATTGATCTGGCGACTCTGAGATACACACGTGGTAGAAGAGCTCTTGGAGTTGAAGATTCTCAATTTCAACTTCGAAGTAGCAGGGTTTTCCTCTTCCTTCAACGGGAGAAATAGAAGAGCTCATTCTACAAGCACCCCTTGTTGAAGATAAAACCCTTGGGAGTGGAATATCTCAAGAGCAACTCAGCCCTAATCTCTATGCTTTGATTCTTGTTGGTGTTTTAGTTCCTCTTCAAGTAGTTTTTCCAAGGATGGCAATTCCATTACCTTGGGGCCACCGAGTTGGTCCCTTGGCTCTTCCACAACCTTTACATGAGTTACCTAGGGGTAACAGAAAGAATTTTCCCAAATTTAGGGGTGATGGGAAAGTGCACCCTGATGAACACATTGTAGCCTTCATTATTGCATGTGGAGTCCTCGGTGTGGAACATGAAGATGTCTCTATTAGGTTGTTTGTGGAGACCTTACAAGACAATGTAGTAGATTGGTTTTACCATCTCCCTGCTGGAGCAATCACAAATTAGACAACCATGAGAACAAGATTTGAGAACTGTTTCAAACTTGCAGAAGATGTGCATGCTCTACTTTCCCAAATTTCTCAAATAAAAAAGGAACCATAAGATCCCATGAGATAATTTGTGGCTAAGTTTAATAATATGATCAATAAGATCCCACAAGATACTATGCTTGTGGATTGAGATCCAAAAATGTTTCTTTTGAATGCACAAATACCTTAAGTAAGCTATGCTCGAGGAGAGCCAATCTATCAACTTTGGATGAGGATCGGAGGCTATCGGTTAACATGGATGATGACTTGATCATGTCAGGAAAAATAAAAAGAGAATCCCATAAATCAAAGATATCATGTTATCCCTCTTCTACTAGAGGTAATTTGGATCAGTTAGTAAAAAGATGGCCAATGACCTCACTACAATAAAAAAATAATTGGGTCAACATGCTCCATACCAGGATATTCCAAGGAAGAATTTTCATCCTAGGAACAGACTACCTTCTTCTCAAACCAGGTTAGAAATTGAAGGTCCACCTCTAAAAGTGCCTATCAACACAACATGTGAAGTCCTTGAACCTGATGATGAAGAAGAGAATGAATTGTATGATGATCAAGAAGAAGATGTTGATGAAGAGTTGGAGTAGCCTGGAGGTTCTAGAGTCAACTTCCTCACCACTGAAGGTGTTGATGATGAGGATGATTATAATGATATAGTGGTTGACATGAACAATGAGTCATATGTTGTCATGACTCGAGAATAGACCAGAAAAAAGGAGAAAGTTGTGTAACCTACAAAGAAATCAAAAGAGTCTTATAATACTATTCTAGTGATTGCAAAGAGAGGTTCTCCTATCCCCACCACCTCCACACAAAAGGTAATATCTGCTAGTTTTTCTCCCTCCAATTTTGCTTCTAAAGCTTCTACTGTGTCAAATGATAAAGTTGATAGGGCTAAGGTCTCTTCCATTTCTTGTAATGATACCCCATCCACATTTGGATCCTTTGATATTATTGATCACATAAAGAGAACTAAGGTTCAAATTTCTGAGGCTGAGTTTTATCAAACCCATCCCAAAGCCTTTGCCAAAATGGTTGATTTTGTCAACTCCAAATCTAAAATCCCATCCCATGTTTCCAAAGGTATTTTTCCAACTCCTTCCCCTTCCCAACAAAATCTTGTAGTTGTTTTCACATCACCCAATGAGAAAATCAGACCTTTCTATGTGACTCTCCTTATAACAGGCCACAAGCTTAGTAATTGTGTTATTGATTCTAGAGCATTTGAAAATGTAATGCCTACTAAAGTAGCTCATGCCTTGGGCCTCACTCTTACCTGCACATATGGTTCTTGTTATTCCATGGAGAGTAGGAAGTTCCTTTGGTTGGGAGGATCAAAGATACACAAGTAGCTTTCACTACTTGGCTAGAGAAGAAAGTCTTGGCTACCATCTTGGTTGCTGACATCCCTCCTTCTTATGGAATGTTGTTCAAGAGAAATTTTTATAAGGATGTGGGAGGAGAAATCAAAATGGATTGGTCACATTCCATTATCCCAATCAATGGTAAGATGAGGAAGTTGCTTCTACGAGAAGCGGTGAGTATATTGTGTAAAATATAGATGATCCAAAAGCATAAATATTATATGCAGATATTGGGCATAATAATTACATGGTCATGTAAACTGATGAGGTAGGTCAACCAAATGAATTTTTGATTGATTCTAATGGTTTCTAGATTTTGGAATTTTATAGAGGCTGCTCTTTAGTTAGTTCGAAGCTTTCATGTTGCTAATCTCTCCCGAAGGCAAGGTTCATTCTTTCTTATCTAAACTCTATTTTGAAAATTCAAATGATATAGCTGGTTATAAATCTCTCATCCTTGGTTTGAAAAGTGAAAAGGAAATGGGAGTAAGAAATCTTCTTGCCCATGGAGATTTAGATATGGTTGTAAAACAAGCTATAAATCTTTGTCAAGTGGAGAATAGAAGGATGAGGTGTTACAAAGATCTTGTTTTGGATTCTATTGGATTGTTAGATGATTTCTCCATTGAATTTGTGCCAAGAAGAAATAATTATAAGGTTGATATTTTCACTTATATAGAATCTTTGTTGTTTCCTCTCCCAAACTCTTTGGACAATGAATGCAAAATTCCTTGAAACAAAAAAGAGAATGTTCCATTTCTTAATACTACTCTTTATGACTCCTCAAATTTTTAGGTACTCATCCCTCTACATTATCTCCATTTCAACAATGAATTCCTTTCTTTTTCTCCATCTGAGTTATGAAAATGTAACACTTCTTCCGACAATGAAGAATATTAACAACTCAAAACTCCTTTCCAATCTGCAATAGAATTTGTGGAAGATAGGTCATGCCGAGGCTGAATGTTTTTGTTTTGAAAGAAATGATCCTATGCTTGTGGAGGTGTATGCTTTTCATAAAAGGATGGATCATACTTTTCTCTTTCCCATGGTTGAATAATTTCAATTTATGGAGATGAATATTGTTGTCAATCATCCTGTTTTTGTTTCGAATTCTTTCCATGATAAACAAATGTCCGTGCACTGTAAAAATGAAATCGGTGAAGGCATTAATTCTCCTATTATTTTTATGATAAAATATGTGCACATGGATCTTTTGGTAGTCTCCCAAAAAGTATAGAAGATGGAACTTCATGCTTGGAATATTCTCTTCAAAATTCTGATTTTAACATCTCTGTTTCAACATATTTTATTGAGTGTTGGAAGAATGAAGAAGGCATGTTCTCTAAGGATAAAACAACAAATATTCATGTTGAAGGAAATGATAATGATGAGTCATTTGGTGCTTCTTTCCCAATTCTATTGAAGGTTGTTACAAGGATTTTGTTTTGGAAATACATGGGTTTCAAGATTTGTGTCATGATAGTTGTCAAACTTATCACATAGATGTGATCAACAGTTTAATGAAGCAAGGATTTGGTGTTGCAAAGATTGGATCTTGCCTTGAATCTAATTTTATTAATTTGGTAGAGTATAGAGATTAGTTTGGAAGAAGCCATGAATTATATGAGATTTTGGATGGCATCATTCTTTCACAACAGAGAAGCTTTGGGCGGTATTCAAATGTTCACAAGAATTGGATGTTTTCAATCTTATGTATCATTATTTAGGTGGCCTTCTTGTCTCGGTTTTTATTTTCAATCCACATAGTATTCACATGAGGTTTTGGTATGCTCAATTACTCATTTTCAAGTCATGGGTATCTCATACCTTTACTTGTTTATTCCACAAAGGTAATTATTTTTCCCATCCTATCTCTAGAGTTGTGTAAGTTCCTAGGTGATTAGGGAGTCCGTTTGTACATTGTGTATAGTCTTTGTTTTTATTTTGGTTCCTTTCCTACCTTGTGTGTGTCATTTTGTATTGGTTTTTCCTCTTGACTCTATCACCCAATGGATAAGGCACTAGTATTCATTTCCTAGGGTTGGTGTGTTGTTTTTGATCTTGCCTTGTTCCTTTGTTTCAAGCCAAGTCATCCCCAAAATAGCCAGTTGTTGTCACCCTCAAATTTCCCTTTAATTTCTAAGTCTAAAATTGCAAAAAAATTGAGTTGGTGCCCTTAAAGTATGCTTAAAAGAGGTATTTTTGAATTTGGAACTTTCTAAGGACTTTCAAACTCATGAAAATCACTTCATCAGATGGGAAATTTCTTCCCCTTTCCAAAAAGGTAAAGAAGTCCTCCTAACTCCTTGTACTTTTTAAGTTATGGCTCGGTGGGCCTAAGTTGGAAAATTTTCCCTTTGGCAGACTGACGGAGATGCGGAGGTATTTGTGCACTTTTATTTTTTTGAAAAAATCTAAGTTGGTGATGAGATTTTTCCCATGGTCTCATGGGAGAATTGAAACAAAAAGAACCTAAGGACCACAATCATTCAGAGGTTGTCATGTGTCCAAAGGGAGGGTCGGACTTGCGGGGCGATGGAGAAATTAAAGGTTTTTAACCTTTTAACCAAAAGGTTAAAAAGTGTTAAGAGGATCCATTTTCCCTCAACCCACAGCCAATCAAATGATGCCATGTGTCTAAGCGGAGGAGCGAGTTGGTGGAGGAAAACAAGTTTTTGTGCCTTTTTGTAAAAAACGTAAAAATGTTTAGACGAGAGCCATGCACCCACTTCCAACCAGATTGTGCCACATGTCCAGATCGAGTCGGAGCTACGGGCTAGTGGAGGTAAATGAGATTTTGTGACTTTTTGTAGAAAAGGTCAAAATTCTTAGAATTGAATGGCGATCCTATTTCCAATCATAGCCCACCACGTGTCCAAGTCAAAAATTCAAGGTGGGGCTGCGGGGAAATTTTTTCCAAAGTGCCAAAACACAAAAATCATGAAAATGAAAGGGGCTTCCCCCACGCCCGCTCCAATATTCTCCTTCCATGTGGATGGTCTGATTTGAATGTTTTAATAGCAAATCGACAGTTCATATAAAAACTGGCAAATAAAATGAAATGTCTATGTATTCACATAAATTGGTTTTTCGCCATGGTTTTTCTTCGCGAATGGATGATTTTGAAAGGGCAAAAAGGATGAAATCCATTTAAAAACCATTTTCTCACCTAGAGGAAGTTATAACCACTTTTCATGAGCTATTTGATGGGTTCTGGAAGCCATTGTTGGGGTTGGATTTCTGAAATGTCGAGACTGTAATTTTGGATCAAAAAATCAATGCAAGAGCTTTATCATGCTTTCCTCTATTTCTCCTTCTCCCTCTGTTCTGATTTTTGAATCATTCAATTAATAATGTGCTAGGAAACTTTGTGTTCTTATGAATTCAATCTCAAAGAACTTTGTGTCTGTGTGATTGCACCTGGTAAAACGTGAATGGTTTTTCTTTGTGTTTCATATATTCAATGCAATTAGGGGATTTCTCTGCAATCTATTCTCCCTGAAAGTATTTCCTCCTTCTTCCATTTTCCTCCCCTGCATTCCTCTATTCTCTTGCGCTAATGTTTTTCTCTATTAAAAATGCATTTTCAATGTATCAGAAGGCCACCAATTGATGAAAATTATATATTTGTAAATAGTTCCTTTTCTGGTTTTCAATAAGGGAACCTCTCCCATCAAAGAGGGGGGACTTGTTTTTCCCCTGACTATGGTTTCACCTAAAGTGCAAATTTTAAACCCAACACAAGAAAAGAATGGACGCGTTGGAGGATATATGCAAAGAGGTGGAGGAAATCACAAATTCTATGAGTGCGCAAGGAGATGGACTAAATTTTGGGGAGGTAAGCACCCTGGTTGGTGACCTCTATCAAAGAGCACAGAATGAAGTTGATGCCTGGAACAAATTGGAGGTTGACTTGTAAAAGGATTTTCCCAGTCTGTTGCAATTATTTTTTCACTCTCCCATTCTTTCTTCTTTCGCATTCTTTCATCCTCTTATTCTTTTTTCCTGGCATAAGCCTATTTGTATTCTTTCTCTCACTAAGGGAAGTGTTCCCATAGATGGAGAATAGGTGTAGTGTGGGGTGATGTTAGGACCCTAGAATATTGAATAAGCACAAAGGCACGTAGGCACACAAGGTCCCAATTAAAGAAAGGTGTGCAGGACAAAGCACGTAAGGAAGGGTTTTAGAAAAGGGCTTAAGGAATCCCATGTTGCGTACGATGTGCGCGGATAGAACCAAGGGTTCAAGACTTAAAAAAATTGGACATAAGGGGTAGAACATGTTAAAATCATGACTGATCATTTTGCATGGATAAGGTGCCATCCCGACAACAAAGTTGGCACGGGAAGGAGCATGCCTGTGGTAGAATATTCTAGAAGCACATCATGGAATAAAGTGGGAAGATCAGGCCTAGAGGAGCATGCTCACATGAAGGACCACATTCAGACACTTGGCATTGGATCGAGGGCCGTTGGAGGATGAGTTGGTAGTCCAGAAAAGCTATAAATACAAGCATCGTAGAATAAACAGAGAGACCAAGAGTGTGGGAGTAGCTCTGCAGAAATACCGCAAGAACTCTATTAATGGATAGTTGCATTCGGGAGAGGATGTATTAGGCACGAGGATTGTAATTTTCTTTTTGGTAGCTTAGTTACATAATTATAGTTGTAATGCATGACTACGGTCTACTTCTCTATGACACTTTGTAATGGCTCCATGGATGTATTCTAATTAAAAAAGAAGAACTAGCCTTATCATCAAAATTCAAATATGTAGTTGGGTCTAAAGACTTCATTCTTTCCTCAACATAGTCAGAATCCAAAGATCACATGATCTATTTGACTTGGTTGCTATGACCAAAAGGCCATGAATTAAAATCATACCTTGGATCAATGGAATTGATCTAGGGTAATGTTGTTCGAGAATGAATAATTAATGAAAAAAACCAAATTTCTCTATTCAAGCAATGAATTAATTTGGCATAAGGAGGTGGATTGCTCCATTAATCTTAGAAAAACACGACAAACCTGTACTGCTCAATAGATGAACTATTTTCTACTACAAACATGATTTCTAAAGTCATAAGAGTACATTGTCTTAAGACAAAGTCACCTGTCAACATTTGTACATTCTAAAGTAGAAGTCAAGTATAGGTTCCAGTCATGCTAGAGGCATTACAATTATAAAACTCATGACACCCTAGAGTAGGGAAATGAGACATCATTTCCTTTCCTATACTTCTCCTATATGGGTTATTCAATAAAGATCAAAATTGAACAAAAATTGGTCTTTATACCATCTGCAATCATTGGACATCTCGAGGATGTAGTTAAAGTTGAAGGGTAAAACTAGAACTCTATCCCTACACTCTTCCTCTGATATAAAGGCATTCAAATCCTTTCATTATTCAAACAACATATAAAATTGGGTATGGGACTAATCACTTCCTCAACCCTTCAAAATGTTATCTTCATAACACAATCAAAATATTAAAATTATCCAAATAAATTTGTTAATTCTTTCCATAGAGATCCTTATCACATCTCATTATCTCTATTTACACCATATGGATCGACACACCAATCCATGGTTCACCATGCTACATATTATTCTATGAATACTTCTATAACAGGGATTCTCGGGATTTTCACATAGGTATGTTCCTTACTTCCTTTACACTACTTGAATTTCATTCAAATAGAATAAATGGGGGAAATGTAGACATAAAATCACACACTTACTACTATATTACTATGTCAACAAGTACTAATGTCAAGGAATTATGGAAATTTTCCCTTCCGCATACTCTATGGGGTATATGGATTGAAATGAATAACATGATTTTCAGGAACCAGGGATCTAACCCAAAGAAGGTGGTGAAGCTAATCATCAAGAACCTTAAATATAATTTCCAAACTATCAAAATTATGTAAAACCTCCATCCTATTTTGATTTCAATATTCTTAATAATCTAAATCTCATGATTACAAATGAGGAAAATAGAAATGAGAGGGAAGATAAGAAAAAGAAGGTAAAGTGGAAATTCCCCCCATTTGGTTGGTGCAAACTAAATTTTGATGGTTCGGATACGATTAGGAAGGAAAGGATAGGTGGTGGGATAATACAAGACCATAAGGGGGAATTCCTTATGGAATATGTTGGTTTGATTGGGAACCACTCTAATAACCATGTCGAAGCCATAACTATGTTATGGGGATTAAAGCTAAGTGAATCTATGAACATACAAAGCCTAATAATTGAAGGGGACTCCATGTGTGTGATTAATGCTCTTAATCACAATGATAACATAGGATGGAAGCTTAAAAACATCATTAGGGAGGCCAAATAGATGATGGGACAATTTGAGAGGGTCAAGATACAACACATGTTTAGGAGTGGGAACAAGAATATGGGTGGACTAACTAATAATGGAAATGATCTTTAGGGATAGATGAGTTGGAAACATGAGGAGTTACCTTGGAATCATATCAAAAATTGATTAATGAAGACAATATTTGCTGAAATTGTGTTTCATAATTATATGGAAATGTGGGATAAAACTCATGTGAATGTGAATAGAAATTTAGAGAGGGTGTCTAAAGCCAACATGGTGTCTAATATTTGATTTTGTTCCTTTTCTTCTTCTAGCTTGATATGACAACTAGTTTATGTGGTGGGAAAAAATGGGTGGTGATAGAGTGATAACTAAACCCACTACTTATATGCATTTGAAAAGGGATGGTACTCTGTGGTGTCTCCTTTGATGGGGTGGTTTTTTCATTTTTATTAAAAATTACAGAGCCATGATCCACAACTTGCTAATGAATTTGGGAAAGCTTGGGAGGAACGCTGAATAAACATGAGGGGCACCAAAATTTAGGTCAATGAGATCACTATCACAGAGCCACCGGTATGTCAACACATGGTCTTAAAATGTTTAAAGATAAAACTAGGAAAAACATGAAATTTCAATCTTCTTTGGCTATGGGGAAAATATTATTCAGTATGATGATGGTATTGCCAGAACATTTTTTCTAGGTAGGTGGTCAGATGTTTGCCTTGTGGTGATGAAATACCTCACTCTTGAGGGTAAATTTAGGAAGCTTTTCTCTTATCACTTGTCCATTTTGAATTATCTTTGTAGAAACCAGGAAATTATCTTCCCATTTTTCCTCCTTTTGTCTTTGAATAGTTCCACTGAAGAATACCAAAATGATAAGCTAGAAACCCCTCTTCACCATGGTTTAATTATTTTGATTTTTAAGAAAGGGAGAATCCTTATACCCCTCACCCTAAGGAACAAAGTGAGGATTTGGATAATGAGACCTTGGCTTCTCACATAAAAAAGGAAAAAGGGGAAAAAACAAGAGGGGCTGTTGGCATAGCTGACATTCTATGTGACATGAAAAAAGGTGACCAGGCAATGGAGGAAAGTGCTAGGAATAGGGAGAGAGCTAGAGAAACTGTTGATTAGAAAGATTACATTCTTAGAGAGGAGTCTATTGTGGACACCATTTTGGTTGTCAACAAGAATTTGGTTCAAGAAGTCAAGGATTTCCACAAACAAATTGAAATCCAAAACAGGTGTATTGGTAGTTTGAACATTGATATCATTATGAAGGAGTAGAGGATATTTATTCTTCGAGATTAGATTGCCAAAATGGAAGTGAATATTTAAGAGGTTAATATGTAGTTGGAAATGAGTAGTACTGATGAGGAAGATGGAGGAAAAGAAAAATGAAAAAATTCCTTCTAAGGTCACCATCAAGTATAAAGGGAATAAGTTGGCCGAAACTCGCAACAAAAGAAAATATTCTCATAGAAAGATGGATTCCCTTTTTCTACACTTTTCTCTTTGTTCCTTTCTTAGGGTTCTTTGTGGTTATTTTCTCTAAGTACTATCTTTTAAAAAACAAAATTGTATCTCTGTAATACTTAGACCTCTTTTGATCTAATTTGTTGTTGTTTGCATTTTTTTCAAACCTGTTTGATGATGTGATTTTGGATATATTGTTTGGCCTATGTGCCTTGGCTTCTTTTTGTGTAAAGGGTTTTTAGTCCCTTCAAAACTAAATCTTATTACCAATCTAAAAACTATGTCATCAATTATGAAAATTTATATAAGGATCTCAAGCGAAAAGAGTAGTAATTAGTAACACATTCCCTTGTCCCTCCCCTTTGTTTTCATTGCATTTTTGTATTTATATTTTATATCTATCACCTCTTGATTCTATCACTCCCACATTGTTTTTGGTCAGGTCGGGAGGATCCTTGTTTGTCAGCTTTTTTCACATTTGTTGTCATTTTCTCCATGACACTAGTGCATGTCCTGGACACTATCGCCAAGAGCACTTGTACCTAGGTTTGGGTGCTCTTTTCCTACTTATTTGTTTTTCTTATCTTAACATTTGCGGTCAATCATTCTTTTTATTCTTACCTTATCCCAAGGTCCTAGTCGGAATATCGTGTTACTAGCGTCAAAATCTAAATAAGAGATCCCTATATAAATATATCATATATACCATTATTAGGGGCTGAAAACTATCAAAGGATATACATGCAAAGGTAATACATTCTTAGGGATGATTACATCTGCATACACTACATAGGAGGTGTTTCTTCTATTCCATCCACACATTTTACATTCTATCAAGCCGTATTCCACTATCTTGGCATCATTGACGTGAGGGAACCTAAGGACACTATTGCACACATAATCACATAAAACTATATTGGGTCCGAGATGTAGTACAAGACTCGATCATAAGATCACTTGTTTTAAAGTTAAGGATAGTTTGACCCCCTCATTTTGCATCCATTTTTAGGGTTTGATGTGATTTTAAGGGTTTTATAGGTGGATATTATATTACAAAGTTACCGGTGACATCTGTGGGAGTTGTGTGAAATACTAGCGATAGGAAGAAAAGATCAAAGACAACCTCATGAACCTCATAAATTCGAATCCACGAGTTTATGCATAGATCCTAGCACATAGAGAGGATCCTAGCATGGAAGTGCCATAGTACAAGCCTAAGCACCTTGATCCTTACACATCTTAAACTTCGTAATTTTTGTGTGATGTTGTGATAGTTTACCAGTTCCATTTACATATTTTATGGCATTATCCACTTCAATATTTTATCAAATATCAGCTAAGTCATTCTTCCTTTTCTATTACACTTAGGGTTTTTATTTTTATTAGCTTATATACTTGTATTGTAGCATTTGTTAATCATTAGTGACACTGCACTTTAAATTTAACAAATATTTCGATTTTGTTAAATCATCATGCACTATTGTGAATGTTTCTTGCTAGCATGAAGGATGAACACTATTGCTTTGAAGATGTGCACTAGTGTGAAATGCTCTAGCGTGATATAAATTTTGCTAACGTAGCCATAGAGTGTGTTAGTATGAAAATAAGTTCATTAGTACAATAAAAGTGCACTAGTGTAGTTTCTCAAAATTTTAGGATAATTCGGAAGAAATTTGAAGACTATAAAAGTGATTAGAAGATGAAAAATGAAGAAATGATGTTATTGTTTTGTGTTTTGGGTGATGTGCGTGCAGAGAGAAGGATCTTTGATGTGTGTGAGTGCCACAAATGACAACGGGCCTTTGAAATGATCTTCTCTTGATGTGAGTAGAGAGGATCAGTTGTAGTGCTTGAGGTAACTGGATTGTACATCAAAAAGTTACCACATATTAGATTGGATCATGACTGCTAATAGCACTAGCAGAGTGATGGCGTAGTAAGAGTGAGACTTTCTAGGGACCCTTTGGAGAGATGACTGTTACATTACAGGATGTTTATCGGATCATACGGTTATGATATAGGAAACTTTGTAGTATATGATAATGATATCTTGATCAGATTTAGGGACACATCTATGACCTATTCCTCTAATAGGATATACCTAGAAAGGGGATGAAAGTTCACTTATACAGATGTTTCAAGAGTAGGAGGATAACATATGTTCCTATGTACCTTATGGATCTTATCAAAAATACTTATTTCTTGATAATACCAGGACCTATTTCCATCTTGGATTGATACGTGTGGTGGCCCGATTGATTGGATGGTGATATTTTCACATGAGGCCGCACATACTAGCTCACCTATATAGAGACTTGCATTTGATTGCATACGAGATGGATGAGGAGCTTGAGTCTTATGACCCTATTACAGATATGGGATTGGGATCACATTGTGGTTAGACATCCATTAGGTATCCTATAAGATAGATATCAAAATAATACCTCATGATGAGGTTGGGAGATATTGGGAGATGGATTCATAGGTCACTTAGGGAATATCACCTTCTACATGAGAGTGTTCGATGACTGACTACGTATGGTTACTTGAAGACCATAATGATTATACAAGTGGCACACAAATGTGACGAGAGATTATCATTACAAAGCTTGACCACTAAATTATAGGAAGTCACAACCACTTTAAGGAGTGGTATAGAGTTGGTAGGGTATAACACCAACTTGGTGTTATCTATGGGATCCCACCTAATGAGAGATGGTACACGTAGGTAGCACAAAATAATTTTGATTTTAGAACCTTGGTTAGACAAAGAATATCCTTTCCCAACTTTAATGGATTTTTCCCATAGGTATGGAATACACAATGGTAGGTAGTGGATCTTGAGACCACCTATAATTACCCATCTTGGTACATGATGGAGTTTCCAAGGTGGATCACTATTTTGTAGGCGATTATAACAATATGTATAATAACAAGAATGATTGGTGTTAGAGGAATAAAACTATGAGATAGGTATGAATTAGGATAGTAGGAGGTTGAGGTTTGTAGAGAGGCATAGGCATAGGCACACGGCTAGGGACCATAGTTTCCATAGGTAAAACAGGTTCCATAGGTTCCTATACACTAGCCATTAATGAAAAATGTGCCATAATGGTCATTGATTGAAAAAGTTCCTTATCGGTAGGTTTACAGTGTAATAGGTAATCATGTAGCATGTTATATGTATACGAGTTATACAGAGATACCTCTATAGGGTTAACCATCACCAACCCAAGTAGGTAGTCCAGATATTTCAATAGGTCATGGGGTGACGGGGATGGAGATGGGGTTGTACAAGGGCCACCCACAAATACCATTTCCTTAATTAAAAGTTATACCTTCAGAACGTGGGCCATCGGTGATAGATTTATAGTTACATTAGGATTTTTCTATGCTACAAGGATATGTAGCATTTATCACATTCTAGACTATGTAGAGGTAGGTAGAGCAGGGATCCACATAGAAGGTTGCTTTAAGATAGTAGCTATAGTAGGAACTCACTATAAGATATCATCTCGCACCTGAGAGAGATCATATTTTGATTGATAGGACATAGTTAAGAGTATATGTGGCTTGCATTACATGAGAGTGTGATGCTCTACATCTTGTAGTAGTGGTGGCAGATCTAATGACCTTGTATATGATTTTGTAGTAGCTTCCTGAGAGACTCAATATTACAGAGGTTTATATCGGTATGTGGTTCCCAGAGGTCAAGAGGGTACCTTTTTATATCTAGATTTTAGGTAGTAGGTTAAGGTCAAATAGACCATCCATATTAGTGAGATCGGTGTAGATGTACCCACCTAGTCATAGGCATAAATTTGGGTAGTCGACATTGAAAAGAGTCAAGGTTTACTCATTTATTAGATGCATTATATGTATAGAATTATTTTTGCATATGGATCCAGATGAAGGAAATTTTTTTGACTTGATGTATATGTATTTTTTTGTATATTCCTTGAGATTAAGGAACACATTTTTGACATGATGCCAATGATGGCTAGTTTATGTATCTTATTATATTGAGACATATTTTTATATGGACATGGATGATTTTTAACATGTATGATGATGGAATTTTATGTATATAGCATTTTGATTTATGAGATAGTATTTTAGCCCCTGTTTTTATTATATTTCATCATGAGTGGGGATTAAAAATAATCCTTGTTGTCATATTGATGATATGATGTGATGTGTTATCTTAGCATACATGTTGATTTTACTTTATGATGATGTAACTTATCATGTATTTATGATATATGATGATGTGATCGATAGAGGGGATGATATAGATGAGAACGATGGCATAATAACACAAAATGTACAAGGAAAAAACATAAGCATAAGGAACATGTCATCAAATATAATATATACACATGTTAAACAACACAAAATCGTAACAATATATAAAAATAAACAAGAAGGAAAACATACCCAATATGAACAAGCATGAATTAAGTCACACCAAAGTTATATGTGAACTAGGATTTGAATAAATGAGATGCAATTAGTATATATCACAACAACATTCTAGAAACATAGTTTAAGAATTAATCTAGCGAATCCCATGTAGACTAATCTAAAATTATGCAAGACAACACATTCCGTGTTCAAAAAAGAAAACAAAACTATGTGAAAACAAAAAACATGAAATAAAAACACTTATTTGTTGTGTTGGAACATTTTTATACGTTTTGTATGGTTTTTTATTTTCATGAGACAATTTTATACTATTTTTTAGGTTGTTTTAGTAAAACCTATTTGAACTTTTTGTATTTTGAAGTTTTTTCGAAGCTATATATAATAAAATGAAAATGCATGGATTCCCGGTGATAGATGGGAATGTATAAGAGAAACATCCATGTATATGTATAAGAAAAAAATATGCAAAGATGAAAAGATTCCCCAATATTAGATGGGAATGTATAAGGGAAAACTCCTTGCATATATACAAGAGTAGGATCAACCAAATTAAGGCCACGAAGGATAGGCTTAATAGGATCTTGGATATAGGAAAAAAAAATGGCCTAAGAAGAAGTGATCATGCCCTAAGTGTGAGATTCTTGTAAATAACAAACCCTCATATGGTATCGTAAACTAGTTTTTATGAAAGGACTTGTCTAAAGTGCCACAATTGCATGGTTTTCACATTAAGACAAATTTATTTCTCTTTACTTTTTTTTTACTTTTTTGATTTTTCTATGTACCTCCAATAAACGCATAGAAACAATTAAGATTCATGGAATTCATGGGTTCTTGAAGTTCATCACCATTAGGATAGTAAATCTTATAAGAACTTGAACACCATTTAACCACCACAACGTATGGCCCTAACTAGTTAGGTTCAAAATTTCCTTTCTTTACTTGTTGTTTTATTTTGTTGAACTAATTGTATTTAAGAAAAGGTCACCTACCTCAAATTCATAAGGTACGATTCATTTTTTGTAGCTCTTATGCCATCGTTTATGATACACTTTGAGGTGATCTAATGCATGAAGGAAATTTTCATCCAAGTAGTTCCATCTTATTTAGCCTAGCCACTCTATAGTCTTCCTCTTTATCTAGATAATATCTCAAGGATATTTATAAAGAAGGAATCTCAATCTAAAAGGGTAAAATGGAATCAGTTCCAAATACAAGAGACTATGGAGTTACACTAGTATGTTTGCGGATAAATTTTTTTTAATCTTAAAGGGTGAGATGGATTTGAAGATGTCAGTTATGTCTAATTTTAGTAACCATTTTCTCCATGATATTAACAAGAGTCTTATTTGAGGCTTATTCCTATCCATTACCTTAAGTTTAATAGGGGGTATACCATTTCATGGGGCTTATTTGAGGCTTATTCACTTATTTTTTCTTAAAATAATTACCATTATCAGATATAATGGTAGAAGGAATGTCGTAACGACAAATGATGTGACTCATGATAAATTTGGTAATTATTGCGTGCCTGTGACATAAGTAAGAGGAAAAACCTCTACCCATTTTTTAAAGTACTTAGTGGAAGTGATAATGTGATTGTGGCCATCAGAGGAAGTTGGTGTGAGATTCCCTATGAGATCAAGTCCCCATTTTGAAAATGGTCATGGTGTCATGATAGGTTGCAAAGATTATGATGGAGCATATATTAGGTTGTCATGTTTTTGACATAGAAGACATATCTTCACATATTGACAACAATCTATTTACATATTTGGCCAATAATATCCTACTCACAAGAGTTTCTTAAGAAGAACCATTCCACTTGTATGATCCTTGTAGATTCCTTCGTGTACCTCTTTGATCACTACAATGGACTCTTCGGAGTGGATACAATGTAACAAATTCCCATAGTAGCCTCAATGATAGAGAGTTCCCAAAATAGGGTATAGTGGACTATATGTTGGACGAGGTTTTTTTTTTTAGAATGAGTAATGTTGGGAGGAAAGTTTTCATCCCTGTAAGTAATTAAATATATCAAGGTACTATGGGGAAAAGGGGCCAACAAATTCACATACCAAACATGATTTTGAAATTTCATACGTAGGTACCATCAAATTTTCTAAAAATAATGGCATGTCATTATTTCTTAGTGGAATATGTAGAAAATATACAATTGTAGCCATGGAATCTACTTAATAGTTATGTTCTCTTGGTACCTGTTGAAAGGTGATTTCCACAAAGTATTCATATACATTATTTACCATTGACTTGTATGGGATGAGCTTCTCATAATTAACCTTATACTCATCATTTAGTTGTTTAATGATCAGTTGGGAGTCACCTAAAACATTTACTTATTTGATATTCCATCGTATGGTGAATTTCAACCCTTTAATGAGGGCTTCATACTGGGCTATATTATTAGTACACTGGAAACTAAGTTTGAAATCCCGGGAATAAAATAACCTATAGGGGTGATAATAATAAAACCTTATCATGAGACATTAAAGGTGAATGAGCCATAAAAGTATATCTTACATGTGATATATTCCTTAATATATAACATAAAAGAGTCTAGAAGATCGAAACTCAATGGTTCAGTTCTAGGTAAATGATCTTCAATTAGTTGATCCGGGAGCACTTGTCCCTTGATTTCTTTCTAGCTAACATACTCAATATCAAATTCACTCAACAATATGATCTAATTGGACATACTCCTTGTAATCAAGGGTTTATATAAAAGGTACATGAGTGGGTAAAATCTAGATATTAGATTTTTTATTTTATTTAGAAGTTAATGATGAAGTTTTGGAAGGTAAGAAAAAAACCAAGAAATATTTTTCAATTTGCAGATAATCGAGCTCATAAGAGATCAATGTACGAATAAGTTAATATATGGATTTCTATTTTTATTTAAATAATATTGAGCTAGAAAAGATAACTGATTACAAATTAAGTAGCTAATATATATAGAAAAATGGGTTCTCTTGGGGTATGCAGTATAAGAATAGGAGGGTTAGCCAAATACTCCTTAAGTAAGGAAAACACTTGTTGGTATTCAGACCCAGTGAAAATAAACATCTTTCTTGAGAATATGGGTAAATGAATGGAATTTATCTACAAGTTGGGAGATGAATTTATGGATGGCTTGGATTTTACCTTGTAAGTTGTGTAGTTATTTGAGGTTATTAGGAGGAGGCATTTTTTAATAGTTGTGACCTTAGTTTAGTCTACTTAAATTCCTCTTCTAGAAATGATGAATCCTAGTAGCTTCCCGAAATCACACCAAAGACACATTTATTTGGGTTGATTCTGACCTTATAATATTTTAGTTTCGAAAGATATGACGTGAGGATTTTTGATGTTCTACTCTAGTCTTGGATTTACCCAAGATATCATCAACATAATCTTCCATAATATCATTCAAAATGTCATGGAAGATGATAGTCATGGCTCTTTGATAAGTTGTACCTACATTCTTGAGGCCAAAAGGCATGAATTGGTAACATAATGTACCCCAAGGGGTAGTGAAAGAAGTCTTATGTTGATCCTCTTCTACAATCTTTATTTGATTATAGCCTGAAAATACATCCATAAGAGATAACATTTCATAGAATGTAGTTGAATTGACAATCATGTTGATGTTGGGAAGAGGAAAGTCATCTTTTGGACATGCTTTGTTGATGTCCATGAAATCCATGAAAATTATAATACCAATGGGATTATTTTAAACAAGATCTATGCTAAAAATCCATTTTGAGTAGTCAATAAGTCGATGAATTCTAATACTAACAAATTTTCTAACTCTTCTTTGACCAAAAGATCCACATGAGGATGCATTTTCCCTACTATTTGTTTTCTTTTCTTGGAAAATTTTTACACAACCAAGCTATGTAGTACCGGAGAAGGAGCCAAGCCTAGAATTTCTACATAGGACCAAGAAAATACATCTGAGAATTCTTGAAGAAGCATGATTTTTTTTTCTTGCACTAAGAGAGAAGATCCCATTTTAACTATTTTAGGATTATCTTTGGTTCCAATGATAACATAAATAGTCTCCTCTATCAAAAATTTTGATTCATCTTACATGAATGTAGGATCAAGGGGGAGATTGAGATATTTCTTTAAGGATGTCTCAATGATATTGTAACCCATAGGCTAGTCACTTTTAATATCCTTTGATTTTTGAATTTTTTCGTTTGATAGCACCTCAAAGAGGTGATCACTATGGGACTTGGTTTTATTTTTTTACAAGGATTTTTACAATTTATTTTTCCATCATTTTATTTTTTATTTTGTTGACCACAACACCTAGTATGCTTCCAAAAATATGTGTATGTATCAAGGTTGATAGAGAATCCCTTTTTATGGTCACCGATAGGAATGTCATCACGTAGACCCATGAATTCACCAATTGCTTCATCATTCTAAAAAAATCAATTGGTATGTGTTGTTGTTTGTCCCAGTTTATAAGGGATGGGTGAACAAGATTTAATTTGGGGTAGAAGGGGATAACGTGAAAATGGAAGTGTCGGAAACAGGATCATGGAGGTAATGTCTTTGTAAAGACAACATAAGGAATTTGTTTCACTATCATAACCAAAAGAACTATCATCACATTTAGAAGAGGTGGATTTGACTTCAGGAGGATGGGACCCATATGGTCGAATACCAATACCATATCTTTCCATATTTTCATGTGGTGTTGGAAGAGGTTCCCGCACACCCTATTCATCTATGCCACATCCATATCCTTGGTAACCCATGGAATACATCATCTTGTTAGGGATGGAATATTTAGGAGCTTGATAGCAGGAGGCCATCATATCATCAGGAGATCGGGATGTAGAAACTTCAATGATTTTCTCATCCACCAAAATGTCACTTGGAAGAAAAGTGTTGATATTGTAGTGTTGTTAGGATCTTTGAGGTTGAAAAATAGATCTACCACATGTATTAGGTGATAGAGGAATATTGTAAATTAGGACAACATGTTTTATGATATATTTCTTGTAGATTTGGTAGGACATGAGACTTTCATCTCCCATGTATAAAATGGAGATAAAGACGTAGAAGCATCACTTTCACAAGAGCATGGAGTATTAGGATCAATATAGGAGACACAGGCCTCAAAATTAATATGAAAAACTATTTTAGTAGAAGAACATTCATATGTAATGGGAAAATAACCTCATAATGCTCTCGTAAAAATGTAAAGGTTTGTGGGTCCCTAAGAATGGTAAGTGTTTGTCCTTCATGGATGAGTTTCATACATTGATGGAAAGTTGAGGGAATGAACTACATGTCATAAATCCATGGGTGAATGAGGAGCATATTATAGGGTAGTTCCAAGATCAGGACATGAAACTGGGTATCATGAATAGTGGGCCCAACTTCCATAGGAAACATTATGGTTCTAGATGATTGTCACTCTACATTATCATAAGACTTAATGGTGGTTACATTAGTTTCCATCTCTTTATTAGTTTGTCCCAACTATCTAATGATATTTAAGGTATAAATGTTCAAGTCATATCCATTTTCCACAAGTACCCTTTTGATATTCTTATAAGTAAAAATCACTTCAATGTACAAAGGGAGATTTTTGTATGATCATCCATTATAATATTATGTTGGCTAAAGGTAATATGTTTATTAAAAGGAGAAATCTACGCAAATAAGGCTTAGAAGTGTGAAGGACCAATATTCATTGAAAATCCTAAACCATAAAGAGTTTTATAAAGGATGTTCTTATGAAATTTAGATATATTAAGAAGATCCCAGATGAAAATATTTGTAGTAGTCTTCTCAAGTTTCTCGAGGAGATTATAATGACTATCCTGGATGGGTAGGAAGAGGAGGTTATAGAATAATAAGACAAGTGCAAATTCTTTCCATAGCACACTCTTGTGTCTTGATATTAATGGTATTCACATGATCAATAGGAGGATGAACACAACCAATGAGGGAATAAAAAGAATGAGTTTCTTCAACAGTAACATGATTGGCATTTTTATTTTGGGATGACTGACCTTGATCCTACTTTTTCTCTACCTTTTATGTTTAGGAAATGGAATTTATAGATTCCCAAATATTTTTGGAGGTTTTTTGGGTTCAGGAAAATCCATTTCAACATCTCCACTATTTATGAGGTCTTGAATGAAGTGTTTTAACTTCAAACATTTATTTGTGGTATGGCCTTTAACACAATGATATTCACAATATTCATCATCTTTGTACCATGATTTCGGTGCATCGTCAGAAAATGTTATAGTATTGGGGAATTAAACCATGTTCACTACTTCTACATGTTTTAAGATTGATGACAAATAGTCTGTAATAGGAGTGAACACTCAATGTTTAATTTCATGTGCAACTGGTCCTTTGGAAAATTCTAAAGGAGAGTTGTTTTGAACCGCTTAAACACATTTTTAATCTTTCATTCCATCACCTATAAAGTTCTTGTTCTTGTTGAAGAATTTGGATTTTTGGTAGGTTTGGAATCATGGTTATCTCTTTGAAATGGTTTTAAAGTCCCTTTAGCTAGTAGAGCCTTCTCAATTTGACTTCCTTTCTCAATGAACTCTTTGAAAGTTCTTACATAATGCATTTTTAAGTGAAAGGATATTTCAGGATGTAATTTTGGCTCAAATACACTTACAAACTAACCCTCACCATTGATGTAGGAAACCAATAAAGTTTTAGTATGACTAAGGGCTTGTGATTGTTATTGAACAATGACCTCGTTATTTTGGGTTCTTCTTGAGTTTCAAGTGGAGGGGGTTATTCATGATATTCACTCTCACCTTTAGTTTCACAATTAATTCGAATGGGTGGTAGGTGATAACCAATTTTGTTTTTAGGAGGTTATTTTTCTTCATGTTATTTCCTTGACTAAAATTAGAATCATGTCCATGGTTTAATATTTCATTAATAGATCAAAGGGGATGTTCAAATTCTTCTCCTCCATGAAAAATGTTTGTAATAATAATATGATCAAATTCAGGAGGCAATCTATTTCCTAATACTACAATTCGTACTATAAATTGATCTCTATTTTGGAAAATGAAGTTTTCTATATGTGATAGATCAAGTTCAAAGGTATCTCTAGGCATTGTTGACTCATCTCCACTATGGTCCAATAACATTTCTTCTTCAAATAGTGGGTCCAAATTAGTACCAATGAAATTATTTGATCGTAATATTCTATGTATCATTTTTGTAATAAGAGGCATGATAGGAATCATTTTTCTAAGGTGTGAAAAATATGTACAAGTATTAAAATGAACCTAGGCAAAAATAAAGAAGCAAGAAAAGCGTAAATGTCACAAAGAATCAAGGAAAAATCAAACAGTGTAACAATGTAAATGTCAAAAATAATTTTCTAAGGAGATGAAAAATTATGATGAAATATACAAAGAAAAATATATCAAGTTCCAAAAAAGGGATCAATCATAAAATAACCTACTCCCTATGTCTAAATTTTGTCTCAAATATTGTTTTTGATAAGATGACAACACAATTTCAATATTTAAATCAAGTTTTTGGACAAACAAGATTTAAATATTAAAAAGGGGTTGAAGTGATTTTAACAGCATAATAATATAAGGTATACTTAAAACAAGTTTAATACAAACAAGGATCAAGTAATGAAAATGGAGGTTATGAATGTGAGCATTGTAATGATACAATTGAGACACTTATATTAAATTTTAAGAAAAAAATATGTAAGTATCAAAAGGGACTGATCAACGGTGCGAGTAAGTTAACTACAACACCTTTCACAATGCGAGCAACATAATAATATAATTTATACACTTATATCAAGTTTACGAAAACAAGATGTAAGTATCAAAAATGTATTGGTATGATGCGAGAATTCTAATGATGCAAAATGGAAATAAAGATAGAATAACCTTATATATTGAGACATATCAATATGTATGTCAAGAAAAGGCTACCAAAATATTAAGATGTACAAAAATAATTTCAACACTTACATCAATGTCGTAATAAGGAGTGATGTAAGTGGGTACAAAAGTGGTGGAAATGATTTTCGCAACACTTCATGTTTCTCAATTTTTACCAAAAACATCAAAAATAGAACAAGGGAGATAGTATAAGTCATGATGAAAAATACGTGGCGTAACATTGGCAGATTTTTTTTCTATAACAAGGTAGAAACTAGGAAAAATTTTTGCATTGTAAGTTTCGTAATAAATAACATACGGCGAAAACTTGAATGGACTCTTCCCTTGTTCGACTTACAAGGTCTTGACTTTGGGAAATTTTTTGCTTTGTGAAGGATCCTTGAAACATGATTGGATAAGGTCAAGTTGACCCAATGCCAAATGGATCCCTATCCTTTTTCTCAACACTCACCAATAAATTTTCTAAGAGAGGTAAAATTTTATAGAATAAATCCTAGACAAAGGACCATTACCCCATACTCAATTTAATGAATGAGGCCTCACACGGAAAACATTTCATTTGATATTAATGTGGTTAAGCACCATTGGCAACCTGCATACAATGTCATTAGTATTTGTTTCGATTTAGTCTTTGACAAGTGATGAGTCCTATGCACAAAATATTTAGTATTTTTCCATATAAACCCCAATTTTTAAAAAGAGGTTCAATGTTTCTTTTAACTCTCAAGATCACCATAATACAAAAGAGAAGAGAATACATAATATTTAATCCAAATTGAATAACAATGGAAAAACTTTAAATCAATGATCAATTAAATGTTTTTAAAAGATTAATTATCTTAACAATTTAAATGATGAAATTTCCAAATAAACCACAATATTAGAAAATGAAGAACAAAGTTTCTTTTGATTCTCAAGATCACCCAAGAGCACAAGATAAGAGCATACAAAATATTTTATATAAATTAATCAAAATGGAAATACAATATTCATCAAAACATTTAAATGTGTTAGAAAATTATACCAAAAGTAAAACTTGTAAAACAAAATTTATAAACCTTGTAAAACAACATAAACACCAAAAATTAGATTCTATAAATTTTGAAATTCGAGCCCAAAAATTGACAAAGAATTATAGCACAGAAAGAATGCTAGTGCATGAAGGTAAATGGTAGTAGAATGAGAATCTATGATAACGCATACAAAGCAGGTAACACCAACGCACATTGGACAACAAAAAAAACAAATGATGAAAAATAGTTATTTTTGAAGAGATAAAGAACCCAAGTCAATAGTAGCACATTTTCAAACAATGGTATCATAGAGAGTATCTTCACCATCGCAAATATAGGAAACATAAACATATTTCCATATAGGTGAAAAACATAGGAAAATGGTAGTGCATTCCCAAATAATGGTAGCATGAATAAGAGCTACACTAGCGCGTAAATAGGAAACACTAGTGTAAAGACAACCACATAGATGCAAAGAGGATCAATTATAGCACATAATAGAGCTACTCTAGTGCATAAAGAGAAATTTATACATAAATATAGTCAACGGTAATGCATGGAGTCTATGTATCTTCAAAAATATGGGAAAATGACCAAAAATGTCTAAAAGCTCAAATTTTTGTTGATAAGCTTCAAATTCAGCAACACTTTACCTCCTTCACACCTACAAGGAACACTCAACACATGCAAACTCAACAAAACAAGTTAAGAAATACAATTTATATCAACATGTGAAAAAATAGGGGTTAGTAAGAAAAAATGAAACTTAACTACAAAAACTTGAGAAATACGCATGAGATAAAGGATTTTCCCACTAGAAATTCCATATGTATGCATGATAAAGAAGCTAAGTTAATCAATAGAAACTAACACTAAGTAGTTTCAATAACAAATATAATCTAACAAAGCATCGTGATAAAGCCATGGAAAAGGAAAAGCTAACTAATGCATCTAATTAACATGAAATGTTAAACCATCCTTTGATGTTTTCGATGGGGTTTTAAATTTTAATTCCTCCCTTTATTCAGTCCAATGTGACTAGGTGTGATCAAAGGATGCTAGCTCTATGAAGAGGAAGAGATCTCATTAATATGGCTTTATTTCCATGTATGGTTCTTCTCTTACTGGTCTTTACAAGTAGAGGTTAGAAGGGGATTATTGATCAATACACTTTTCAAAGTAAAAATGATCATATCATATGCTAATGTCTTACAAGGACATGGTGTAAATTTGGACAAGGTGTTATAGGTTCTTTATATAGCTTTCCAATTTTGGAGTAGCTTGCAACCTATTGAATGTGGGACAAAGGTAAAGTAGATTAGAAAGGGATAAGTATGATTAGAAGATATTAATAAAGGATTAACAACTCAAGGGATTTAGAGATGATTTAATTAATCAACTAGGATTAAAAAAATAGGCTAAGATAAGATTAAGAAGCCATTTGGAGGTGATTTAGAAGGAAATTGGTAGGATCGGGAGGGTTTGAAAAGGGGTTTAACCAATAAGAAGGCATATTGATTAAATAAAAGGTCGAATGGACTTAATTAACTAATAATGGTTAATTAATTAATTAAAAGATGATTATAACTAACGAAGTGTCATTAAGCGACATCCAAGATGGGGTGAAGAATAGTTAATCAACAAAGAGTTGTTAACTAAATGAAATGAAGGGGAATGTTATCTAATTAGTAGTAAATCACTAATTATAATGAAATGATGGGACATAGGATAAATAGTGCAATTTTAGTATTAGAACTACATGGTAAGATTTAGGTGTCTACAACATGCATGGAAAACCTTAAGGGTGTAGGAATGAGATAGAGAATACGAGTTGAATGGTCTTGTTGTGACTTTATATAGTTATAAAATTCTTCAAGGAAATAAGAAAGGGTCATGTTTACGTGTGTGAAAAATTGATAATTTTATTGCGAGGATCAATGAAGTTACTCATACATAGAAGATCTAGCACACCGATTTTTTATATTTACATACCCTATTTTGACATGCATACAAGGATTAAATCTTGTGGTCATTAAATTAAAATTTGTGAATGTTCCTCACTAGTATAAAAAAAAATTAGAGGAGATTAACGCTAACTCTTATCTTGAATTTAAAACATGGAAAGCAATAAATACTCATTTTATAAGGATTTGAGGTTCTCGGGTTGTCTCAAAGCCGAGGTTAGGGTTTAGAGAAAAATAGTGTTTTGAGGCATAAAATATTGAGTCAAGTATAAAATTTAGTATAAACCTTTGGGGAAACTTATATTAGAGTATTTTGAAATAATTTTAGACAACCAAGGGTTAACTTTTAAGATATCCATGATAGTACATTGAAAGGTTGTATGCAAAATTTGAAGGGCTAATTGAGGAGGCAAAATTACAAAGTAAGTGGGTCTTAGAGGTTGAATCCTATCATGAAACTTGGTATACAAAAGAAACATGGAAATGGGTAGTCAAATATGTCTTTATTTTGTCTTAAAACCTCATGCATGGAAATATATAAAGGAAAATGCACTTGAAAGGTCCAGTTGAGGCAAGAAGGCTAGAAAGGAAAAAGAGTGATTGTAAGAAGGGATTAGCGAGTTAGGTCATGAAATTTACACCACACCATTATTCTGATAAAGGGTATTTGAATATGTTATTGCCTTTTTCTATGTATGCATGTAACCTCCCAACCATTAACTAGCAAGCGAAGTGATTGTCTTAGGAGCACCAAATAACAGTTTTGAGCAAGATAGGTGCAAAGTGATTGCTTGATCCTTTTGTATCAACTTGATGATTGAATTAAAAAAATTAAGTGGTGAAATAGGGTAAAGTTTTATAACGAATTTTTGAAGGCTAAATAGGCCAAAATCCACTTGTTTTTGCAAAGAAATAATGAGAAAGGTGAAGGGCTATTTGGATAGAAAGAATAAGTTGATTATTTATTTGATTATAAGTCATTGATGAAGGTGTATTTAACATGGAATGACATGTTGAAATAGGTTATAGATCTTGGAGAAGACCTCTAGAGTGAAATAGGTCATTTATTGCGTGATTGAGCCATTTTAGGCTTCTTGGTGAAGATCCTCATCTGCATATCTTAGTGTAAGTTATTGATTGATCCTCATTAACTAACTCAATGCATGAAAATGTTATATAGCTATGCATCACACTTACAAGTATTTACATTTGAGGCTACATTTTTGAAAGGCTCACATTCTATCTAAAAAATCATCTAGCAAAGCCATTATTAATATTTACAAACAACATAATGAAGTAAACAAAAATTGGATAGAAACCAAGTTTATTGATTTATTGTTAAAATATATATCAGTTTGACAATTGCTAGGATGTCATCAACATTTGGATTGACAAAAAAAAAGACAAAAGAGTGGAAGGTAATGAATTTTAATTATATTACATTTTTTATTAACATTTACTTTCATCATGTGAAAATATTAAAAAAATATATGTCCTTTGAATATAGAGAATGGAGAACCAGTTCCTTTCAATTTTCCTAGTGTAAAAACTAGAGAGTCTATATGAAAAATGGACTTTTCTATTGTTTCCTGATGATATATGGAATAAATGGAAAACAAAATTTTAGTTATTTAGATCAGGTGGCCTTTCTTATTCACCTATTAAGGATAATCCAGTTAAATTTCATCCAAATTCACTGCAAAGATTCACAACCAATTCATTCATGGATACTAGAGGAATGGCTAATGAAGAACTATCAATACTAGTTGATAAAGTGAAATTAGGGTATGTATGGTTAACTAGCTCTGTTGAGGCAGGCATAATAATAGAGACATTTGATTCTTATTGTTGAAGAATAAAAGGACATAGAAAAGTGAGAGAAAAAGTTATACAATATTTGAAAATAAATATCTAGATAATATTGTATTGATAGCCTACAGCGAATCCAATGTATTTGAAAAAAATAATTTGCATGAATCACACTACCACCAGTTTTCTATATTATTTTTTGAAGAGAGTGAGGGAAAAATAAAATCTGATTCCCATATTGGGGGAAAAAATACAAAATGTAAAAAACCCCGAGGTGGAAGAATTTCTTCCCCTTCGAGGCTCGAGACAATATTAGACAACTATGTAATGTCAATGGATGGAAATATACCATAAATGATGGAATAACAATAATATTTTACTTGTCAATGTGCATATCCATTCTATCTTCTTTCAACTTTATCAGCTATTCCTTCGACTAATCCTTTCAATGTTGAATATGTGATCGTTGATTTTTGTAATTTGTCTAGTGATATTTCTTTTGATGTGATAATGGAGATGATAATAGTTTTAGAACCAACATGTTGGATTGTATTATTATTATTCTCATACTAATTGATTATTCAAATTTTTTTATAGAAATAGTAAATAATACATGGAAAAGGTTAAAGATAGTGGAGAATAAATTATGGATGGATGCTATAGAATCTATGATAGAACAGAAATTTGAAAATTTATGTCTTATGTATATAATAACCAATGTACACAACTGGAATAATAATGATGATGATAGAGAAGAAGTCGGTAAGGATTGGATGGAGAAGCGCCTCAAAAATTTGTAACTATAAAGAAAATTGGCATACAAGGCAACATCCATCATTTTCCTTGCAAACGATCTTATGAGTTAAGGATGAGATGTTCAATCAATATTGTTCCCAAAATTCTCTAATAATAGTGATTTATAGTGAAAATTTGCACTAACTACATTAGTGATTCTAATCTATATGTTATTTTTATTGTTGAGACACACGGTCAAGAAATGTTTTTAAAATTTAATATTATCATATGAAGAAAGGTTCACACCGAAGAAAACTTGAACAAGTTATTTTGTTTGATGGATTTGAACCAATATAATCTACTTATAGATTTATTGTTTATGGAGACAAACATAAAACTATAGGAGCATACGTATGGCCATTTCAACTTGATGCTACACAACCAATTCAACATGGTGATTGAAATTTTATCATTTTCTAAATATTTTTCATGATATCTATTTTCAATTTACATGGTTTTCATTTATTTAACAATTATGTTTTTACATTTTTGATGAGATATGTGGAGGACATGGGCACATCTGTCATGAATACATAATCAAATATTAGTGTGTTAGTCATGTGGATTTATAAAAAAATCACTAATAATCCCCACAAATGTATAAAACATTAAATGATTATGGAGACAACCAAAAACCAGAGAACGTAACCATGGAGGGTGCGTAGGTATCCAACATGAATAAGTAGTTGGAACTGTTATGTTAGCCATGTGTTTTTTAAAATAAAACCATTTATAACGTCAAAAAAATTATTGGAAACAATAACTAACAAACATTGGTTTAGATGCTTGGCATACAGTAGAAGAGAAAGTTAAGAAAATCCATTTGTAAGCTACATTAATAATTTAAAATGAACTATAGAGCTTAGTGGAACCTGTGTATCCACGTTCGATACAATAATGGTTAGAGGCGAAAAACTATACTTTCATCAATATCTCGTTGATTCACAACTACATACTTTTAATAATGTCTCATTGATTAACTACTACATATTGACTACTTAGATTGAATTAACATTATTTTGGCTTCAACATCAACATAAAGAGAACAACATAAGGCTTGATCCGGCTCTTGGGTATGTAAATCAGAACTTGGATAGCCTCATTAAAGGTTTTGTAATGAAGTGTAGTTCAGCTAATGATGGCATAGCCTAGCAATCACAAGTCCTCATCAATAGCTGAGGGTTGTCTTGAGACAAAGGGTGCTTCAATAAGAATATAATTTTAGCCTAGCGACCCACTAAACTTCAATCACAAGACATATAAAAATTAATATTTTACTTACCATATTACCACATAAACCTCTATGATTTTGAATTAATCTTTCATTTTTTCATAACATGAAATTGATTATGAATTGAATTTCAAATAAATATTGCATCAAAAAAATTAGCAATGGTGTGATGCAAGCCAAGCTAGAACCGTAAGCTTAGTCGGTAAATGTTAACTTCCTAAAGTATTGATATTAAAATTACCATATTGCCATGGAGACCAATCTACTTTTTCAATTATGATTTAATTTTCCATAGAAGGAAATAGATTATTAATTAATTAATGTTTATTTAAAATAGATCTTTCATCAATGGATCTAGTAGTGGGTAAAGGCGGTGTAATCGAAACCATAATCTCAATCGGTGGCGGTAGCCATAAGATAATTTTTTTTTTTATTTCAACTAATTATAATTGATATATGCAACTAATTAAAATAAAATTTATTTACTTCCCTATAGTTACCAATAAGATTTATTTACTTATTTTAGATATGGAGGGATTTTTATATGAGAAAAATAAAACATACAATAGGAAGATGTCATTCAAGCTCAAAAATGATGCTATCAACCAAAGTGAGGTGGCCTATCGAATTTATAAAATTATTATCACCAAACTGTGAAGTGGGATTTTGGTCTAACAATCTCACTTCTGTTGATGTTGAAAAGATGTCAAAGGGATTCAATAAAAAAATATCGATTGTATTGAATCCAATACTCACTTGGGGAAAGGAACATTACAATATAGTTGAAAGAATAGAAATAAGAGATCTAGAACTATTTTGGAAAAGAAATGATGTTTCCTTTAGTTGTAAAATATTTTGTGTATTACATTACATACAAAGGGAAACCCTCTTGAAAATTTTATGGTTGGGATGAAAAGCAGATGAGAAGATTGTACAAAAGATAAGTGGTTGATGACTAATTTGTACAAAAAAATATCACAAATAGTGTCTCAAGGATTGAATGTGGTAGAGGGCATCAAATATTTGGAGCAAGAAAATGCTAAATAACTATTTATCATTTCAAAATGTTATTATGATGGTACTGCTTAACATTGTAAAGAATATATACATTCATATGTTATTATGAAGGTATTGCTTAACTTTTTTGTATGTTGAGATTGTACAAATATAAGTTGGGAGTATTTATATTTTCACTAATTATAAGTTGAGAGTATGAATGTATAACTTGTGTGTGTGAATTATTAGAAAAATTTATTGTAACAAAAAATTGAGTAGTTTTTATTAATCAAATATGTATTCCTAAATTAATTGAGCATGCTTGAATACTATATTTTTCTTCCAAAATTAAAAATGTATATCACAATCAAATTAAATGAAATAACTACAATAAGGTTTGTAAATATTTGTCACCCTAGAACATTTCATTCGATTAGAAAAGTTCTGCAAAAAAACATTTCCTTTTAGAATAAGAAATGAGGAACACCCTTTTATTTTACCTAATTCACCACCCAAAACTATTTGATTTTTGATATAAAAATAACAAAATGGACATGTTTTTTTAATTTTTGGATTAATTGAAATTCCTCAACCATTTAATTTTTTTCTTCAACTTTGCAAATAAGAACACATGCAACATAAAATCAATAATATTTGATATAAATGGTGTTTTGACACAGACCATCCACAAGGATGATTCATCAAATAAGAATTCAAAAACTATTGGAGGCATTGAGCTCATAAAATGTTCAATGATGTGGGGAAATACATAGTGGAAAAAACATTTAACATATATTCTAATTCATAATACAACTTGTTAGATGTGTTGTGGGATGAGTTAAATTTGGTTTCCACCTATGCATGTCAAAAAAATTTAGGTGACATTCATTTTCTAATTATACCCTTCAAAAATGTAAAATAGTGTTATTTTTACACTTTGTTCATAAAATAAATATAAAATTATATTGTATATAATTTATATATAAATATAAAGAAAAATGACATTCATATATAAAATATGCAAGTCCCATGTAACGTTTATTTCAAATATTTGCAAGTATTTTACAACAAAAGTTGTAAAAAATGTCCAAATGGGCATCAAATTTAACCCTAGTTGTGGCCTTTATTTTAACCATTGAAGGAAATGGAATATGTTCGAGGTGTTATTATATCAAAAAAAAATTAGAGGGAGCTTATTTTTGGAGATTTACTATCATTTATATTTTGTATTTGGGATCCCATCTTCATAAAATTCAAACAATTCTTAAAATTTTTTACTACAATTCTATCTTTAGTAAAGCAATTTTAATTTATTTCATATCTATAATTGAATATGAAAATATATTTGGGTTAGTTTTATAGTTAATTTTTATGAATTACATATCCATCTTTAAATATGAAAATATATATGGAATGATTTTATAGTTTTTTTATTAATGGTAAATAGTTTTTTGAGAGGGGCCTATACCCTCGAACAAAAAGGCTTCAAAAAGCCAGATGGAAAGTAGTCAGCACAAAAGGAGCCAAAAACCAGCATAGAAAAGATGAACACCAAATGGGCCCAGCCCATAACTGCCAAAACAAAAAGAGCACAGAAACGGAAAAAACCAGCAAAGGAACAGCCAGGAAACAGCAACGAAACAGCGAAGGAGCAGCAACTAAACAGAAAAAGTCAATTGGTTATGGTTTTCTCCACAGCCGCCTTCAAAGCGAGAAAGGCCGAGATGAGGCCAAGAGCTGAGATTTGCGCAGGATCATTCTTGTCTGCCTCTTTGAACACAATGTCTTTTTTAATGCCATGTATCCAGCCAGTTGGAGGGAGGTTGCTCAGATTGCATATATTTTTGATTTGTGTTTCGTGAAAGGTGAGAATCGCCCTCATTGCCGTGCTGTGCCTGAGATGAGAGGCCTGAATTCTGCTATCCAAGGAGAAGAGTTTCTTGTAAATCTCTTCCACCTGGTTGGCCTGTAAGTCTTCCTGATCCCGCACTTTGCGCTTGCCGGTCGACTTGGAAAAATTTGCAGTGAGAGTCTTAAGCGCAGCAACATCCTTGGAGAGATCATCCAGGGAGGGACCAGTGGAGCTAGCTATCACAGGGGAGTGAACAGGGGCATCAGGAGGAGAAGAGTCCAAGGCAGGAGACTCATGGTGCATGGTGAGGAGGTCATGAGCCACCTGAAGTTCAGCCCTTTTCATACTGCGCAGGATGCGCCTCGAGGGAATAGGGACCGGGGACGCAGGGGGAGGCACAAAAGCCGGGGAGGGAACAGGGGCAGGGGAAGGTACAACGGAGGAAGAAGCAGGGGCAGGGGAAGGAACAATGGCAGGGGAGGGAGCCGGAACACTGGAAGGGTCAGGGAGGGAGGGCGACGACATGGAGGGGAAGGCAGTGTGATGAGAAGAGGGAGACGGCATGGAGGAGTGGGCAGGGGCTGGGCAGCGGCGGGAGGGTGCCGAAGGAAGGCGAGAGCGGCGGCATGGGGGTAGAAATAGAATGACGGGGGGAGTGCAGGAGGAAATGCTGATGAAGGAGGAGGATAACCCCCTGGTGGAGGGGAAGAGAGCCCACAGAATGCTTAACAGCAATGATAGAAGCTTCTAAAGATTTTAGGATGAAGTGTGGGAAACAAACCTTGAAGCCTCTGCGAAAATGATTCAGAAAAATTAAATGGCGAATAGGAACAGTGATAAACCTGCCTTCCAACGTGATGTAGCGCACCATCATGCGGGCAATTTCGTCGAAAGGAGGAGGGATGGATGAGACGAGGATACCGCCAGTGGTGAAGATTAAGTCATCCCCCTCTTCGACAAACTTAGCTTCCTCCACCTTCCTGTCTATCCTCTTACTCGAAAATTTAACTCCATCCATATCAAGACCAGTAACTAACGCAATCAGCTCTTCATTCACAGCATAGCTAACCCCTCTGAAGGTGATGGAGCCGTCCTTCCACAGGCGCGCGAATTTAGCAGAAATGCGCGTATCATAACCACTGATGCGCTCAATAAAGTTGCTAACCCCCCCAATTTTCAGCAGGTTCCAGAGAACCTCATCCTGTTTCCAGCGGGGATCACAGGTGGGCTCAGTTTGCTTCGGGGCACCACCCATTGTTATGCTCAGGGACTGCGAAAGCTTGATATTTCCCCCAAGACTCCGCTTAGCTGCTGCGACCTTGCTGCTGCCACCGAACAGCGCACAGGCAATGTTTTTAGACACCCAGAAAGCGTGCCAGCTGATAACAGTACTGTGAATTTTCCAATGCAGCGCAAGAGGTAAATACTTTTGATTGACCCACTTAGAACCTGCCAGCTCAAGGGCTTCACACGGTAGTCTCATCAATACTAGGAACGCGAAGCTGATCATTGATAAGGCAATTATGAACGTTGGGGGGAAGGGGTGCTCGATCATTCCAAGTGGTAAGGTTTGAATGATCATTAACAACCCCTACATTAGCCAAAACGTCGGCAGTTCTATTTCCTTCCCTGTATGTATGAAGAAAAGAGCAGTTCTGAAAGCATTCACTAATCTTCATAGATTCATGAATGAAGCTGCGAATGGTCCAACTGGGAGGCTGCTTACCTCTGAGGGTGTTAATAATATTTAAGGAGTCCCCTTCCACAATAAGCTTATCAATATTCATCCGCTTAGCAAGGCGAATCCCCCAGAGAGCAGCCAAAGCTTCCGCATAATGATTTGTTTGAGACCCCATTTTTCCTGCATAGGCCATAATAACTGATCCTTGATGATTTCTGATAATGCCCCCGCCCCCCGCAGGTCCTGGGTTACCTTTCGAAGCACCATCAAAATTCAGCTTGAACCAGCCGTGAGGGGGGGGGATCCATTTAACAGTAGATCTATCCACTTTAGAGCTTCTATAGACTGAATCATCCAGATTCAAATTCCAATTTTGGAGAATGAAATTTTCATCCTTGCTGTAATTCTTATTTTTTGGAGGCTTGATAGATTCAGCATTGTCTTTCACAGCAGAAATTAAGTCCTTAATTAAGCTCTCCCCAGAAGTTCTGATATCTCTAAAAATAATGTTGTTCCGAGCTTTCCAAATACTCCAAAGAACATGAGGAAAAATTAAAAGCCAAAGCCTACATAAAATGAAGTTTTTGAAAGGAGGAAGCCATTGATTCCAAGCTGAAACAACATTATCCGGAAAGGTCCAAGTGACATTTAAATTAGAAATGACCCGGCTCCAGATGTTTCTAGCAAAATCACAGTGGAGGAGAAGATGATTAATATTTTCATCATCTCCTTTACAGATGCAGCATCCATTGGGCATAATGAAACCCCTTTTGATAAGATTATCAATAGTGAGGATTTTACCTTTTAAAACTAGCCACATGAAGTGATTTATTCTTGGCGATAGCTCTTTCATCCAAATCCTATTCCAATCAAAATTTCTGCTAATAGACAGGAAAAAGGAATTATAACCAGCTTTAACAGTATAGTCACCTTCAGTGGAATCTTTCCAAACCAGCTCATCAGCAATATCATTCTGATCCAGAGGAATAAGGCTTAGCTCGTCTTGAAAGGAGGAAAGAGTAGCTTGATTATTACAACCTGGCAGCTTCAACATTTTCCATCTTTTCTGACCATCTATATCTTCTATGTAATCCTTCACTAGGCAACCATATTTTTGGATGAGGGGGTCTTTGATCTGAATAAAATCATTTTCCAAATCCAGATTACTCCAGTTGTTCTGCCAGAAACTAATATTGGCTCCGTTACCTAGATTCCACTTAGTGCCTTTAATCAACAGGCTCCTAGTATCAAGCAAATTATTCCAAAAGATGGAGCCATAAGGGAGGGGCTGTTGAGAGAGGAAGCTTTGAGGCTGATTGTTCTGCAGATATTTTGCTCTAAGAAGATCAGACCAAGGTTGATTATTTTTAATGAATCTCCACCCCATCTTGGCCAGCAAAGCAGCATTGAAATATTTAAGATTCAAAATACCCAAGCCCCCCAGCCGCTTAGGAATACAAACTTCCTCCCAAGCAACCAAATGATATCTAAAACCACTTTCAGATCCGTGCCAAAGAAAGTGCTTTTGAATTCTATCAATACTATTCAGCACAGCAGCAGGAAATTTATAGAGAGACATAAGATAAATCGGCAGATTTTGGAGAGTGCTTTTAATCAGAAGACATTTTCCAGCAGAGGAGAGAACAGCTCCTTTCCAACTAGCTAATTTTTTTGAAAAGCGGTCAAGAAGCAAGTTCCAGACCTGCTCAGAAACCTTAGATACACCCAAAGGCAATCCAAGATAAGTAGCAGGAAGGGAATGAATAGGACATCCAAGAATTCTAGCGATTTTGTTCTGTCTCTTCTCTGGGGTATTGAAAAAGTAGATAGAGCTCTTGAGGAGATTAATTTTCTGTCCCGAAGCTAACTCATAGAATTTGAGAATAATTTTAATGCCTTTTGCTTCAAGGAGGGAGGCCATAAGAAGCAGAATAGTGTCATCCGCAAACAGCTGATGAGAAGTTATAATGTCCTGAGAAGTAGGCTTGTAGCCCTTTATCCATCCATCTTCAATGGCTTTGGAAATAGTTCTGCTGAGACTGTCAGCCATGATGATGAAAAGTAAAGGGGAGATAGGATCTCCTTGCCTCAGCCCTTGTGTGCTAGAGAAGAAACCAGAAGGAGAGCCATTTATCACCACAGAAAATCTTGCTGTGGAGATGCAATTTTGGATGATTTTCCTAAATTTGGGTTGAAAGCCGAACTTCAGCAAAACCATATCCAAAAATTGCCAAGAGACTCGAATGATTTTATAGTTAATTACATTATCCTACTCTAAATAATCATCCTTCGTTAGTTTCTTAGAATATATTCAACAATTCTCTCAAGTTCGCTGAGGTTCAATCACATCATACTAAATGAACCTGGAAGTGTCTCACATCTCTTGAATTTCATTAGCCTAGCGCCACTAGGCCACAAGGCATTTTAATTATTCAAATCTTCATAGTTTAATATTAAAGACATTTAAAAATAGATAAGAAGCTAATTCCAAAGCATAAATAATGCATAGTGGCCACTAGCCTGTATAAAACATAAACATGTTTTTTTATAAAAAAGCATAAATAATGTCTATGCAGTGTTTGGCTAGCTCGTATAAAAGGTTCCAATATTTACAATTTTGGATTCCAATATTTTTATTTTAATATTATAATATATGGGATTTTGGAGTGTAGTAAATTCCAATATATATGCTTTTTTATTCCAATATATGTGGTTTTGAATTCCAATATATGTGATTTTGGATTCCAATATGTGTGATTTTGGAGTATAGATAATTCCAATATTTAACATTTTGGAATCCAAAACTAGTAATATTGGATTCCAATATTACCTATATTTTTAAGCTGCTCGAGACTAGAAAATTTTCATATTTAGTGAAGTAAGTGTTTATTATAGTAAATTCATGAAAGGCTATGCTAATCTATGTATGATATTGGAATATTTTTTGAAGGTTAAAGGGAAATTTTATTGGAGGGATGCATAGTAGTAGGAATTTGAGACATTAAAGGAAAGATTAACTATTGTGCCCATATTACATTTTCCTTCATGAAACTTGTCATTCCATGTACATGTGGATGCCTCGGGGACAAAACTTAGAGATATGTTAGTACATCCGGGAGAAGGGAATATTGATAATCTAATTTAATTTGCAAGCAAGAAATTAACACATCCAGAGAAAAACTATACCACAATTAAGCGTGAGGAATTGTCATTTGTGTATACACTTCATAAATTCAGGTATTATCTTCTCGCCACTCCTTTAATATTTAATATTGATCATATAACATTGAATTACTTGGTTAATAAGCCAGCTTTGCAAGGTCTCATATGTAGATGAATCTTGTTGTTCTAGGAAATTAAATTTTCTATTATACTAAAACCAGGAAAGAGTAATTTGGGACTTGACAATATTTTGCACATCAATTTAGGAGAAGATACACATAATATTGATTTTACTATTCCATATATGTAATTTTTCATGTTGCATTGCACACCATTAGATTTATAAGATAAATTGGTATTATTACACACAGACATTACACCGAAGGAATGAATATAATGGAGACAAATCTTCCATCTATACGTGTTACGTGATATCAATTAGTGGATGAGACTTATATAAATTAGGTAGATATGAGGTATTTTGGATATGTGTATTGGATCATGAGTGCAAGGTGATAATGAAATGGGCGCATGATAGAATTACAAGATTCCATAATGCGGGATAATCCACCGCACATAAAATACTCTTGCAGGACTATGGTGGGAGACACTCTATAAGGATACTAAGGAATTTGTGACAGCATGTGAACAATGTCAAAGGAAGTGAAATTAAGGCCAATGTGATGAAATTTCATTGTATCATATAGCAAGTGCAAATTATTTTGAAAAATGGGCAATTGATTTCATTAGATTAATTGTGCCAACCTCATGTAAAATAGGCGCGCGATACATTATCACTTGCACAAATTACTTAAAAGGTGGATAGAGGTTGCACCTAACAAGGATTACACTACCACTACAGATGCATGTGTCTTATGGTAGAATGTTATTAGTAGATATGGCTACCCACCGAGCCTTACCATGATAGGGGAACTCATTTCTTTAATGAGAAAATCAGGATATTTCTCGTGGAGTTCATGATGGCCAATCATAAGACAAATCCCTACCACCCACATATTAATAGTATTGTATAGGATTTTCAAAAGATCTTGGGACACACATTGAATAAAATATGTGACATGGGAATAAGCTATTGGGGTGAAAAATTATCGGTTGTAATATGGGAATACAAAACCATATATAAGAGGTTGAACAAAGTAACACCTTTTCATTTATTGTTTGGAGTACAAGTTGTATTAATTATTGATTTCATGGTAATATCCCTATGTATTACACTCACAAGATGGATTTCAGATGAACATGTAGTAGAAGAGTGCATTAATAAATTAATGCGATTGGATGAATGACGCAAATATTGGAAATTGGAGTCAAAAGTCAAAAAATGTGAGACAAAAGGCTTTTCAAAATAGACACATTAAGAATTTTTTTACAATAGGATGGATGGTGCTTTTATATGATTCAAAAATTATGAGCTACCTAGGAAAATGTAAATTCCATTGGTTATGATCCTATATAGTAACTAAGATATTAGATTTAGGCATATGTCCATTGTAGGTGCTAGATGGCACCATGTTGCCTGATTACTTTAATAAGAGTAGGTTGAATCCCTAATATGAATAAGATTCATTAATTTTTTTATAAGGTGGTATTATTATTTAGATTAGATTTGATTTTTTTATTGTTAATTTATTTTGAAATAAGCACGTTCATGTGCAGGAGCTTATTATTTGTGGAAGTGTGATGTACACATGATTGTGCATACTTTTAGTGTGGATAGAAGGTAAAGAGTGAGAAGTGGATGAATTTTTAAGTGCATGTGTACATGGAGAATGATGAAAGGCTTGTCTTCTTTCTCGATATGATGAATTCTCAGTGCACACAATAATCCAGATCAACTTACCTAAAGGTGTATGATTTTTATAAAGCATGCAAGATAACACAAGGAAGGCGATGCAAAAGTATTTTTTCTCTAGAATAATAATTACACAGAACGAAAGGACATCCATAGGAGGATATGAGGCCTAAGAAATTGGTTATGCACCAAAATTTAATTATTATTACATACAAATGAAGAATTTGGAACACCAGGTTAACTAGAAAAAGAAAAGAAATAGGAAAAATTAGTGACAAAGCACCACTTACCACACATACTGCATTAAATTCTCAAAATTATTAGAAATCTATAAATAAAAGTGAGTGATATTTATAATTCACCTTTCGAATTAAAATTTTGTGCAATTGAGCTCCAATGGACTAGTGGGATCAAAGGAGAAAATAATGGAAATGGAAGTAACCAAAGGCAAGGATTAGAGATCATTGTGTTTGAGAAGATGACAAGTGCAAGATATAGAAGTATTTAGAGAAATCAAGAGTTACGAATGCATAATTACCCTTCAAATAAGTTACATAGTTAGGGTATGCCATTGGCTTTAAAGTTGGGGAATGCACGGGATTTTAGAGTAAAAATATAGGAGGATTAAGAAATGAGATTAAGAGGGTATAAGGAAAATAATTAGACAAAGGTTGTGAAGCTAGGGCACATAATTTTTAAGATTTATAGTTGTAGGGTTTTGAAACCAAAAGCATAAATTCTTCTAGTGAAGATACTACCCAAGAGAAGAAAGAATGTGGAGGATGTTCCTAATGAATGGTTTTCAAAGATTCAATACTCACATGAGGTAATTATGGGAAATCTATTGGCATTGTAATTATGGAAATGTAAGATAGATGAGTATAATCACCATGTACTATGTCATGATATGCACCTAAAGAATGATACATTGAAGGAGACAAACACACACACACTAGAAGGCCAATTGGTTCTAGATGATAAAGTGCTTAAGAACACGGAGAGTGCTAAAGTCTTACAATGTTTTGAGTTTCCATTTTTAGAAAACCCAGGTGACTATCCTAGTGGTTGATGTCATGAGTGCATGAGGAAGACTTTTACTTTTATGGAAGGATAATGCACATCACCATGTAACTAATTGGTAAATTCACCTTTGGGTTGCGTGATAGAGGACAAGAAAAATTTAGTGACATGTATGATGAGGAATATATAGAGGAAACAACCACTGCCATGCATTATCAAAGGGAAGCCACATTTTTAATGTATCACATATTGATAACCCCGAACCAAATTGGTCGCACTCCTAGTAAGTTGAAAAATTAGATCTTTAGAAATATGGATTGAGGTAAACAAAATTTTCTTCATATCGTGCATAAGATGACACAAGGGACCAAGTACAACATTTTTTTGTAGATATCATAAGGCACTATTGAAGAAGCAAATACCCACCATGATAAAGGAGAAAAGATAATAGTGGGTTCCATCTTGTTTTAATTATGCTATGGGAGATTTGAATTCTAGATGGCCCGGATAGGGAATGAATGGAATCACCCCATTGAGAAGATGTCACCGATAAAAATATTCACTAAGTATACATGTGACGAAAAAATAATGAATTAAAATAAGGTGCACCTATGAAATGTAGTATGATTGAATGTGTGACACATTTGAAAATGAATTTCATGTACCTAGGAAGATTCATATGGAGTTGCATGGCCAAGAATATTTTGATGTTATACAACATTTCTACCTTAAGAGTTTTTTTTGGTCAATGGAGAAATGAGGCCTTGGTGAAAACTTTGGTTTGCATTTAAAGATAGATATTTGAGAAGTGAATTTAAGTGAATCAAGGACGTTGTTGGTTCTCAAATTAATCTCACCCCAATTTAGTTAAGCTTTGTCTTCAATGTTTGTTGTATTTTTGTTTTCCCATGGGGGTGCGAGTTGATATTTTGGTTCTCCTATTTGTGGATTTGTCTTTCCTATTTTTTGGTCGAGGATCATGTTTGGATATGTACTATTTTTGAAAATTCTCGCGAGAAACCAATTGTGATTTAGGTCTAAAATCTGAAGGATCACCTATATAAACTATTCCTTGGTCATGTCTCTATTTTCTTTTTTCCCTCGCCCGTTGAGTACGTGGCGGTTCCCAATTGAATGTGGTATGGTGGGTGTAACTTGAAAATTTATAATTTTCCATTGCATTCATAAAATGCAAATTTGGTCCTGTGACCCTATGAATATTCACAATCATGAAACAAGACAAATAAATTTTTAATTCACATTCGAAGGTGTACAATTTTCACAAACTAAGTGGATGTGGGGAAGTGGTGCATGATTTTATTTTTACGCACTAAGGAGAAAAAGTATAAAAGTGTAAAAAGGTTCCCAAGACCCGCAAAGGACACGTGGTTATTTTTTATGCAAGGAGTGGAGAAGCGGGTCAAAGCACTTCAACACTCTTGGTTTTAAACTAAAAAGGAATTAAAATAATCAAAAGGTCCTGCAATTTTTCTATCACTTAAATATTACCATGTGTCAAGCCCATTTTGAAGTCAAAGGTGGATCGGCAGGTCAAATGTCCAAAAGTGTATGAGTTTTAAAAGCATGGAAAAAATACAAAAAGTCTCCCTGAGCTTACATTAATGAAAGACTTTTCCACATGGATAGTTCAGTTTTAAAATTAAAAATTTGAATGAATGGCCACGATGCATTGCATTTATTTCTACCGCCATTAATGTGTTTTGCACAAATCAAGGATAGAGTTTTTATAAATGATTTCAAGTGTTTTGATCCTTTATTATCAAATTTTTCGAGATCTGAGTGCCATTTTTGATATTTACATTATGTAATAGCATGAAATTTGATCGTGGATATTGTTCAAAGAATCAGAGATCAAAAGACAGTCGGATTAAAGTTGAATGGTTCAAGGATTCATGAAAAATTGGTAAGAACTGAAAACTCATTTACTTTTCATATTATTGGAAAAAAAATTTGAGCTAAAGTTAGGGTTTTCAAGGATGAAGACCATGCCATCTTCATTCTCGCTTTTTTCTAGGATTACAAGCGATTTAGACAGTAATTACCGACACATACCCGATGAATTATGACTTAGAGGAATTTATTTAGTGATTAAATAGACTCAATCAAAGTGAGTCTTTGAAAGAAATTAAGGATAACCACATCGCTTTAGCTGGTGCTATCCTTCCATTGGTTCGAGGCCCAAAATTCATATGGCATCGTCTTATGAATTATGACCCGAGAGAGAAAGGGAAGTATTAGATGGAAGTGGTGATGTAGTGCTTACATTGACACCGCGACCATCAAGATAATGCTTAAATTTCCTATAGTAAAAAAACCAATCACCATTAGTATGAAATTAGCTTTACAGATTATAACAAGAATAAAAATACTATGCTTAGATCATAAATACAAAATGGCTCATCACGGAGAAAAGGAAACTACTATAATTACTAAAAGGACAGTTAGGTCATAATTTGTTGAATAGGCTAAAGATATTATTGTGTTATTAAGTCGAATGATGGGGTTGGAAACTGAAAATGAATTCAAGGAATGGATGTGTACCTACATGTGGATTATTTTGGATAGAAAAGGGAATATCTAAGTTGGGCTACTTTTATTGCAGAAGCACTCCATAGTCACATGGTCACTTTAGCAAGAAAAATTGAGATGGGTGACACTTCAAAGCTGGAATTCTACATGATAACCTACATAATTTACAATGTTATAGGGCATAGACATTTCTTGGGCTCTGTTACCACGTGATGATTTCAAACAAAGTGTCAAAAGAACAATTTTTTTCCTAAATTGCGGCTTGGTCAATTAGAGTGGAAATGTGAGGTTCGTTAATAATACTTTTTCACACCAATTATCTTCCTTTTCAAACCAAAATGGGGGCAATATAGAATTTATGAAAAAGCTGGGCAAGTTATTTTGGAGTATGGGTGTTACTTCATTCAATATAAAAATTCGCATACATAATAGTTAATGGTTTTAAGGGTAAACCTTATAAATTGCCTCCATATTTAGATGATAAAATAGTTTTATGTGAATTGGACAAGTAGGTAACACATGTGTACAAATTGATTTCTAGAAGGCACAATATAAAAATCAAGTTCCCCATTAGAATTGAAAGGTATTCATGCCCTTCCATTATAAAAGGCAAATTGATTGAGGATGAAATGAAGAAGTTTAACATGGAAAAATTTGAGGCAAGGGCCAATTATGAAATTGGATGGGTGTTCAATAACATTGAAAATAATTTTGAGCATGATCCTCATTTTAAAGATTATAGGATGAATTGTAGGGATGAAGGGATTAAGGTATTTCTCCAAAATGACCCTTTAACAAATACTAGACTTCAAAATTATAGTTGTCCCAAAGGTGATTGTGGATGATCCACATACAGTAAGAAAATATTACATTGATAAGAAGGTGGAAGGTCAAACTATATCCCCTCTAGTTTGGAATGAGATAGAATCTGATGATTCTTATATAAGGATAACTTATGTAATGAGGAGGATTGTGAATTGATTATCCCAAAAGAACATTGACTTGTCAATCTAGAATACAATAATCTTAAACAACTTTAGGAGTTTAGGAAAATTAAGTGATGATATTCCACCCCTGAGGGAGGGCACAGATAGAATTGATCCATTACGAGGAAAATACCATTATTTTTCCTCCAAATGGCCCATTTATGAACTCATAAATGAGTGGAATTTATCCATGAGTGGAACTATTACTTATATGTCAGTTCTAAGGGGAAAAAATGATTAAATGCTCTTAAAATCTATAGAGAATGCCCCCATTACTTCTGTTATCACAATTCAAGCAAAGGGGAAAGGTTTCACATCTCATGTGGTCCACTTAGGTGCTTTTCCAAAGCCACATGGAGCTGAGAAACTAATGAGTGGAGCTATAACAAGTGGTCATACTCAGTCTAAGTCACATAAGGAGGAGCAAAGAGCAACACCTAATTTAAAGAAATTTGAAAGAGCACATAAGAAACACAAGGTGGTATATGAGCTATTTTTGGTGAGGGTGGGTGCCCACACACCCAAAAAAATACAAACATAGAGACATGGTAATTGATCCTCCTAAGTTTGAAAGGAATGATGTTTTTAGGCATAACATGTTGCATCAGTGCCACAAGTGGAACAATCAAATCCTTTGTTCCCACATTTTTCTTTGGAGGAAATAACAATAAAAGGCAGTCAGGATAAAATATCCCAAGAAAATGTTGCAACAAATCTAGTGGGCAGAAATTTTTAACTTCAAGTATGAAAATATCTGAGACCTTTCCTGCTAAGGATGAAAATATGCCTTTGGTTGAAACACTACATGAGTTTGTAAAGATTTAGACTAATGTGATTGATTTTGATACTGGTGAGGTATTTTCTATGTTAGATGCCCTTAATTTATCTATGAGTGAACCAATAATGACACCAGTAGATGGCCTTCAAAAAAATAAGGAATTGGAAAGAAATACTCATGTGCTAACCAGTGAAGAGAAAGTCCAAGAAACAAAAATCCTTTCTACATGACAAGTAGTTTCAGAATCAGACAAACCAAGATTGCTTGGTGGAGAAGACACTAATGTAGAGGTATTAGTTGAAGAAATTTCTTCCCTTTCTATTAAAGTTACTATAGTTGATGAAATTTCTCACGTAGGAAAATATGTCTTTGAGGAGAAAATAGAAGTGGCACAAGATGTAACTACTGGTGAGAAAATCATTGTTGATAGGGATATACAACCTCTAGATGGAAGTGTGAAGTTGGATTTAGAAGAACAACCTACCATGACATTACCAGATGCATCATCAGAACATAAGGATAGTAGGATGCCAACTCAATAGATTTTGGGGAAGGAAGAGCCTGCGAGCCAGTCACTGGTACAAGAAAATGTTGGAGGAGAAATTGGGTCCAATATGGCATCAATTGGAGAAATAAGGAAGGAATATCCCTTGAATACTAACACAAATCAAGAAAATAATGATCAATCCCAAGTTCTAAACCAAGGAGAAGGACATTTGAAAGAATTATTAGCACAAGGTGAGAGTAAAAAAGTGGTTATCAAAATAAATGATGAAGAACAGGAAAAATCACTGGTTTACGATGAAAAAGGGGTATTCAAACAATTGATGGTTGTCCCTACAAAACCCCAATAGAAATTACAAGAAGTAAAGGTTGGAAAAGTCTTGCTAAACGGTGGATTGGTGAATTAATTTCAAATGAGAAAATGGTGCTCATCCTTATTCAAGCTATTAACCTTACTACTTTGTCTTTTCCAAAGGTAGTAAGAGCTTCAAAAATGGCTAGGACTATCACCAAAACCCACACTGATTCATTAGGAGCCAAGACTCTGGAAATAGAAATCCCTTTTGAGGGAAAAACTAGAGAAGATATAATATCCAATGATTATAATGTTCAAATAATTCCCTTAGGAAATCCCTCAAGAGACAAACTAAAACAAGGAGTATCTAAGGTAGTGAATGACATTTTGCAAAAGGTGGACAAAGATAGGATGACAAAAAGGTAGTTAAAAGAACAGGTTAAAGCCTTGATTTCTAGTTTACAAAGGATTAACAAAGCTTTCAATAAGGTCCGAGGTGATGGATAATTGGATTGAAAAATTAAAAAAAAAGGAAAACAATAAATTGCAGAAGCTAGATCAAAGTATGAAGAGCTCAAGAACATACTCAATGAAATAGATGAGATAAATGAACACTATGACAATGAGATATTATACTTTTAAGGGAATTCTTCCTAAAATTGACTCCATAACCTAGCTCAATAATGAATAGGTTGAGCAGGAAAACATTGTGCTAGTGTAATTAAAAGGAAGCCAACATACCATAGAAGAATTATCAAAAATTAGAGTGGAAACCTTGAATGAGATCAAGGAAAATATTTAAATCAAGAGAAATTGGGTTGATGACACTTTTGATGCCATTGAATTGAAGTTAGAAGACATGGTATCGATAAATTCAAAAATATCTACAAATGATCCGAAGATTTCTTTTTTTCTTAAATATTTTGAAAAGAATATTCAAAAAGATGATTTCTCCTATGAAATCATTAAAACAATGAGAAAGGTTGAGAACATAATTGCAGAATTAAAGGCCATACCATTGAAGTAAAAACAAAACATGAGCCATTGCATAGATATAATAGCTAGGAAAACACTAATCTTCTAAAGCATCACACTAGACTAGATGAGGATGAGATAAATGAGTTGTTCTAAATATATGATGCATATGTGGTAAGATTTCCAAAGGAACAAGATGTAGAAATGGAAGATGAGGAAGAAAAGAATGCAGATGTAAAAAAAAATTAACAAGATTAGGTATATTGTTTCTTAAGCAATATTTCTTTTCATACTTTGTCTCGAAACGATGCTTTAAAATGATATTTTTGTTACATTGGATGCAATTTTTATTCCAAACTTTATTATTTCCTTATGTCAATTGTAAAGTGGAAGAATGCAATAGTTTAATTTTGACTTAGATAAATTTTTACATACATTTGGATAAGCACGTAAACTATTGATATTTTTGTGCTTCTTGTATTTTGAATAAGTAACAAAATAAAGTTCTATAAGGACCCCTACCCATGATAAAGAAAGATATACAAATGCGGAAGTAGAGACAATCAAAGGAAAGAAACATTCAAACATTTTTCAGTCTTTTTTCATAGTTTCCTCACAGTAAGGGAAACTTATTCAAAATATTATTCTTTCTCAGCACGAAATCACTTGAACATTGTGTTTTATAGAAAAAATAACTTATCATGTCAGGTCCTGGGACATTCTCATGTCCATCAATGATTCTAGAATCATTTTAAAATAACTCATGATCTGTTTGAGCTTGATTTTCTTCTTCTATGATGATACCTAATCCAAAATATCTAAACCACTTGTGAAGAATGTCATTTTCCCTTTCCCCTTATGAAGGTTCAAATTAATAGGAGTGGTTTGAGAATGAATGTCTAGGGTGATTGGAAGGGAAATCACTTTATGTTTTGATTGGGTAGATTGTGAGATGTTGAGCCTGGCCCAGTCTCCCACTTCCTTATGAGGGGTGGATTATCTCTTGGAGAAGGAATGGGTTGAGGTCCCAAAAACACATTATCAGATTGAGGAGAATGCTGCATTAAATAGGTGGATGACCAAATTGTAAATATTCCTTTGTTTCCTCGAGTGGAGGATATTGTTTCCATTGAATGATGAGAAAATAGTGATTGATCTTCTTCTCTATCCAATATAATGATTAGAAGTTGAGGTTTTGGTTCACCCTTTCTCTTACCTGAAGATGACGTTGGTACTGAGCCTAGTTACAAAGGCATGGTATTTACTTATTTTTCTCTAGGGAGTTGATCCTCCTCTCTAACTCATCTATTTTGTGGGAAATGATAGGCATAATGTCAATAGAGGATTTTTCATATAACACATATGATTCCTTGGGAATCTCCTTCGATAAAAACCCTCATCGCATAAAAATGGACATTGAAAGATGGTTTTCCTAGATACCTGAGGTCTTCTCTCAACCTAGTATCTCTTTAAATATTTGGGATATTTCAAGTGCTCCCATTTGAAAAGATGAAAATACATAACTTGAAAGCTGTCAAATACAAGATTAATCCTAATCAGCCTTGTCAAAAGTGCTAATTGGACATGTCGGTATGTCAAAGGCCCTCTAGTATCACCTACACACTCTATGTCAAACATGGCCCTAACAAAGGCTTCATCAGGACCACTCAAATTGAATATTTGATTTAAATCTTTTGAGGAAATTTCCTTTAGAATATGTGCTACAAGTACCTTTACCGTTTTTCTGATGAAATTCCTTATATTCAGAATAAGAAGGGAAATACATAATGATAATGAAGTTGAACCAGGTTTTATAGTGAAAAGGGTGCATATGGTTTTGATTTAGAGAAATATTTCCCATGAGATGAGGAAGATTTTGCTCAGTTTGCACAAAAAATGATTTAAGAGTTGGAAGAGATTAGGAATGAGTAGAGCTGGTAAATCAATGTGATTTGATAGGAACCATGTATGGAAATTAAGCCAATAAGACATAAAATAGAGTGTGTAGTGCCCAAGGTGGATTCTTGAAAGGTGAATGTGGATATATGTCATATCAGAGTCATCTAGAAGTGTTCAGAGATCATTTGAAATGATTATCTAATCAATATCAAGAAAGAATGATTAAATTAATTTTCTAGAAATGATGACCTAATATCCCAGTTGAGCACAAGTGGAACCAATTGAAAAGACTTATATTTTGTACACCTAACAGTTTAAAATAATACTTTTAAATATAATCTTCTGGAAAAAGTATTGTAAAAAGAAATATTCCCTAGAATATTCATGATTTTGGGGGGGAAACTTCGATGGCGAGAAAATTAATGGGTGATATAAAAGTAAAGAGATAATCATGTCAGAAGAGGGGTTAATTTTTATGAGAACTATTCAAAGAAAAGAAAAGGAGAGAAAGATGAGAGATGTCATTTTCCTACAAAACTTATCTAGGCAACCTGTTGTTTCCTATGTGTCTTTAAATTTGATCATGTCAAGATGGTTACAAGTGTCCAGCCATTGACAAGCTTTGAGATTGTAAATAAACTTTCCCTTGCTAATCAATTTGAAGAACCTTGAGTAAATCGTGTTAATCATGAGCATAGTTGTGCCTGCTTTCATTTTGAGATATCTTCAAGTAGTTATTCATGTTCATGTTGTAATATTATGTTAGGAGTTCCTTTGAATCACACAAGATCTTGTCCTTGTGATAGTATTGTGGCATTTGTAATTACATCATGAAGAGATCTTTCATTTCATGATGCAATAAACAATTTAAATTCACTCTACTTTCATTATGATGATACAAATTGTTTGTTAGTCTATGAGTGTATCTTAGGCATGATGAATTAGGGATTTCTAATGTTTAATTAAGTCTTTAACATGATATTTTGTGTTAAATCCTTAAATAATGTGTGAAACCATGTATCTTTGGGCTTTCATGGATGCACATCTTCTAGTTGAAGGTTCATTCTGACTACTTGAAGCATTTTGTCATTTTTCTTTGTAGATGTTCCAACATTTGTTAAAAGTTCTCAAGAATTTGGTATAATCAACTTTATCCTACTTAACTTCCCAACAACAAATTATACATTAAGTGATGAATCCTATAAGAACCACCCCTTCTTGCACTATGTATCCATAAATTATAAGGAAATCTTTTTATTTTTCCCATATCTTGCCAAAATATGCAGGTGCAATCATTTTTATCATTGTCTTTAGTAACCTGGACCTTGTCTAGAAGACATCTTCATTCTCTAGGGTGACAACTCATGAGAGTTATATTATGTTGCATTGACCATGTTTTCTCAAGGTATCCTTCAAACATTGCAAAGGGAGAGTCAAATATTGTTGATCCGTTGATATTATTCACCAACACAGGTTACAAAATGGGTCCTCTCACCCTAGTTGAAGGCACAACCTAAAGTAGTGAGGGTAGGTCAAACCCTTAGCATGGTGTTATCCACTCCTTTCTTAATCCAAGTAATAAAGAGTCATTTAAATCCATCCCCGACTACAAAATGACTCATATTATGATTTATTTGTCTCTAAGCATCTTGATCAACTTGTGATGTTGCTCGGTTTCAAAGGAAGAATCAATTTGGGTACCAACACCAATCTGGCACCATTTCTAGGGAGTATTTGTGTAAATACATATGCATATCAACCTTTGGTAATGATTCTTATATGATTTGAATGCAAATACATTGTTTAAATGTTATCCTTTGTTAATATTTGTGAGAATTGTGTGAGATCAGAAGTTTGTTGTGTAATATTTTCTAGTTTTAGTAAATGTTGCACTAGATCGTATTGATACTAATAAATATCAACAAAGGATGATCAAATCCATTGAGATTTTTATAAATTGAGTATTGATAGACATTTGAAAAAGTTACTTATAGTGATTTTGCACATCTAAGGTGAGAATCCTTGGTGGTGACTCCGTATTGGTTTGAAATCTTTGGTAAATATCAGTGTCTTAAATCTTTGTCAAGTAAACTTTTTTGTTAATATTTTCAAAGCTAGAAGGAAGAAGGTATTTATTTAATAAAGATCCCACTATAAAATTATTTCCAGATCTTGGGAAGGAAAATTCAAAAGGAAGACAAGTCTGGAAAGTATTGGGGGATCAAGAGTTAGGAGACAAACCGATACCATGTCCGGAATGTGATCATACACCTTCAAGTAATTTCTAATCAAATATTTCTCATGTAAATTTGAATTCTCCAACTAGTGAAGGGCTATCATTTGTGTCTGAAAAACATATCCCTCATTTCTTCCCTCTATCATCTAGGACCGATAGGGTTTTTCATGAAACTTGAATCATTAGAGGATATTTACTTTGAAAATTATACTCCTGTATTCCAAAGGCCCCGGTTCCATATCATTTTTATTCTCCTATAGGATCACCTCCTCAAGGTAACATGGCTCATCCTCCACCTAGACCTCCTTTTTTTGTCAATACATTTGGACCAATAAATTTTAGAGGAATGGTTGGGTATCCTAATGTTGTACCTCAAGATGTGAGAAATAGGTTGCCTAAATTTCAAGGAAATAATGCCATCACTGGTGATCAACATTTGAGACTCTTCATTAATATGATGGAAGATTTTGAAATTGAATATGAGGATGTGTATATAAAATTATTCATTCATACTCTCGAAGAGGATGCACATGATTGGTATAAATATCTACCAGATAATTCAATAGATTCATGGAATGAGATGAAGAATGATTTCAGATTACAATATGGGGATAAGACTGACCCAAGGTTCCTCTTGTCTGAGTTTGAGAATATAAAAAAGAATCCCAATGATTTTTTCCAAGATTTCAATACCATATTCAATCAAAATTTGAATAGACTGCCCATAATCCTGAGGCCAAGTGATGAGTCTCTCTTAATCAAATATTATGATGCTTTTGACAAAAATATGCCTACTACTTAAGAGATAAGAACCCTAGAGCATTAAGGAATCCTTTCACCATGGCATTATGAATTGAAAATAATATCAAGGTAGTTAGGAAACCTCCTAAGAGAGAGGGTTTCAAATTGATTAATCCTGATGACCTCAGTCAAACAAAGTAGTTGATCTGGAGGAAGTTGTGAAGACTTTGGGGGTAGTTAAAGAAATATCTTACAAGTTGGCGAGATCAGGAAAAAATGAATTAGACAGAGTTCTTAGGTTCATCATAAACCAAACAGCAAGGATAGATTTGGAAATCATCCTAGGAGTGATCACTATTAGATGATAGAGGAAAGGGGCCCATGGGATTATGTAATAAAAACCACAACTTAGAGAGAATATATTGGTCCCTGATCCTTTGACTGCTAGGGTTGCTATAGTAGAAGAGGCCCATGTTATTGATTGGTGTGATAAGTATTTTTTCCACATTCCCCATGTGATTTAAGTAAGGAGGTTGAAGAAGAAAATGATGATGAAGCTTATGGTGATGTATGTATGATGGAATTCCCCAAAAATTCACAACAAAGGGAAACTTCAACAGAGTTAATAAGTGCCAAAATTGTTCAAGGTTTCTGGGATTTCATTCACCGAGTACTACCTCTCCCTGATGTTGATGGTGTTGAGATTGATATGGTGTAAGCGTTTGATTTACCTAATCATAATTTTAAATATTTAAGAGCTTTATTGATTAAGAAATATGATGGGGGAATACCTTCTGAGGAAGATAGGAAACTTTTAATGAGTGCAGTAGTTTCTCAAGAAAAAGAATATAATACTAGAAGTAGATTTATCAAAGGGGGAGGTCCTCAAGCTAAACCAAAAACTCCACTTCTCACTAATATCCCAAAGGAACCCCTTAAAAAGGATACACTTAACAAAGGCCATGTTACTCCAAATAAGGCTTGTACCCCCACTCATGCCCAAACTATAAAGACTCTCATACCACCAGAAGGAGCCATAAATCTCCCTCCCAACATAGTCTTGCCCAAATATGTTCCCTATGATATAGCCTAGATTTTGAGTCAGATTAAAGTTACTGTGCCTATTGTTGAATTGCTTAGGATCCCTAAGCATAGAAAAAGGGCATTTGAATATTTGGGATTTAAAGAGGAAATGATAACCCAAGGAAAAAATGTGAATGGTGTGGATGTTTCCCCTATCATCACAGAGATGGAAGTACCACAAGCCCTGGAAGAATTTAGAGAATCACCTGAGGTATATTTGGGTACTTCACTTGTTGAGTCTCAGCTTGATGTAGATCCTTTTTATACTACTCTAATCATCAAGGATAGGTTGGTGCACAATTGTATGTTTGATTCAGAGCCTCATGTAATGTGATGCCTCTTGAGGTAATGAATGAATTAAATATCAAAGTAACAACAACTTTTGGAAAGTGCACTACCATGGATTCAAGAGAAGTGTCGGTGATTGGATATGTTAAAGGATTGATAGTGCAGTTGGAAGCTTACTCGGGTAAGTGCTTAACCATGAATGTGGTCATTGTGGATTGCCCAACCAAATGGGGAATGTTATTGTCAAGAAAATGGGTTGCTAGTGTGGGGGGAAGTGTACAGATGGATATGTCATATGCGACCATACTAGTAGAAGGAAACCTTGTAAAATTGTATGGTGAAAAGAAGATGTTACATCTGATTGAAGATCCTAACAATGCTTCTTATGAAGTATTATATGCAGATGTAGATGTTGATAATTTTGTTGGTTATGTAGATTTTAAGGAGCATGAAATTGAAAATGTAAATATCCTAGGCAACTTGGTTCCCCTTGGACTTTGATGTTTGAAGGAGCTTGTTCTAAATTTGGGAATGGTGCCAGTGTTGTCTTGATATCTCAAAATAAGGAATAATTTAATTTTTATTTTAAACTCAAGTTTGAATGCAAAAATAATATTACAAAATATGAGGTATTACTTTTGGGTTTAAATATTTCATAGAGGTATGGTATTATGGACATTATTGTTAAATGGGATTAGAACTAGTAGTCAAGCAAGTTTGGAAGCTGTATGCAAAAAAAAATCAAAGAATGAAACAATACAAGCATGCATTTTTGGATTTTATTGAAATGTTTGACTCTTTCAACATAATACAACATGACAGAAAACATAATACCATAGTAGATAGACTAGCAGTATTGGGATCTAGGTTTGAAAATTATACAATGTCTCCTTATTGTGAGTATGACATTGAAATATTGACAAGACCATCTGTCCTTGATAATGAGAAACATTGCAAAGTTTCTTAATATGATGCCCAAATTAAGAGGTTTTTACAAAATAAAGGATAATTTACAAATCAGAATGTGGACTTGGAGCTAATGGTTTGTGTTAATGAGGGTAAAGAGACCTTATTTGGTAAGGATATTATTCAATTAAAACCAATACTATTGTAAGAGGATTGGTTGCATTAGAGTCAAACTTTGATAATGTTTATCGCATTATTAATAGACATATGTTAGTTTCAAGAGATGTTGAGGAACACAAATTGGGGACAGATAATAAACCTAGAAAAATATGGCTAGGTAGTAACCTGAGTAAAGAAGAAAATCAATCATATGTCCAGTTGTTGAAAATGTACAAGGATTGCTTGGCATGGTCATATTCAGAATTGAAGGAATATAGGGAATACCTTTTCTAACATGAGATACCATTAGAAGCTAATGTCAAACCATTTAGGAAAAAGCAAAGACCAATTAATCCACTTCTTTCCCTCAAAATGCAAGAAGAATTAAAAAAGTTAAGGGATGGAGGCATCATACAACCCATAAGGTATTCTTCATGGGTGGAAAATATAGTACCAGTTCAAAATAAGAATGGAGATATAAGGTTGTGTGTGGATTTTAGGAATTTGAATAAGGCATCAATCAAATATAATTATCCCCTTCCCAATATGGATAACATGTTGCAGTTAGCTCTTTGGATCGAGTTATTGTCTACTCGGATGGATTCTTGGGATATAACCAAGTAGTAGTGAAACAATCAGAAAGAATCAAAACCGCTTTCACCACTCCATGGGGTACTTATGTGTATGTGAGAATTCCATTTGGCCTAATGAATGTTGGAGCAACGTTTCAAAGAGCTATGGATGTAGCATTATTAGGATACATAAATGATTTCATTTTTGTATATCAAGATGATGTAACAATATTTTCAAGAAAGAGAAATGATCACCTACAACACTTGGAAAAGATGTTGTTAAGATGCTAGAGAATATGGTATTTCATTAAACCCTAAAAATGCCACTTTGGGGTTCAAAAGAAAAATTGTTGGGACATATTGTATCAAAGGAGGGGGTCATGATTGACCCTAAAAGAGTGGAGGCTATTAGCAAAGTTCTTATGCCCAAAACTAAGAAAGGAATACAATCCTTCTTTGGAAAGATAAATTTTATCAGGAGATTCATTTCTAAATTTTCTGAAATGACTATCCCTATCACAAGTATGCTAAAAAGGATTAGATTATCAAATGGGAGGAGGAAGTTGTCCAAGATTTTACTAGAATTAAGGAAGCACTGAAGAATGCTCCTGTTTTGGCAGCTCCTGATTACAAAAAGGCTTTTCAAATGTTTTCCTTTGCTTCTGAGAACACCATTGCATCTTTACTATTACAAAAGGATGAGGAAGGAAGTGAAAGGCCAATTGATTTCTTTAGTAAAGCATTACAGGGGGCAGAGTTGAAATATACTATCATGGAAAAATAGGCTTTTTCTTTGGTTAGAGCTACAAAAATTTCAGACCATATATCTTGAGTTCCAAGATCACAACTTATGTTCCCCATACTATGGTCAAGGACATCTTGTTAGAAATGGAAATCTCAAGTAAAAGATGTCGAGTGGGTGAACAAACTGCAAGAATATGACATGGATATCCAAACTACAAAGTTGGTTAGAGGTTTGGGCTTGGCAAAGCTAATGAAAGTAATTTGCAAGTAATAGAGATAAATGAGGTTGAGGAAGGAGATATGGATGTTCATGAGAGATTAGTAAATTCCATGTGGTACAAAGACATCATATTTTACCTCAAACATTTGCAATGTCCTGGGAATCTAAGCAAAAACCAAAAGAGGGAACTCAGGTTAGCTTCCTAGAAATACATCATCACTGATTATGGATTGGCATGGAAGAATCCTGAAGGAGTCCTCCTAAGATGTATTATTGAGGATGAAGCTCCTAAATTAATTGCATATATTTTCATGGAGGAGTTTGTGGGGGAATTTCACTAGAAGAGTAACTTCCCACAAGATCTTAAGGGTTGGTTATTGGTGGCCCACACTTTTTAAAGATACAAATTTTCTAGTAAGAAAATGTGAAAGTTGTCAATGATTTTAGGAAGATTGAAAGGTTTAATAACTCTCCCTTTACAATAAGTACCAATTGAAGCTCATTTTAAGTAGTGGCATATGGAATTTGTTGGGGAAATTTTAGATTCTTCTAGTGCAAGCCATAAATGGATATTGGTGGCTACTAATTACTTCACCAAATGGGTTGAGGAAATCCCTACTAAGAAAGAAACCCATTAGATTGTTATGGATTTTATCTTAAATCACATAATTTAAGGTTTAGAGGGCCTGCCAAAAATAATTGTTGACAATGCTATGAGTTTTCGAGCTAAACACTTAGTGGAAATGTGTCAGGAGTATGGAATAAATATAACATATGCATCTAATTACAATCCTAAAGGTAATGGACAAGCCAAGTCAAGCAATAATTTTTTTGAAGATAATTAGGAGGACATTGGAGATAAATAAATGAAGATGGGGTGAACAATTGAAGTTTTTGTTTTGAGATATAATCACTACTAAGAGAGCTATTGGAAAATACCATTTGAATTGGTATATACAAATCAATCCCTTCTTCCCCGCACATTATGCAATTATCTTATTACTAATTTATTCGATAACTTAAGGATCAAGAATTCAACCCTTATAATGAAAGAATAAATCAAATTGTTGAATTGGATGAGGAGAGACGAGATTCCCACCAGAGATATTTGAAATTCAAAGAAAATTTGAAAAGGTTATTTGATAAAACAATTGAATCCAAGAGTTTTCAATGTGGGATATCTTGTGTTACTATGGGATAACAGGAATGAGGAAAAGGGAAAACATGGAAAGTTTGATTGTTATGGATGGGCCCTTATTCCATTGACATCAGAATTGGTGAGCATATATTATTTATAAAATATATAGATGGGTAATTACTTGAGTTGCATGTTAACGACAGGCACCTGAAACATTTACTTGACTGATTTCTCAGATCGAGGTATGCACTATTGTACAGTGTATAATTTTTTTGTTTTGTTTTTTGCTTGTTTTTGGTTTTTATCTCTATTTGTCCCGATCTTTGGGGACAATTTGTTATGGGTTTCTCGGTTTGTTTCTAGAGAGTGGAATGTTATCACTTAACATGGTATGTTACTTCTTGACTACATAGCCTAATGGATTTTGGAACATGGTCTACTATATTTTGTACTATGGTTTGTTATTAAGGCACTCGTGAGGAGAGCCCATCCCTAAGTCAGAGCCGATGTTGGTGCTCGAATTAATCTCGCCCCTATTTGTTTAAGATTTTCCTTCAATGTTTGTTGTATTTTATGTTTTCCCATGGGGGTGTAAGTTGATCTTTTTGGTCTCCTATTTATTGATTTTTCATTCCTCTTTTTGGTCAAGGATCATGTTTGGATATGTTCTATTTCTGAAAATTCTCATGGGAAACCAATTTTAATTTAGGTCTAAAATATAAAGGATCACCTGTATAAATTGTTCCTTGGTCATGTCTCTATTTTAATTTTTTTCCCTTCACCCATTGGTAGGTGGCGGTTCCCAATTAAATGAGGCATGGCTATTGTAACTTTAAAATTTATAATTTCCCATTGCATTCGAAAAATGCAAAGTCAGTCCCGTGACCTGATGAATATTGTTCAAATATTAGTAATCATGAAGCAACATAAACAAATTTATAATTCACCTCCGAAAGTGTAAACTTGTTGCAAATTGAGTGGATGCGGGAAGCGGTGCATGATTGCATTTTACGCACTAAGGAGAAAAAGTATTAAATTTTAAAAAGGTTCCTAAGACATGCAAAGGACACGTGCATATTTTTTATGAAAGGACTGGGAAATCTGGTTGTTCGAGCACTTAAAAACTTTTGGTTTTAAACTAGAAAGGGATTAAAATTATAGAAAGGGCTCTGCATTGTTCCGCTATCACTTAAATATGACCATGTGTCAAGCCCATGTTAAAGTCAAAGGCAGATGGGCGGGTCAAATGGCCGAAAGTGTATGATTTTTAAAAGCATGGAAAAAAATAAAAACTTCTCCCTGAGCCTGCATTAATGAAATACTTTTCCACATGGACGGCTCGGTTTTAAAATTAAAAATCAGAATGAATGACCACAATGCATTGAATTTTTTTCCATTAATGCATTTTACACAAATCAAGGAAAGAGTTTTTAAAAATGATTTCAAGTGTTTCAATCCTTTATTATGATTTTTTTGATATTTGAGTGCCATTGTTGATATTTTTAGTGTGCAATAGCGTGAAATTTCATAGTGGGTCTTGTTCTAAGAATCAGACATCGAAAGACAGTCGGATTAAAGTTGAATGGTTCAAGGATTCACACAAAATTGGTAAGAACTGAAAAATCTTGTACTTTTCATATTATTGGAAAGAAATTTTGAGGTAAAGTTAGGGTTTTCAAGGATGAAGACCATGCCATCTTTGTTCTTAGTTTCTTCTGGGATTACAAGTGATTTATACGAATTACAGACACATATCTGATGAATGATGACTTAGAGGAATTTATTTAGCGATTAAATCACCCCAATCAAAGTGAGTCTTTGAAAGTAATTAAGGATAGCCACATCCCTTTAAATCTGGTGATATCCTACCATCAGTTCAGTGCCCGAGAATTCTTATGGCATTGTGCTATGAATTATGACCGGAGAAAAGGGAAGTATTAGATGGAAGTGGTGATGTAGTGTTGACATTGACACCTATGAACATCATAATAATGCTTAAATTTCCTATAATCACAAATCCAATCACCATTGGTATCAAATTAGCTTTACGAGATTATGAAAAGAAGAAAAAAGAATATGCTAAGATCATAAATACAAAATGGCTCATCACGAAGAAAAAGAAACAACTAGAATTCCTAAAAGGATAGTTAGGGAACAATTTGTTGAAGAGGATGAATATATTGTTGTGTTATTAAGTCGAATGCCAGGGTTGGAAACTAAAAATGAATTCAAGGAATGGATGTGTATCTATATGTGGATTATTTTGGAAAGAAAAGTGAATATTTGTTCGGCTACTTTTATTGTAGAAGTACTTCATAGTCACATGGTCAATTTAGCAAGATAAAAATTGAGATGGGTGACACTGAAAGCTATAACTCTATATGATGACCTACCTAATTTACAATGTTGTAGGGCATAGATGTTTCTTGGTCTGTTACCACATGTTGATTTCAAACAATGTCAAATGCATGAAAATTTTCCTCAACTATAGCTGGTCAATTGGAGTGGAAATGTGAGGTTGGTTAATGATGCTTTTTTCACACCAATTATTTTCCTTTTCAAACTAGAATGGGGAAATATAGAATTTTTGAACAAGCCAGGCAAGTGATTTTGGAGTATGGGTGTTACTTCATTCAATATAAAAATTCACATACATAAGGGTTAGTGGTTTTGAGGGTAAACCTTATAAATTGCCTAGATATTTAGATGATAAATTAGCTTTATGTGAATTGGAAAGGCAATTAACACCTATGCACAAATTGATTTCTAGAAGGCACAAGACAAATATCAAGTTCCCCATTAGAATTGGAAGGTATTCATGCCCTTCCATCATAAAAGTCAGATTGATTGAGGATGAAATGAAGAAGTTTGACATGGAAATTTGTTAGGTAAGGGCTAATTATGACATCAGATGGGTATTCAATAACATTACAAATAATTTTTTTCATGAGCCTAATTTTGAATATTATTCGATGAATTTTAGGGATGAAGAGAATAAGGGATTTCTCGAATGACCCTTTCACAAATAATAGACTTCAAAACTATAGTTATCCTAGAGGGAAATGTGGATGATCCACATACAATAAGCAAATAATACACCGATCGAGAAGGTGGAAGATCATACTAAATCCCCTCTAAATTTGAATGAGATAAAATGTGATGATTCTTATATAAGGATAACTAATGTAATGAGGAGGAACGTGAATTGGTTAGACCAAAATAATATTGACTTTTAATCTAGAATACATGAATTTTAAACAACTTCAGAAGTTTAGGAAACTTAAGTGATGATATTCCACCCCTGAGGGAAGGCGTAGATAGAATTGATCCATTGGGAGGAAAATTCCCTCAGTTTCCCTCCAAAAGGCCCACTTTTGAACTCATAGATGAGTGGACTTTAGCCACTAGCAGAACTGGTACTTCTATGTTAGTTCTGAGGAAAAGGATTGAATAAATTCTCCTAAAAGCTATAGAGAATGCCCCCATTACTTTTGCAATGCCAATTCAAACAAAGGGGAAAGGTTTGGCATCTCATGTGGTTCGCTCAGTGCTTTTCCAAAGCCACATAGTGCTAATAAACTAATGAGTGGAGCTATAACAAGTGGTCATACTCATTCTAAGTCACATAAGGAGGAGCGAAGAGCAACACCTGATTTGAAGAAGTTTGAAAGAGCACATAAGAAACACAAGGTGGTATATGATCTAGTTTTGGTGAGGGTGTGTGGCCACACACTCAAAAAATACAAATATAGAGATATGGTAATTTATCCTCATAAGTTTGAAAGGAATGATGTTCCTCGGGCACAACATGTTGCATCATTGGCACAAGTGGAACAATAAGAGCATATTTTCCCACCTTTTTATTTGCAGGAAATAACAATCAAAGACACTTAGGATCAAGTATCCCAAGAAAATGTTACATCTAATCCATTATATAGCCAATTTTTAACTCTAGGTATGAAAATATCTGAGACCTTGCCTACTAAGGATGAAAATATACCTTCGGTTGAAACACTACACGAGTTTGCAAAGATTCAGACTGATGTGATTGATGTTGATACTGGTGAGGGATTTTCTATGTTAGATGCCCTTAATTTATCTATGAGTGAACCAATAATGACACCAGTAGATGGCCTTTAAATAAATAAGGAATTGGAAAGAAATACTCATGTGCTAACTAGTGACAAGAAAGTTCAAGAAACTAAAATACTTTCTACAGGACAAGTAGTTTCAAAATAAGAAAAACCAAGATTGTTTGGTGGAGAAGACACTAATGCAGAGGTATTAGTTGAAGAAATTTCTTCTCTTTCTGTTAAAGTTACTACAGTTGATGAACTTTCTCACGTAGGAAAATATGTCTTTGAGGAGAAAATAGAAGTAGCATAAGATGTAACTACTGGTGATAAAATCATTATTGATAGGGATATAAAACCTATAGATGGAAGTGTGAAGTTGGCTTTATAATAATAACCTACCATGAGCTTACTAGATGTATCATTAGAACATAAATATAGTAGGATGCCAACTCACAAGATTCTAGGGAAGGAAGAGACTGTGAGCAAGTCACTAGTACAAGAAAATGTTGAAGGAGAAATTAGGTCCAGTATGGCATCAATTGGAGAAATAAAGAAGGAATCTCCCTTGAATACTAACACAAATCAAGAAAATAATGATCAATCCTAGGTTCCAAACCAAGGAGAAGAACATTTGAAAGAATTATTAGCACAGGGTGAGAGTAGCAAGAAGTGGTTATCGAAATAAATGATGAAGAATAGGAAAAATCACTAGCTCGGGATGAACAAGGGGTGTTCAAACAATTGATGGTTGTCCCTAAGAAACCCCAATAGAAATCACAAGAAGAAAAGGCTGGAACAAGTTTGGATAAAGGGTGGATTGGTGAATTAATTTTGAATGAGGAAAAGGAGGTCCTCCCTATTCAAGCTATTGAACTTACTTTGCTTTTTCATTTCTAAAGGAAGTAAGAACTTCAAAAAGGGCTAGGACTATTACCAAAACCCACACTAATTCATTAGGAGCCAAGACTCTTGAAATAGAAATCCCTTTTGAGGGAAAAACTAGAGAAGATATAAAAGCTAATGATTATAATGTTCAGATCATTCCCTTAGGAAATCCCTCCAGAGACAAACTAAAACAAGGAGTATTTGAGGCAGTGAATGACCTTTTGAAAAATGTGAATGAAGATAGGATGCTAAAGAGGTAGTTAAAAGAACAAGTTAAATCCATGAGTTCTAGTTTGCAGCAGTTGATTGGGAAACCTAGTAAAATGTAAACAAGTGCCTCAATAGATACCCCTAAGGGAATGTAAAGGATTAACAAATATTTCAAGAAGCTCTAGGTGGTGGATACTTGGATTGAAAAATTAACAAAAAAGGGAAAAGAATAAATTGCAAAACCTAGATGAAATTATGAAGAGTTCAAGATCATACTCAATGAAATTGATGAGATAATTGAACTTGTGAAAATGAAATCATCTACTTTGAGGAATTCTTCCCAAACTAGACCACATAACCTAGCTCGAGATGAATTGGTTAAGAAGAAAAATATTGTGCCATTGGAATTAGAAGGAAGCCAACATGCCATAGAAGAATTATCAAAAATTATATTGGAAAACTTGAATGAGATCAAGGAAAAGTTCAAAATCAAGAGAAATTGGGTTGATGACACTCTTGATGCCACCTTGAATTGAAGTTAGAAGATATGGTATTTGATAAATTCAAAAATAGCTACTGAGGATATGAAGATTTCTTTTTTTCTTAAATCTTTTGAAAATAATATTCAAAAGGATGATTTCTCCTATGAAATAATTAAAACAATGAGAAAGGTTGAGAACTTAATTATAGATTAAAGGCCATGCTATCATAGTACAAAAAAAAGATGTTCCATTGCATATATGCAATAGATAGAAATCACTAATCTTCTAGCATCACCTTTGGACTAGATGAGGATGAGATAAATGAGTTTTTCCAAAGGTATAATGTATATGTAAGATTTCTAAAGGAACAAGATGCAGAAATAGAAGCCGAGGAAGAAAATAATGCAAATATAAAATATGGTGAACAAGATTAGGAATGTTGTCTCTTAAGATATATTTTCTTTTCGTACTTCCTCTCTAAAGCTGTTGCTTTAAACTAATATTTTTGCTACATTATATGTAATTTTTATTCCAAATTTTATTGTTTCCTTATGTCAATTGTAAAGTGGAAGAATGCAATAGTTTCATTTTGACTTAGATAAAAATTTACTTGCATTTGAATAAGGCTATAAACTATTGATATTTTTGTGCTTCTTGCATTTTGAATAAGCAACAAAATAAGGCTCTATATGGGCCCCTACCCATGATAAATAAAGATATACACATGAAAAAAGTAGAGACAATCAAAGGAAAGTGACATTCAGACATTTTTAGTCTTGTTTCATAATTTCCTCATGTAGGAAAATATGTCTTTGAGGAGAAAATATAAGTAACACAAGATGTAACTATTGGCGAGAAAATAATTCTTGATAGGGATATACAGCCTCTAGATGGAAGTGTGAATTTGGCATTAGACTAAAAACTACCATGACATTACCAGATGTATCATCGAACATAAATATATTAGGATGCCAACTCAACATTTTTAGGGAAGGAAGAGCGTGAGAAATTCACCGGTATAAGAAAATGTTGGAGGCGAAATTTGGTACATTGTGTCATCAAATAGAGAAATAAGGAAGGAATTTCCATTGACTATTGACACAAATCTAGAAAATAATGATCAATCTGAGCTTGTAAACCAAGGAGAAGGAAATTTGAAAGAATTATTAGCACAGGGTGAGAGTAGTAAAGTGGTTATCAAAATAAATGATGAAGAATAGGAAAAATCACTAGCTTAGGATGAACAAGGGGTGTTCAAACAATTGATGGTTGTCCTTGAGAAACCCAATAGAAATCACAAGAATTAAAGGCTAGAACAAGTCTAGCTAAAGGGTGGATTGGTGAATTAATTTCGAATGAGGAAAAGGAGGTCCTCCCTATTCAAGCTATTGACCTTACTACTTTGTCTTTTCCAAAGGCATTAAGAGCTTCAAAATGGCTATGACTATCACCAAAACCCACATTGATTCATTAGGAGCCAAGACTCTTGAAATAGCAATCCCTTTTAAGGGAAAAACTAGAGAAGATATAACAACCAATGATTATAATGTTCAGATCATTCCCTTAGGAAAGCCCTCAAGAGACCAAATAAAACAAGGAGTATATGAGGTAGTGAATGACCTTTTGCAAAAGGTGGATGAAGATAGGATGACAAAAAGGAAGTTAAAAGAACAAGTTAAAGCCCTGAGTTCTAGTTTGTAGCAATTGATTGGGAAACCTAGTCAAACTTAGACAAGTTCCTCTATAGATACCCCTAAGGGAATGGAAAGGATTAATATTTTTTCAAGAAGTTCCAGGTAGTGGATACGTGGATTGAAAAATTAACCAAAAAGGGAAAATAAGAAATTACAAAAGCCAGATCAAAGTATGAAGAGCTCAAGAACAGACTCAATGAAATCGATGAGATAATTGAATAATGTGACAATGAGATCTTCTACTTTGAGGGAATTATTCCCAAACTAGACCACATAACCCAGCTTAGTGATGAATTGGTTGAGAAAGAAAACATTGTGCCAATGGAATTCAAAGGAAGCCAAAGCATGGAATATAATATTTATCAAAATCGAGTGGAAACCTTGAATGGGATCAAGGAAAAGCTCAAAATCAAGAGAAATTGTGTTGATGACACTCTTTATGCCATTGAATTAAATTTTGAAGATATGACATATGATAAATTCAAAAAGAAATTTGGGGATCTGAAGATTATTTTTTTGCTTAACTCTTTTGAAAATAATATTTAAAAGGATGATTTCTCCTATGAAATCATTAAAACAATGAGAAAGGTTGAGAACAAAATTGTAGAATTAAAGGCCAGGCCATTAGAGTACAAACAAAAGATGAGCCATTGCATAGATGCAATAGCTAGGAAAACACTAATCTTCTAGCATCACACTAGACTAGATGAGGATGAGATAAATGAGTTGTTCCAAAGGTATGATGCATATGTGGTAAGTTTTCCAAAGGAACAAGATGCAGAAATGGAAGATGAGGAAGAAAATAATGTAGATATAATAGATAATGAACAAGCTTAGGTATGTTGTTTCTTAAGAAGTATTTTATTTTCATACTTTTTCTCTAAACTAATGCTTTAAACTGATATTTCTGTTACATTGGATGTAATTTTTATTCCGAACTTTATTATTTCCTTATGTCAATTGTAAAGTGGAAGAATGCAATAGTTTCATTTTGACTTAGATAAAGTTTTACATACATTTGGATAAGCATGTAAACTATTGATATTTTTGTGCTTCTTACATTTTGAATAAGGAACAAAATGGGGTTCTATAGGGGCCCCTGCCCATGATAAATAAATATATACACATGCCAAAAGTAGAGACAATGAAAGGAAAGCAACATTCAGACATTTTTTAGTCTTGTTTCATAGTTTCCTCCCAGTAGGGGAAGCTTATTCAAAAGATTATTCTTTCTCAGCATGAACTCGCTTGAACCTTGTGCTTTCGGATTAAAAAAATGATCTTGCAGTCCTGTGACATTCCCATGTCCATAGATGATTAAAGAGTCATTCTAGGATGACTCGTGATCTATTCAAGATTGATTTTATTTTTATGTGATGATACCCAATCCAAAAGATCCAAACTTCCTGTGAAGAATTTCACTTTCCCTTTCCCCTTGTGAAGGTCGACTTAATAAGAGTGGTTTGAGAAGGGATATCCGGGGTGATTGGAAGGGAAAGCATTGCATGTTGTTGACTTGGCAGATTGTGAGGTCTTGAGCCTGATCCAGTCTCACACTTCCTTGTGAGGGGTGGATTTTATCTCAGAGAAAGAATGGGTTGAGGTCCCAAAAACTCATGCTCAGACTGAGGATCATGCTACATTAAATGGGTTGATGAGAAAATTGTAAATCATCCCCTTTTGTCCTGAGTGGAGGAGATTGCTTCTCTTGAATGGTGAGTAGATAAATATTGGTATTCTTCTCTATCTGAGATAATGATTGGAAGTTAAGGTTGTGATTCACCTTTTCTCTTACCTGAAGATGACACTTGTCTTTGAGCCTCATTATAAAGACACAGTATCTACTTTTTTTTTCTCCAGGGAGTTGATCCTCCACTCTAACTCATCTATTTTGTGGGAAATGATAGGCATAATGTCAATAGAGGATTTTTCATATAACACATATGATTCCTTTGGAATATTTGTTGATACAAATCCCTCATCGCATAAAAAGGGACATTGAAAGATGGTTTTCCCAGATACTTGAGGTATTCTCTCGACCTAGTATCTCTTTAAATCTTCAGGAGATTTCAAGTGCTCCCATTTGAAAAGATGAAAATACATAACTTGAAAGGTTACAAATAAATGATTAATCCTAATCAGCCTTGTCAAATTTCAAAGGCCCGGTATCACCTACACACTCTATGTCAAACAAGGCCCTAACAAAGGCTTCATTAGGACCACTCAAATTGAAGATTTGATTTAAATCTTCTAAGGAAATTTCCTTCAGACTGTGTGCTACAAGTACCTTTGCCATTTTTTTGATGAAATTCCTTATATTTAGAATAAGAAGGGAAATACATAATGATAATGAAGTTGAACCAAGTTTTATAGTGAAAAGGGTGCATATGGTTTTGATTTAGAGAAATCTTTCCCATGAGACGAGGAATTTTTTTCTCATTTTTCACACAAAAGGATTTAAGAGTTGGAAGAGATTAGAAATGAGGAGATCTTGTAAATCAATGTGAGGTGATAACAACCATGTATGGAATTATGCCAATAAGACATAAAATAGAGTATGTATTACCCAAGTTGGATTCTTGAAAGGTGAATGTCGATATATGCCATATTAGAGTCAGCTACAAGTGTTCAGATATCATTTGAAATTATTATCTAATAAATATTAGGAAATAATGATTAAAGTAATTTTCCAGAAATGATGACCTGATATCCCAGTCGAGAACAAGTGGAACCAATTGAAAAGACTTGTGAGTTGTACACTTGGCGTTTAAAGTAAAACTTTTAAATGTCATGTTCTAGAACATGTATTGTAAAAGGAAATATTCCCTAGAATATTCATGATTTTGGGTGGAAAAACTTCGAAGGTCAGAAAATGAATGGGTGATATAAAAGCAAAGAGATAATCATGCCAGAAGGGGGTTAATTTTTCTGAGAATTATTCAAAGAAAAGAAAAGGAGAGAAATTTGAGAGAATCCATTTTCCCAAAGAACTTATCTGAGAAACCTGTTGTTTCCTATGTGTCTTTAAATTTGATCACGTCAAGATGGTTGCAAGTTTCTAGCCATTGACAATATTTGAGATTGTAAATAAAATTTCCGTTCTTTGATCAATTTGAAGAACCTTGAGTAAATTGTGTTAATCATGAGCATATTTGTGCCTAATTTCATTTTGAGATATATTCAAGTAGTTATTTGTGTTCCTATTGCAATATTATGTTAGGAGTTCCTTTGAATCACATAAGATCTTGTCCTTGTGATAGTTTGGTGGAATATTTCAATTACATTATGAGAGAGATTTCATTTCAAGATGCAATAACTAATTTAAATTCAATCTAATTTCATTATGATGATACATATTTTTTCTTATCCTATGAGTATATCTTAGGCATGATGAATCAGGGATTTCTAATGTTTAATTAAGTCTTTAACATGATCTTTTGTGTTAAATCCTTGAAGAATGTGTGAAACCATGTATCTTTGGGATTTCATGGATGCACATCTTCTAGTTGAAGGTTCATTTTGACTACTTGAAGTATTTTTCATTTTTCTTTGTAGATGTTCCAACATTTGTTAAAAGTTCTCAAGAATTTGGTATAATTAACTTTATCTTTCTTAACTTCCTAACAAAAAATTATACATTAAGTGATGAATCCTATAAGAACCACCCTTCTTACACTTTGTATCCATAAATGTTGAGGAAATCCGTTGAGTTTTCCCATCCCTTACCAAAATATGTAGGTGTAATCAGTTTTTATCGTTGTCTTTAGTAACCTGGACCTTGTCTAGAATACATCTTCGTTCGTAGGGTGACACTTCATGAGAGTTAGATTATGTTGCATTGACCATGTTTTCTCAAGGTCTCCTTCAAACATTACAAAGGGAGAGTCAAATATTGTTGATCCGTTGATATTCTTCACCAAAACAAGTTACAAAATGGGTCCTCTCACCCTGGTTAAAGGCACAACCTAAAGTAGTGAGGGTAGGTTGAACCCTTAGCATGGTGCTATCCACTCCTTTCCAAGCCCGAGTAATAAAGAGTCATTTAAATCCATCCTCGATTACAAAATAACTCATATTATGATTTTTTTGTCTCTAAGCATCGTGATCAACTTGTGATGTTGCTCATTTTCAAAGGAAGAAGAAATTTGTGTACCAAGAGAGGCACAAACCTTGATGTTCAACAATGAAAAGGTAGACATAGATTTCCATACTTTTCATAACACCTATCTTGACATGATAAGGAAACCCTATGAGTAAACAATGGAGTTTGATTTAATGGAATTATATCCAATTATAACTTTGGTAGTGGGAAAGGAGGCATGCTAACTATATGTATATCTTAGGAAAAAGATGAAGGATGGAAAGTTAGTTAAGGTTTGTGACACAACTCTCACTCCACCACCATCGGGGATAATGAAAATAAAGACACCAATAAGGAAACATAATCCAAAACCTATCTATAATCTGAAATAGGAAGAAGAAGATCCACAGAGCCGGTTGGATAATTTTTTTAGGAAAAGGAGGTGGATGGAATTTGAATATGGAACACGTGCCCCTCCAAGGATAAATTTAGTAATAATAATTGATACTACATGCAAACCAATCCCGAGGAGGAGGAAAGAGAAGAAAAACCACTTAATGGAGATGACACATCAAGAGGAAGGATCCCTCCTATTATTAATGTGATAGATAATGAATATCTAGCACACTTTGAGCATGAAAAAAATATTCGGATAGATAAAAAGAGGTAGAGAAGGAAAAATAAGAAGGAGGAGAAAATGTGTGAGGAGAATAATAAAGATGTAGGGAAAAAGAAGAGCAAGAGTCAAGCACAAGAGTAGTTCATGACAAGAAAAATCTGGAGTCATCAACCTAAGTGATAAGGTCAACGCATATCTCACCCCAATAGAATTTATTCTACATTGATGACCCCAAAAAATTAATAAGGGAAAGATTTCTTATCTTAATGGAGAAAAATAAACTATATGGTTGGGAGATGATGGATACATAACATTCACATGCAAGGATGTTTAAAATTCTATGGACTTCATAACGCAAAAACACACATGGAGGATCCATATGTCAAGATGAATAAATATTCCATTAGTCAAATACAAGGGATGAGAGATCCCACAAATAAGCTCCTATTGTTCTTTACAAATATATGTCGACGCATAGGTAAGAAAAATGATAATAAAAATGGAGAATGAAGTTTTGAGTAGAAATATTAACATGGGATCTGCACTACATACCACACAGTAAATTTTTAAGATATAATTAAAAATAATAATAATCTTGTTGTGTAATTGATAAGGCCAAAAGCCATCTAATCTGTTATAAATGCTAAGGTGGAAAATTTAATAGCATTCACCTTTGTGCATTCTTATCTTGATTTAACCTCGAGAGGAAGAGATGATTAAAAGTAGGGATATTCACACCTTATAAGAATTAATTTATTTTTGATAGAGAATGAAAATAAAATTTAGGGTCAACCGCAAAAGATATGGCATGAGATAAAAAATAAAAGGTTTACAAAATATTAAAGGAGTATGACTATTTGGGAGCAGAGATTAAGGAAGCCGCACGGAGGGATGAGAAATTATTGGCGTGTTCAAGGATGTCATAATAATAAACATGCACCTTATATATGATGAAGTATATTTAGACCAATTAAAGGCCTCACTATGTATAGGGGACAAGGCGACACGCTTTTTTTTGCAAGAGGTAGAGGAAAATAAAAATTATAATAAATCCAAGCATGACAGGGTAGAGCCAAGGCTAGTAGAGGTGCAAGATATGGTAATGAGAAGGGAAAATATTTGTGATGGTATGGATACTAAATGGGATATCATTTTTAAGGAACTACATAGCAAGAATGAGGTAATAACTATGGAAAAGATACCAAACATTGTTAAATCAACACTAGGAAGGTCAGAAATTACACTTGAAGAATGGAAGGAGCTAGAGGCATCCATCAACCTAGAATTTCCCAAACTCCTGCAAATACCCCCAGCCTAGCTTTAGAGAGCGGAAATAAAAATTATTTATTCCTTAAATTTTTTTAGAATTACCCCTATTTTTTATCAACCATGATTCTTTATTTGTTCAATTATTTTATCTTTGAATTGTAGAGGACATACAATATCCCTAGTATGGGTTAATTTTTGACTGAAGAAATGACTAAGTATAAATACATGTGAAAAGGTAGAAGTACATGTGAGGGTACATGCAGAGGAATAAAATAAGGATTTTCACAATTTAAAGAAGTGCACAAAGGTACATAAGGAGGAAAGAATGCTTCATGTGTGAAGGTCCACACACAAGTATAGTAGAATCGGGAGTTAGCCAAAGTTCCAAGAAAGGATATAAATAGGAAAAAGAATAAGTTGAAATGAGGGAAAAGGAAAATAAATAAGTAGATGAACACATATATAAGGCATGGGAAAAACATGATAAGTAACATGCAGTGATAAGAGTAGATGCTAATTATGTATGGATAGTGGCATATCTAAATATAACACATGTGACAAACAGCTATTTATAGTGCACAGGATAAATATGGAACTTCCATATTTAAAGTAGACCAAAAATGAAGAACTACAAGATAACACATAAATATAGGAAAGTGCAAGAATTCAAGCTATGTATATGATTATTCTAGGAATATATTAAAGCATGAAAAGTGGTGAAGGAAAATTTCCCACTCCATATATATGTATAAGAGGGAGAGAGATATAGGTGTGTTTGTAGAGAGGAGGGAAGGTATAGAGTGTGTATGTATGTATAGGTGTATGAATGAGTCTATGTATAGTCCTACCTTGCACATGAATTTTTTAATGGAGCTTATTTGAGCCTATCATATTATAAAGCATCATTAATATAATGAATATAAGTTCTCTTGGTTGATGATCAATTATTGTTATGTATATTGTTGTAGGACATAATATTCATATAATACCTATTTTCATATCAATTTAACCATGCTTTACAAAAATACATCTTGACATTTGGAAACAATGAGGGACTTGCTAGAGTTGCATGTGCTTTGGGTGAGTCGTTAGACCCATTTCTAAATTAAGTTCCAACATGTCCATCTATGTTGTGCTTTGATTTATTATATTGCAAACACATTTGGTTATGGAAGGTATAAAAGTGGATAAGTTCTTTATAAGTAGTCCTCTTGCATTAAAAGGGAAAAATATGATATTTGTTAAATAAATTTGATACATAGTCTTATTCCTTTGTGAGATTCTTTGGTATCTCTCTCTCTCTCTCTCTCTCTCTCTCTCTCTCTCTCTCTCTCTCTCTCTCTCTCTCTCCTTCATGTGAGGTTGAATGCACCTAACACTCAAGTTTCTCCAAGGAAAAATTAGGTACCAATCACCCCCAATCCTCAAAATTTCATAAACCCAACTCTTTAATTGTAATAAAAGAATGAGAAATTATCCCTCCATAAAAAATAGGTATATTCCTTCCATGTTTTACATCTCTTTAATTTTGTATAAATGCAAATTTTACACTTTAAATTTGAGTTAAAGTTTAATTATTTACTATGGACATTGAATACACTCTATGTTGCAAGTTTCATCATGGAGCATGCCAACACCAACACAATTAAAATGTAAAAAATAATCTTAAGTGAAGAGAGAGTGTTTCTACACACTCAGATATCTTTTCCATTAATTGTTTAATTTTCATGTCATACTTAAAGTGGGGGAAAATATGCGGAAAAAGTAGACACTCAAATTTAGAAATTTACTCTTTCACATTTATATTTTAGAAAATTCTCTCTTGCTAAGATAAACACGCCATTTCCATTCCCATTCGATACATATCGAGGAGTATCATCTAACTTATTTTAATAATATACCATGATATGTCATAAAAATATGATAATTAAATGCATAAAATATCATAATAAAGCAAACTTAACAAGATACAATCCTCAGTTCTTAGATTTTTCATCCCTGTGCAAAATTATATTGTTTGGTTAGCTTGATATATGAATTTATGGACAACTCATATGGTTTTGAAATTATTGGTGTGCATATTGATCCTTGTGTATCCTTAGAGGTATCTCTCACCTTAAAAAAATGATCCTTCTTAGAGTAGATATCATTTTTGGGTGCACTTAGGAAAATTTCTCCCTAGCATAGCCGCCAAACATTGTTGGTGAGAAAAAAAAAAATTGTTATGGAAAATTAGGTGTTTCTACTAATGTTCACGGGGCTACGCCCCTCTAAATTGAATGGTTCAACTCCCATTATTCAATGTTAATAAGATAATTATAAATGAAATGTTGTAGGTTAGCTAAATAGGCTAAGGGATAACACATGGAAACTTCACTAAAATTGTGGAAAAGTTTTTGTATGTGGTAAAATAGAGGAAATCAAAATGATGAGGGAAAGAGAGGATAAATTAGGAAAGGAAGATTATTGTCATGAGTAGGCCAATTAGAGAGTTCAAACACGAAGAATCGCAATAGTTCAACATTTAATATAGAAGAAAACAATAGTTAACCTAGTGGGACCAATTAATTAAAACAAAAAAATTATATTCATCTATCGAGAATGCAAAGTTCCTCTCCAACACCTTTGTACTTGAAAATTACATAAAAGAGAGAAGTGGAAGAAAAATAAGATGCCCATAACAACTATGATTATAACGTCAACAATGAGAGGAAACCATGCGGGTAAATTTGCACACATTCATACATCTTAAAAGGAAGAAATTCATTCCTTAATTGACATATATAGAAATTGTAAAAGGATAGGTAAAATAATAAATTATAAGAAAGGTAGCTCTCATTTCTTTTGCATTAATACAAATTTCAATAACTACAATCCATAATTTCTACAGAAAAATCAAACTTTTAGGATCCTTTAGAATGTATAAGGCATCACAATTTATAGTAATGTGAATTGACTCTTTGTATACCCCCACATGACTCTTCGTGGTCTCATTCAACTTGTGAATTTTCACCTTCCTAGGAAGTGAGAAATAAGTTCCCTTTTTATAAATTAAAGGGACTTTTACAATGTTAATTTATAAATTCACTTAAGTTAGTGAGAAAACATAGAATGATTACACCCAACAAATAATTAGAAAGGAGAGAGAAAAGAGAGGGGAATAGGTTTTCATTTCGATGAAGAATATCCCCTGTGATGATGAACCTTACTCAATCATGCCTCCTAAGGATGATGGGTCTCTAGAGCGGATTCTTGTTCCTTGAATTCTTTGGTGAATTTGGATATCACATATGTCAATATATCTTCCTCCCGAATTCAAATGTAACTCAAGACATTGTTCTTGTCTCGGGGACACCACCGATCCTATTACATTAATCAATCCATTCTTTGTGATCCATTATAATTGTGTCAATGCAACTTATGATCTTGGATAGGGACTCTAAATTGTCTTTAGTTAAGGAAAGAGAGTCACCTTACTCCTTCTTGACCATCTCCTAGAATTTAATGATGAGTTCGTATTACGATGAGCCCTCAATGAGTGGAGGGAACTCAAATATTTTAACACATTGGTAGAATTCGTTCATGCTTTTGAAAATATATCATCCATAAGAGTCCACTTCAGATATAGAATTCTTGATCATTTTATATCATGTATCAATGATGGGGATTAAAACTTGAGATAAGTCCTCGACACTTGATGCAAATACTTCCTTTCTCACAAGGGTGTGAGAGTCGAAGGAAGTCATTTTGGACACCAGTGGGAGTATATAGTCCAAATGACTGACCAACTTTGTAAAATCCTCCTTCATCTTGTTTACTTTAGACAATGTTTCACAAACATACTTGATGAGCAAAATGAGGTATGGAAAAAGTTCCTTTCCCTCCTCAATGATTTATGTAATCCAATTCTCATTGGCTTTCCCCTACATCATGTATTCTTGTTTTTTCTTTATTACCTTAGTGTCAATACCTCTAATTATAGGGGTATATTTTTTTGTAAAGGGATATGTTGATTCGGGCCTTGAGAAGGGTTGAATGTATGCACTAAGAGCTCTTACATGTTCCTCCAATTACACAATGGTTTGCTTGTATTCTTTGGTCTGAGCAAGAAGACGAGAAGAGGATTATTTTAATATGTGAGTGTTTCCCTCATGAGAATATTGACCCAATGAGATACGCGTAAATTCATAGTCATATAATGTCATTTCCTCTATGAGTTTATCATTCTTAGGCCTAAATACATCAACATACGGGTTACCTAAGGTGCTTGTACACACCTAAAATCCACTTACGTATTTTTTGTTAATTTTATACGAACTATCCTCTTTCCTATCATTTCCATTATAATTAATGATTTCAAAATAATTAACTAATGTTTACCTCTATTCTAGTCAATCAACAATATTTCATTAATGAACTAGCCTTTATCACATTTCATATGAGAATTAACGACACTTCGTTAGTTATAATCCTCTTTGAATTGATTAATTAACTATTATGAATTAACTAAGCCTTTTTAACAATGAATTTAATCAAAAACCCTTTCATTTGGCTAAATCTCACTTTCAAATGCTTCAAATCATATCAAATTCCTCCTAAATCACCTCCAAATAGCCTAAAAAGTTTATTCTAGCCTATTAATTAATCTTAGTTGATTAATTAAATCATCTCCAAATCCCATGAGTTGTTAATCACTTGTTAATTCTTCTAAGAAATCTTAAAAAGTCTAAATATACTTTATCCTTTATCCCACATTCATTGGGATTCAAGCTTCTCCCAAATAGGAAAGCTATATAAAGGACCCTCCTACATCCTTCACACCTTACACCATACTTTTTCTAGTATTATCATATAAAGCATATGATTAAGATCCTTTCTCCATTGATGGAATAGCTTTCTCATCTTTGCATCCATTTCTTCATGCTTGATTAGTAAAGGAATATCTAAACATGGCCTTGTAGCCATTTTAGTGAGATTATTTCATCATCTTGAAGCAACAACACAAATTTGATTGCTTATGATCTTCATAGGTTCATAGTTTTAAAGGAAATCATACATTTTAGTAGGAATGGCTTGTAGTTAGATGATTTATTTCATGTTATTGCATATTAGCTTTCCATTAAGCTCTAATCATGATGGTTCTATAGTAAATTTAGCTTCTTTTAATTAGCATAGCAAATTTAATATGAGCACATTTGGCATGCCCGATGATACATACTCCATTTTCCTTTACATTCATTTTCAAGATTTTTAGATTAATTTAAAGTTTTGGTTACTAACCATCATTTTAGCATATTTTAGATAAATATGGTGTTTCTTAGCTAGATTAGTTGAGTTTTCCTTATTTTGTTACTTTTTACGGGAATAAAGGAGGTGAGGCGCTACCAAATTTCGATCAAATTGATAATTTTTGAGATTTTTGACATTTTTCTTATCAAATCCCATATTTTTGTGCTTACACATGTTCCTTGCACTAGCGGAAAGAAACCTTGCACTATTGATTTGAAAATTTTGATAGTGAGAAAACTCGTGCGCTACCACTATCAAGCTTGTGCTACTACTTGATAGGCTTATGCTAGCACCTCTCGCCATGTGTTTTGATGAACTATATTTTTACTCTTCTATGTATGACATGTGTTGTTGCACTATATGGCAGCGCGTGTTAGTACTTACCCGATTGTGCTACCACTCCTCTACTTGCGATAGCGAAACATTTTCTATGTTTTTGTCTCATACCTACATTTGTGAGCTTATCCTTGTGCAAGGGGGTTACCCTTGCACTACTTATTCAATCCATGTGTTACTACTTATTCAGTTTTGAGGTGTCGATTTTTAATTTTTGTATTTATGTTGTTTGATAGGTTTTCCTAACTGTTTTCTACATATTTTAACATTTTAAATCATATTTCTTACATATTGTTAAGATTTAATGAGAATCATTTTTTCATTGTTTGCTTAAGTTATAATAAAGTTTGTGTATCATTTTTTCATTCTAGAGGATCATCAGCAGGAAAAGAAAAATTCTCTCAGATCTACATAATATAAACAACCATGAAGAATCCTTCTGGAGAATGAAGTCTAGAGCCCTTTGGCTTAAAGCAAGAGACAGGAATACAATTTTTTTCATTTGATGCCCTTCTTAAGCATAGAGCTTGTAACAGAATTTCTGAGGTTTCTAAGGATAATGGGAACATTACTAAGGATTCTGAAGATATCAAAGATGATGCCCTCAAATTTTACAAGAATCTACTCACTGAGAATAACGCCTAAAATGAACAAGTGGCCTCCTTTCTTTTAGACTCCATTCCTAATAACATACTACCTGCTAAGAGGTTTAAGAGTCTTTCCAAAACTGTTACCATTGAGGAATTGAAAAAGGATGTCTTCACTCTAGAAGGGGATAAGGCTTGAGGCCCCGATGGTTTTTCAGAAAATTTCTATCAAAGATGTTGGGAAATATGCTCGATGATATGTTGAAACATGTTAATGAGTTTTATAGAACTGAAAATCTTATCAAAGAATTAAATAATACACACATTGTGCTTGCTCCGAAGAAGTTGGATGCAAAGGATTTCAAAGATTTCAGGCCAATCAGTTTGGTTAATGTAATATATCGGATCTTCACAAAGATTCTAACCACTAGAATGCAACCTATTCTTATGGAGATCATTTCACAACAGCAGAGCGGATTCATTCAGGGAAGAATTATTCAAGATGGAATTATCATGGTTCATGAAACAATCCATTCTATGGATAAAAGTAAAAAGGCAGGGATGGCTATCAAGCTTGACATGCATAAATCCTTCGACAGAGTCTCCTGGAGATTCATGGATGAGGTCTTATCCAAGTTTGGTTTTCAAAATAAATTCAGGAAAATCATTCACTCTTGTATTTCTACTTCTAGATTCTCAGTGGTTGTTAATGGGGAACCGGTTGGTTTTTTTCCAGTAATAGAGGAATCCGGCAAGGAGACCCAATTTCCCCTCTATTATTCATTATAATGGCAGACAGTTTAAGTAGATCTATCTCCAAAGCTATTAGCATTGGCATGATAAAAGGCTTTCCTCCAACTTCTGGCAATCAGGTCTCCTCCCACCAACAGTTTGCTGATGACACTCTACTTCTTCTGATGGCCTCAATAATTGAGGCAAAGGCTATCAAAACTATCCTTAGATTTTATGAGGAAGCCTTGGGGCAAAAAGTTAATTTTGACAAAAGCTCTATATATTTCTTCAATACTCCTATGGAAAGGCAAAGAAAGATTGCTAATATTCTAGGATGCACTATTAATTCTCTTCCCGCTACTTATTTAGGTCTACCTTTAAGTACTGGCAAGATTTCTAATGAGGTTTGGAATGATCTTATTAAAATATTTTTTAAAAAAAACTGGCTAGTTGGAAAGGAGCTATACTTTCAAGCACATGAAAGTGCTTATTGATAAAAATCACGCTTTAAAACCTACCTATTTACATCATGTCAATGTTCAACATACCAACAGAAGTGACGAACAATATTGAAAAGATTCAAAAGCACTTTTTATGGCACTGAAGACAAGTTCAGGTATCATTTAGTGGCTTGGGAGCAGGTTTGTAAACCAAAGAGGCTTGGGGTGTTAGGTATAAAATATATCAAGCATATGAGTGTTGCCCTTATTACAAAGTTAGGTTGGAGACTTATAAAAGAGCACAAGCCTTGGAAAGAGTTGGTTAAGATCAAATACCTTTCAAACCAAAGCAAGATTTCCTTTATTTCTGATCAGTCTCTCCCGAATGGTTCTATTTTCTGGAACAATCTTCTTCACAGTAGACATATTCTCTCTCAGGGGTGTAGCTGGAAGCTTGGGGATGGGCAAGACATTAACTTCTGGACTGATAAATGGACTGATTTTAATTGGATTTCTTCTTATGGACACATTAAAGACAACTTAATCACAAAGTATGGACACAAAATTCAGGGATACATTGAGGTGGATGAAAACAAAAGAAAATGGAAACAGTTAAAAGTGGAGAAAGATAATGTACAGTCTGATGTTTCATCTTTACAAAATCAACTTTCTCTAATCCATATTAGTAATCAAAATCTTAAGGATGAACTCATCTGGAAATATTCTTTTGATGGGGAATACTCAGTAAAATCAGGATACAATTCTTTCTTTGCCGTTATTGAAAGTGAAATTAAGTGGCATAAGTTGTGGATGCCAGAGCTAACCCCTAGAGTGAACTTCTTCTAGTGGCTCATCATTAAAGGCAAGATTTTGACCAATGACAACCTCATTAAGAAGGGATTCATCATGCCGAATAGATGTTGCATGTGTCAGAAAGAGGCAGAAGACATAAAACATTTATTTCTTCATTGTGAGTATGCTTCCAAAATTTGGCATCTTGTTTTTGAAAAATTTAATCAGAATTGGATATTTCCCCTTACCTATCTTCAGGCCTGGGAACAATGGGACTCTCCGTATAAGCATTGTGTGGTGAAGAGATTGTGGCAACTTGTTTTACCTCACACTATGTGGTGAGTTTGGAAGGCTCGTAATGATGTCATTTTCAGAAACACTAGAAAGGCATGTAACAAAGTCTACAAGGAAATTATCATTGTTGTGTAGGATAATATTGCTAGATTTAAACCTCCTAAAAATAGACTTTACCCTGAGAAGAAGAATACATTCTGACTGATTGGAATATTGACATTGGCTTCAAAAAGAACAACAATGGTATGGATATAACCACCTTCAGATGGACTAAGCCTCCCAATGATTGGCCTAAGTTAAATTTTTATGGGGCCTCAAAAGGAAATCCGGGAGACTTTGGAGGTGGAGGAGTCATCAGAGATCAAAGATGTTGTTTTGTTGCTTTGCTTTTTCTGGGAAAATGGGTAGGTAAACTAATCATTACTCGAATCTCTTGCTGCTCTTTGGGGAATAAGGCTAGCTAGAGATTGTAATATTCTGAATATTATAATTGAGGGTGATTCTTTGAACATCATCAATCTATTAAACAAAAAGCAACACCCCAGCTGGTCAATTAGAGACTTCATTGTTGAAGCTACTGATATATGCAATAGTTTTGAAAATGTAAAAATCATTCACACCTATCGGGAAGGCAATAGGGTCGCAGATGGTTTGGCAAACTTTGGAGTTACCAATACTTTTCAAACTTGGCTAAGGGGGAATGTTCTGCCCATTCAAGTTAATAAAGACATAATCAATGATCTACATGGCCGTGAAAATCATCACTAACGGCTGTAATATTGATGCTAATGAGTGGATTCTTAAGTACAGAATGATGAAATCATATAAGATTTGTGTGATTGATGACATTTGTGTGAACTGGACAACAATCATTTCTTGTCATAGGGAGAATGCCAAGGAGCGGGTCACTAATTACAAAGTATGGTCTAATAATTACATCTTCTTTCACGGAAGGGAAAGATTCAAAAACAAAGTTAAATCTGCTATGCATAGTGCTAACATCTTTACCATTGAGATCGAAACGGTGGAAAAATGGGGGTCTGCCATGAAAAGTGAGCCCACACATAATCCAAAGTGTGGAAAGAGGATGTTGTGCTTTGGAACTACCTTCAAATTGGGGGTCTAGCGAATTCGATAGAAAGGATTCAAGGTTTTGATCAAGATATTTCTATTAAATTCACACAGGGATGGAAGAATCGGGTTGTTAAATACAACAACATGGAGGTTGAGATCACGGAGGAGCTCATCACCCAGATCTCGGGACTCAGTCTTGATGGCATGAAATTCTTCAATAAGAAGGTGGACAGGGAGGTGGAGACAAAGAAATTCTTGGATGATGGGGAGAATCTTGAGTTTGTGACAGCCGACATCAAGGTGGCTTCGATTCCTGAGCCTTTTGCTGAGCTAGCCAAGATGGTTGTTAGGTATGTAACTCTTGAAGGGAGATTTGTTACTATACCACAAAAGCATTTGATATTTCTTAACCACTTTCATAGAAATATAACCATCAGCTTCCCTCACTACTTGATAAACTCTCTGGAGAAATCCATTAGGGAAGTGCAGAGCCATTCTAGGGCAGTCCCTCTGCATCAAGGGCTAATTCTGCTTATACATCACCACTGTTCAAACAGCCCCCATGTGAATCCTGACCCACCCTCTTCCTCCATTCCTCCCCCTACTCACACCACCTTCATTCCCCCTCAGCTTGAAAGGAAGATTGAAACAGCTACATCTAGCAAGAAAAGAAAGGGCATGAAGAATAAGATCCCTACTTCTCAGAGGGTGCTTAGAAGCCACAAAGACCTTGAGCTTGCTGAGAACCTCCTGCACATCAGCCAACCAATGGAGGAGCCTAAGGAGGAGGATTTGATGGTTAGAGTGGACAGGATGGAAAAGGAAATACAAGAGCTTAAAAGGGTAATCAAAAATATGGAAAAAACTCAGGGAAAAGGATTGCTACAAAATGATGATGAGGAGGGGGTTATTTCTGAAGTATTCAAGAAGCTAAATTCTTGGGATGGTAGAATGGGAAACACAAAAATTTGAAATGACTACATCCTATCTGCTCTTAAAAGTATTTATAATTTCATTGAACAACATGTTCATAGTGTATGCAACCTAAGCGGGGTTAATGAAGACATTTGGGGCCCCAAAGAGAAGAGGGATATGGAAATTGCTCAAGCGGATATGAAAGACTCTTCTCAGGCCACAACCATTGCTTTCTGTATCTCGCTGCAAGTGATCAAAACCAAAATTGACAGGGCTATCAAGTAACGTGGTGCTGTGATGCTGTTTATTAGCTATGAAGTTCCGATGACTCTGGAGATCTCGGAGCTATTTTCTGGCAAAGATATTCTAGGATAGATATCTATTGTTTGATTTTTGATCTCTTCTGCTGTTTTTTGGATCATTGTACGACTGGATCCTTTCTTCTAATATGTTGTTTTATCTGGCTGACGAGCCCTCTGAGGTTAGTTGTTTTTCCCTTCTCCAGGGCTGTTTCTCTCACTTCGATATCCGGCTTTTGAGCCCTTTTGAATACAGGTATAGTCTCTTGAAACTATTTTACCTTAATAAAAATAAATAAATTTTGTGTATGCTCTTCTCTTACACCTTAGGTTGATCTTGAGAATCAAAAGCAGCTTTATTTTTCATTTTTCTAATATTTGGTTAATTTTCAAATTTAATATTTCATTTTTGCTTAATGGAATGAACAATTTATCAAGATTTGTTTAGAGTTTATTTGATTTAATTTTTTCCTTTAAATCTATCTACTTGTATCAAATTTTCATGTATGCTCTTCTCTTGTGTCCTTAGATGATCTTGAAAATCAAAAGTAACTTTTTCTCACTTTCTATTGGAAACTACTAAATATTTTGTACATAGTACCCAATTCACTTTTTAAAGAATTGGGATCCAAAAAAACTCTAACTACAAGTGTATTGCAGGTTTATAATGGTGTACTAAACCTTACTAACATCAAACATAAAAAGAATACACCACTTTATGCAACACAATGTATTTGTAGGTTTCGGTTAAGAGTTACAGCTCGTCAGCTTTAAACTAGGGAAATTATCCGAGCATAATCCATAAACCTCATTATGATGATTACCCCGAAACCCCAAAGTAGTCCACACCTTTAGATAACTGGTGGATGAAATAGGAAGTGTCCCGCTACCCAATTGACTAGTTGGAAACCTTTGTGAGAAAAGATTCATGTTTCCCGTATGGGGCCCCATTCATTAAATTGATTATCGGGTAATGGTATATTATCTAGAATCAATTCTATAAATACGTGCCTTCTTTAGGGAATAATTGATGAGTTTGTGAATAAAATATTATGAAACCATTTGGTATTGGGGCCAAATTGACTTTATCCAATGTTTTATATTGAGCTCTCACAAACAGAAAACTTCTTTTGGAGTTAAAAATTAATAGTAGAACAAGGGGATAGTACATTGAAGTTTGAACCATGTGTTATTCATCATGAAACTTATAAGGCATCACTTTGTCTTAGTTTCTACCTTATCCTAAGACAAGGTGAAACTATGCCAAAGTTAGGCTAAGTATTTTCATCACCACTTGGTCTACTCCTTTGTTTTCTTATTACCCATTTGGGAAAAAAGAAAACATACATATGCACATATCTTGTTAGAAATAATCATGTCTCGCCACTTTTTTATTCTACTTACAAGACCATTTCATGGTAGGAATGTAAGTGTTGAAAGTGTGTTGGTATGTCTTTGTGTTCTAGTAGGATCTTTGTCTCACATCCATATTGAGATTCATTATCATTATAGTTAGGTTTTCTCGTCATTGACTTCCTTTAAGGTGTTATGTTTCTTGTATCATATCATTATAGTTTTGACACTTACGTTTTGTTTCCTTTGTGAAACTTGGTATAAGTCTCTAAGTTGTATTGTTATGTTGCTCGTATAAATAAAAACTTATTGATATACTTAGACTTGGTTTTGATTCCAACATTGCCTTGATTTTTGAAAGTTTCATTGTTACATTGCTTGCATTATAATAAGATAATTTTGATACTGAAATATTTCTTTGTCTAAAAATCTTGATTAACATTTCCAAATAGTGTTGTTGTGCTACTCACATTTGTAGCCTCCATTCTCAAAGACTTGGAATTTGTTTTTATCTAAAGTTGTTTCAAGTATACCTTTTTTGAGATCATGTCAACACCTTCTTAGTATTTAGGTATTTTTAATTCTAAACTTGACCTAAGTGTTGATATTGTGTTGTCATTATTTGCACAAAACCTATATTTGAGAACATAGGGAGTATCTATTCTTGTGATTGGGTCATAGTCTTGTACTTGATTGTTTTTTCCTAGATGCTTCTTGTTATACGATTCCATATTAGTGTATCATTATTTATTCTTTGGTATCCTTGGTTCATATTGAATGGATTATTTGGATTATTTGGCATTATTTTTGAAATTTGCGTAAGTTGCCACACTACTTGATTTTTCATAGGGTCCTTGTAGTACATGTACACATTTGTCAAACCTTAGAAAAAAATTTCCTATCAAGAAACTCTTAAGATAATCTAAACATTGGAAAAGTTTCCTTTTCAGCCGTTGTGCTACTAAAATTTGATCAACCATTTTGACATTTACACTTGTAACTTGTTTTGCAAACCTTGTTGATTTGTCAAAATTGTGTCATCATGATGTCTATTTTCCTTATATTCCCTTCAGAAAATCACATGAGCATCTCCATACTTACAAAATGTCTAGTTGGTTGTTGTTATGCTTCCCAAATCGACGTGGAAATTCCTTCCATTTGAAGGATTTCAATCATACTATCTAGGTCTAGGCATGTAGACCCAAAACCACCAACAATGAATAACTATCAGATGGTTCTTCACAATTATGATATAATGGGGAACCTAGGTTTAGGAATTCACATCAAAATATACCCATCATGACTAAACCTCATTTGGTTCTTTACACTAGAGAACCGTGCATTTACCCCTTTCCCCACCTTCATCTCATAATAGGTGGTATGATTCTAATGCTTCTAATCAAAACTATTATTCAGAATCCCCCAGTCTCCTGAGACTCATCTAATCAAATTTATTCTAAGTAATAATCAATCTCCTAAATGATGCTTTCCTACTCTAAGGATTTTTTCGCCAAAAATTCTCCCCATCATTCATCTAATTCATTTCTTGAGTCAATTTCCTCCCTTTATCATTCACCTCAACAATGTCTTACCCTTTTGAAGATCTTTGTTACTCCAATTTCCTCTAATCATTCATCCAAATCAACTCCTACGTTGCAATCTACTAATTTTCTACGTTGTCCTCTTTTCTACACGCACTATGCCATCTTCTAGGTAAACTTATACCAATCGATTCCAAATTTACATATTATTCCACTCGTGAGACATATAAAAAAAATCTACTTTGTCTCTTGAGTCATCTTCTTATATCATTGAAACATCTTCTAAATCTTCCACACATGTTGGACGTCTTTCTTTCAATCAACCTACTATGGTCGACCAATACCGACCTATACTAATCAATTTATTTTAGAATGAAGAAGTGATCAAATAATTCATGGGGCTACACGATGACATTCCTCTATAGGATTATGAGCATGGATTCTCTTTTGACCTCAATGTGTTCATGTATTGTGGGGAAGATGTTGTTTCCCTTCGTCAAAAAATAGATGAGGGTCCTAAGATCATCAAACTTGATCCTCTTCTTTTTCTTCCATTTTTAGAGTCCCATTACATGGAGAAACTCCTAGGTATGTCATTGATCCTTGGCCTATCTTCTCATCACCCAATCATTCTTTACATATCACAATTCCTTAATCACAATCTCTCCTTAGTTCACATCTTGGTATCCCATCATCTTCCTCTATATGTTGTCCACCTCCTATTATCCATTCCTATTATATTTGTTGGCCACCTTTGGGTAGCATTTTATCCTCTATTCTTGGGCCACGTCCTAGTAGCCCTTCATCTTCTATACTTGGGCCAAATCCTAGTATCCCTCCATATTCTATTTATGAGACACCTTTAGACAGTCCTTTCTCTTCCATCTTGGGGCAATATCCTAGTATTCCTTCATCTTCTATCTATGGGTCACCTCCCGGTAGCCCATATTCTTCAATTCTTTGACCATATCATCTTCTTCCATCATATCATACTTTTATATAAAAAAATATGGCAAGACCACCATCATCCATAATATGCTTATCATCAATCCTAAACATCCACTTTATTCTCCAAATTCTCGGGATCAAAAAAATCATGCATTAGTTGCTATGAAACATAGATAATTTCTTCATCAAGTTAGGGTTAAAAATCCAAAGAGCTCCAAATCTCCCAACAAGTAAAACAACTAAAAAGTAAAAAATAAAATGTGATTCAAGAATGCCCATTAATAGAACCATCAAGTATGGTGTAAATTATAGAATCCTATGGGTAGGGAACTCAAGATCCACATAATAAATCCATTTTGAAAGATAAGTCACTCTCACATAGAGCCCATTACTCTTGATGATAAAATACTCCTTTTCTTCATCATCAAATAAATCACAAACATTGTTGTTGAATCCTATCACATAGAGTGACATTGATGGTCCCAATTTCCCAAAATCTAAAAAATCGAATAAATAAATAAAATACAAAAAATTAGGAAAACATTAAAACATTAGAATAAAAATGAAGGTAAAAATATCAAACATTGTAATAAGGCATTGAAAATAAATGGATTTTATTTCTTCCCTTTATTTCCATTTTTGTGCGAGTTACCCACCATTTTCATCCGTTTGATGATCTTTTGGTTAGTCTATTAACACTAATTTTGAGACATTTATCTCTATGGTATCCATTTGACCTTAGTCTTTCATCACCTTGGTAAATTAAAGAATGAATGACCTATTAGAGATCCTATCACTATCTACATGTAATAAAAATTTTGGGAACAAATTTTGGACATATTTATTTACATTTTATAATGTCTTCATCGTAATAACTTCCACATCCTTCCATCAAGCCATTAGTGGTTCTTAACCCCTTATAAAAACAATCAAGAGAGTTGAAATAAGTTTTCAGAAATTAAAAAATCAAAAAGAAAAAAGTAAATCAATATATAACTCTCTCTTCGGGTATTTTTAGTATCTCTATCGAGGCTATGGATGCCTAGATGGCAGTAGAAAAATGTCATGAATAGAATAAAATACATCTTTGTCGTGGGATATGGACACCGGATTACAACGAAGAAATGTATGACTCTCCTTCCACCTTACATTCACAAAACACCTATCAAAATAAATCATTCTTAGACATTGGTTAGTTTGTCTTCGTTTATTTCCTATTAAATATTTGATGCAAGAGGTAATTAATTTCCACGTGCACACATTGGATTTCGATGAGAAAACACGATTAGTATGTTACCAAGTGTTTTTAGACCTTGTTCAGACTATTTCTTTAGTCGTATCTTGTCTCACATTTTGTGCCTTTGGCTAATCACTTTTTCATCATGAGTATTCTAGATATATTTTCCATATCCTACGATAACATTCATTGTTCTTAGAATTCATTAAGAACATCCAAGTGTATAATATTTTATTTTTACCATGTTTAAGGGAATATTTATCATTTATTTCAAACAAACAATCTTCTTCTTCTTTTCTATCATGTATTTCTTGGCCAACTTGCATTGGGGGCATGGTCGCTCCATATTATCTCTTAATTAGTTTGTGTTCATAATCACGTTGAACTTATCTGTTGGCCATGATCGAGACTATCTTCCTTGTATATATGTACTAGATTCACCCTTTTATATTCATATCTATTGCTAGGGGTGTCTTTGCATCTTTGTTTTCCTGTACATAGCTTCAAAAAACTTTTTTAAAAAACCTAAAAATTCACAAAATCCTAAAAAATCCTAAAACTTGGTAAACCTCAAAAATTCCAAAAAATTGGTAAAATTCAAAAAAATTAAAAAATTGGTTAACTTCAAAAATCCAGAAAATTATAAATTTTGAATTTAATTAAAAATTGTTAAAAGCATGCATGCAGCTAAATCATTTATTAGATGTATCCTCCTCAAACATCAAAAAGTGTCCTACAAAACATCTTTTTTTTTCCTCAATTGTTCTCACAAATGACTCTTGGATCATTTTTATCTACTCCATTAACAAATCTTGTTTGCTTACTATGTATGTACTTGCTTACACAAATGAGTTTCTTGGTAATGTTTCATAGTACACGATTTATTTTTCATAGGACCCTTGTTTACTTTGTGTATTCCCCTCACATGTATCCTTACTTGGGGAACCATTTTCAACCCTTTTCATTAACTCAAACATTTGTGAACTAAAGCTTAATAACGAAACATTGGTACAACTATCTCGAATGTTGTATGTTTGTTGTACTTATTTCCCTTTCAGGTTAGCTTGTTTACTTTATTGTATTTAATTACATTGTGTATGTTGCATTGAGTTAGTGTTTCAGTAATGAAAAAATGTTAGTATTATAGCTTGTCATGTTATTTTACACTTTTTTATATGTGTATATTTTAATAAGATCTGATGATGTAGATCATATGAAAAATGTGATGAAACCAAGTTGTTTATTTAATGAGATGGATGAAAAATATATTTCCATATTATTCACTATCATGTATTCTCACTATCATAGGTCAATCATTCCATATGGAAATATATTTCCATTCCCACACTAAGAAAATTGATGAAAAGGTTGCCCAAATGTCATAGGCATGTTTCTAATCAAGTGGCATATTAGTCAAGGAAGTGAATTATGAATATAAAAAGGGTGTTATCTTGTTCAATATTTAAATGTGAAGCTCATGGAATAGGTCAAGAGTTATCATATCTTGAATTTTTCATCATATCTCTAAGGATCAAGTTGAAGTGAGATAAGTGAGGTATCAAATCACTCAACATCACCATGTGTGAAGAATAAAAAATCATCTCATGAGAAACATATGAGAAATAAGGTATGTAATAATCCCAAATCTGATTTCATTCAAGAAGTTATCTAGAGTTGAGAAGATTAAATAGGATATCTTCATTTGGAGCACCATATATACAATAATGAAAAATCATCTTCTACTCCATCTAATATCATTCAAAATAGCATTCTTAAACACTGAATCAAAAACATGGTAGTGTTGTCATTCCTCAAAGGAAGATATATTGTAACTAAACCTCATTTCAGTATAAACAAGAATTAGTGAACAAGAATATCCAAAAATAAATATAATGAAAAGAGGGCACACAGAGGTTCCCTATTCTAGGAAGCTTCATAAGAAGGTGAGATTCATCAAAAATCCCATAAAGCCTCTTGAGTTGGTAAGATTGATCCATTGCATCCTCCCATCCTTCATCAACATTCAAGTATGTTTTCCTTGGTGGTGGAACCTTCCCATAGTGAGAAAAATGTAATCCATCATCAAGCTCATGAATATGTCCCTGTGGCTAACATCACATATACTCCAAAAGATACATTCTCATGGATCCAATAATTACTCGTAAGTGAACCAAGGACAACTCAACAAGCTGTAATACCTAACCTTGGGGCCATCACAAATATTTTGAATACTAAATGAGGTAGGAAGGAATATGTGACTTCTCTCTTTTTAGTGTAGTTTTTGGTAATCATTATGTAGAGGTTTCCCAAATGAATGTTGTAAAACCTATAGAGGAAATGACTCATGAGGACTATGAGTTGACCTACATCTCATTGGGTTAAGCTACACATGAAGGTGATGCTCATTTATTCAAGGAATCCTCTACCCACATACTTTCTCAAAATGAGGAGCAAAAATAAATAATTCAACAATTATAAGAGCATATGAGAACTCTCACTACCTACATTCAGCCTTTCTTGGAGCCTAATTCATTACCTCCACTTCCTGTGGAAGACATTTCTCCAATCGATCTTTTACTTTGAGATGATCGAGAAGGCATAAGGGCATATGATGTAAGGAAAGTATAGTGACAAATGAATTGAGAATATTCTTGAAAAAGGAAAGAATTTTCTCCTGGAGGTTCTCTCTATTTAGGTATGTTATTTATACTATTTTGGAAGTAAAAATAACAAGGGAAGAAATTGAAAAATAAAAGATCCAATGGGATGAGGTGTTGCCCTTTTTCCAACATGATTTTCTTGACTCCCTTACTCTCGTGATTAGGAATGCGTTAAAATCCATTTTGAGAACTTGTCTCCAAATTAGATCCATACTATGAATTCTAGATATGACATGATAGAAGATGCCATATCCAAAATTGGATCTAGTGAACAACATTCCTTCAATATTATGGATGATTTCAGTAACTATGTTCAAGAACTTAGATCCATTCCACCCATTTGATAATTCATCATTGAAGGAACTCATTGGTTCTTTCCAAGAGTTAGTCAAAAAGGAGGCAAGTGATCCTATCTCCTTGAGCAAGGGTAACCAGTAGTCCCTTTTCCACATCGGGGATAAATTTCCATCATTGGAAGAGATCACATGGAATGATTTAATTAGTAAAAATATATAGATGAGGTTCCTAAGACATCTATCAAAGTGTTGAGCTACATCCATATTCCGGAGCAAGAAAAAGTGGCATGTGTGCAAGTCTATTTTAGTAGAGAATTTAAAGGAGAGGAGATAATTTTGGGAAATCTCCCTCAAGGATCATGAATGGATATTTCTTCATCATAAATGGCTCCATCTTCATCAGATCAGATAACCCCTTCTCTATCTCCCTCCTCTCTCCTTATTCTAATTTTCAATTCAGAATGTATTATTTTCTGTTTAGTTTACTCACTTAAGTGACCTCAGATATTAACATTTTAAGATTTCATTTTGATTAATAATAAAAAAGAATCTCTTTCTAGGAAAATGGAATGTCGAAGTGATGGGGATAGGTGAAAATCCATATTGATGGTAGATGAAGAGACAATTTGTAATGTTATAAATTGGAATGACTTCTCCATTTAAAAATGATGGAAATTATTTTTGAATGTATTTTGTTGAGATTACCACTTCTACATCAAGAAATAAAACAACAATAGATTTTTTTTCATTAATAAGAAAAATTCTCACTTCCTAGGAAAATGGAAGGCAACAAGTGATTGGGATAAGTGATAATCCATGTGGGGGTAGATGAAGAGGTGATTTTTAGTGCTATAAATTTAAATGGTTTCTACATTTCAGAAGGTTTATTTTTTTATTTAATGTATGTTGTTGAGATTACCACTTCTACATCAAGAAATAAAAGAAACAATTCTTATTTTTCATCTTTTATTCATCTACTCTATCTTTACAACTTTGCATACATGATAATATTGTAAAACTAAGAAAGTTTTCTAATCCTTTGATAAATGAGTTAATGGAATTTTGCGTTTGTGATTTTTGGTCTTATCATTTTTTGAATTTTTGTGTTCTTCCAATTTAATATGGATCTACTCTGGTTATTTTATGTGAATTATATAAGCCTACTCATAATAGTAACCCTCTCTCTCCTTATTTCCCAGCTCCCCTTTACCTCTCTTCACTTAAAATTCCTCCCTTGTAGTATGCACAAGAATTTTTCCACAGGTTTAGTGGAGTATTCTTGTATGATCCTCGTATTAATATCCACCCCACATATTTAGGTAGTTTACATTCAGTAATGGGAGCATCCCTATACACAAGAAAGAGGGCCTTAACCTTGTGACTATTGGGAAAAAAACTATTTTCCCATATGATATATTATTTCTCGAACTAGTTCTAAGGATACTGTTGTCATGTGTTTTGAAAGGGAAAAAGTCGAAATTGAAAGCATAACAACCATACCCTCTTTTGTGAAAAGGTTTTCCTCAAAGTCATCTTGAGCCCTCCTCCAGATCATCCTATCCCCGTATCATTCATATCATATATTTATTATTAGTATAATGTGTTTTGTAATAATTTTCATAAGTGATTTATGGATATCAATTCCATTCAAGCACTTCCAAGTCAATATCTTTCAAGACAAACTCTTTGAGAAACTTAAGAAAGGTTATTTTGAGTGGAATTAAAGGATAAAACTCATCAAAGAGGTGTAACACAAATATAATAACATTTTTCAACTTGTTGTGAAAAATTCTAGGAAGTTTCAAAAGTTTTGGGAAGTTTTAGCAAAAGCGGGTCTTGGAGAGTGAAAGCGGTTTGTAGTGCAAAAATAACCCCTTAACTTGAGGAAGTGATTCTGGGAGCTCTGTGAGAATTTGGAAGTAAAAAAATATATAATTGGAAAGGTAATTTAGAGGTCTAGAGTATGGGGGTATCATATTTATTACAATACTTAAATATTATTGCCACAGCTTGATTTAATCATGCACAACCAATGAGCCTGAAGAAAAATCCTTTTTTTTAGGATATTTCAATTATAATAAAGGTTTACAACCCATCCAATTATTTTCAAAATGAAATTTAAAGTCATCAGGGATCTAAATTTATGCCTCTTTCAATTTTCTCCCAAAGGTAAGATCAGAGAGTTAGCCAAATTTCAAAGTGAACACATGTCAAGCCTAGATAGTGGTGTAATTTTTGTAGCAATCATCCAAAATGTTTTCAAATTTTGGGACACAAAAGTGCACCAAACTCCCATGTATCCACATGTACCATGATATGAATGTCTTAAAGCCCAAATTATGTAGTTAAGACCTCGTGCACTATTTTGTATCCCCCAGATCCATCCAACCACAGAGTGCCATGTGGACCAGTAAGAGAGGGTAGAAATTTTTGCACCAACCATCCCAAAATTTTGGGATGGTTAGGATATAAAAATTTTCCCACCTCCCATCATAGACCTTGGTCACCCACATGGTCCTAGAAGTTTCTTATGAGGATTTTCTAGCCTCCTCACACTTCCGTCTCAACCAATCATCAAACAAAAATTGGAGAAATGGGAGAGGGGTGAATTTTTTTGTACCAACCATCTAAAGAAATTGGGACAGAAAAGTGCACCCATTCCTAATTTTAAGAAATAAACTAATTTTTGCATTTTTGTGTTACTTCTACATCTTCCCGTGCGTACGTACACAAACACTCACTACAAGAAATATACATTTTATTCTACCATTGCTACTTAAATTACTCCATCATTTAATTTCACATTCATTCATATTCCTTCACTTCTTCTACCACCCAAAAACATCACTTTTTCGGCCATCGCCATGCTCAAATTTTACAGAAGCTCCCATGAGAAAAAAATGAAGAAACATTCATATCTCACAAACCGCAAGGTGGAATCCAGTGAAATTTGGAGCATATATTCCTCTCCAAGGTTCCTTGATGTTTCAAAAATAGAAGTTAAAAATATCTCTTAGATTATTAATGTTATCTATTTAAAAATTTGTTCCCAAAACCCCTCTTCTCGCAATTTTTTGTTTATCTAGAAAGCGGGTAGAGTGAACTTTTCCACGGAGAATCTAGAACAAAAATCGAACCAAAATGGTGATTTTTCACCAAATTGAAGAGGGAAAGAAAATATTATAAAAATAGTAATTTTTATATTTCATAATTACTATTCATAGTAATTTTCCTAAAACAATAAAAAAATCCAAAAGAGAAAACACCGAAAATTACGAAATGGAAAACTAGGACACAAAGAAGAAAAAACAAAAAATAAAAAAATTCTAAAAATATAAATTTATTGAATTTTGTCATAAAAATATATGAACATGATCCAAATATGGTGAGAAACTCTTAGTACTAACATCAATACAAAAATACAACATTTTAAAATAGCAGCCCATTGGATCCTGGTGGCTAAAAATAGAAAGTTCCAGTTTTAGGTACAATAATTTGTAGTAAACTCAATATTTGGATATCTCAATATTTTTGTCATCTTCACATGGTTTCAAGATGGTTTCATAGCACAAAAAGTCATTTCATCCTTCACAGATGTCTTGAGGCATCAAATTTGTGTCTAGGAGCAAGATAGAACACCACAAGGCATAATAGGTAAAACCCAAGGACATTGTACAATCTAATAAAAATTAAAAAGGGGTCAAAATACCCAAAGGTCATATTTTTAAATTTTCATTTGGGTCAAGAGAAGCTACTCTCACATTGGTTAGTTGGTTCAAAATGAGTTAAGTCAGTGAGCTCGGTGAGTTGGAAGAGTTAGTTAAGTAAACCAAGGAGAGTTGGTTTTATTAGGCTTCTCGAGAAAAAGGGGTGATCCATAAGCAACATCCTTCACTACATAATAATCCATATATGTCTTCTCAATGGTTAGAGCTTCCCTTTGGTGAACAAGAGATGACCCCAAGACAAGCTTCTACAAGTACCCCGGTGACCGACATCGTGACAACTCCCAAAGATCCAATTCCATGGATTCAAGAAGTTCTCAAAAGTGGGCCAAGAACAACACAACTCGGTTCCATTCCAAGTCACACAAAAATATCTGGGATGTGTAATTCCAAGTGAATAAGGAAATCCCAGAAAAATTCCCACTTCTTTATTGGTACCTTAAGTAACCATTATGTTGAAGTTGTTAGGCCTAAGACTAATAATCCCATGGAGGAAATAACTTAATTTGACAATGAGTTAACCCACATCTCATTGGGTTAATCTTCTTTTGAGGGAGACACTCACCTGTTCAAATAATCCTCTTCTCATATTCATACTCATACTGAAGAATACAAGTGAACCATTATGAAATTGGAAGAACAAGTAATATCTCTCAGTGTATACATTCAACCCTTCTCGTGGATCGAATCAATATCTCTCCTTTCAATCTAAGATATCCCTCCAATCAGTAGTGTTAACACAAAGGAAATCAAGAAAGAACAAGAATACATGATTTGGGGGAAATCCAATGAGAAGTGGATTGAGGAAATATTTGAGTAGGGAAAGGCATTATGTCCAGGACCTCATTTCCCTCATCAAGTATTCTCATAATTTTTTTCGAAGTAAATAAGGAGGAGGATGTAGACACCAAAATTGGGTCACACTCTCCTTGGTCCCTTGTCAAATAAACACCTTGAACACTTTTACCTAACCATGGCCCCCTTCACCCCACTCTAATATTAATTTAATTAAATTAATTCCTTATCCTCACAATGTTTATTATGTTAATATGCTAATTGAGATAGTTCCCACATATCCACCTCATCTAGCCACCTCACCCTAAGACCTATTCTTAGTAAGTTTCCATAACTAACTAAAACCTACCCAAACCCTAAAAATAAATGCCTATATTCCCTCTAACCACATTCTCATCCATTAAAAGGAAGCTTCCATTCTATTCCATGGAGCAAAATGGGCGAGATCCAAGAAAATAAAAAATGATCTACCCATTTTAGATAACCTAGGAAATCCTTCCCTAACTGACGCCTGGTCACCCTAAACCTCTGCCAATCAACTCGGAACCACCTTCGGTTACCATTCAACCCCAAAAAAACCTTATTTTAGGGTTGGCACATTTCGAGAGGTGAGAGACATCTTCGAGAATAAGTGATGAAATCGAGCTACATACAAGAGAACTAGCATCATCGTACATGCATCGAGCATCCATAGCTAGTACCGAAGCAACCACAAAGGAATTTTTCCTTCATGGGAAAATTTGGGAAGTGCCAACACCACACCGAGTTCCTTCCATTTGATCACCCACCATTTCCAACCAGACATCAAGCTCATACAAACATTAAGTTTTGTTAACCTACACTGGTTCATTATCATTTGAGTAGATCCTTTTACTTTGTTAGTTTCTACTCCCATTCCCATTCCCCACCATTTTACCTCCATGAAAACTTGACCATCCCTTTACCCACACCCATTGAATTTCCCATATCCAGATTTTAATCATTCATGTGCATACCCAGGATCCACATAAACCTTTCCATTGCCCTTCCTTTTCATCTAGCCTCGATCTATCACCTTGCCAAGTTTTTATTGAGTTTCCTATATCGATGCCGGTTACCCAAAACCATCATCGGTTAACCTAAACTGACATTGGTCATACCAGACTGACGTTTGTCTCTATGTATTTGGCAAGAAACCAAGAACAAAGCCTAAAACCTCCACCAAATACCCAAAACAGCCCAGAACCTCACTCTAACCTATACTAGTACCCTGAACAAGACCTTAACCTTCATATTTAGTCATAGCTTAGCCTGTTGTGAATGAATTTTCTTATTGTAGATGAATGAGATACCTAAATCATTTTAACTACAGTATGATTTCCTTTATTGATAGCATTAAGTTATTTTAAACAGTGGATTGACAGCCATCTAGGAAGTATCACACTTCCTAGATCTAGAACATGATAATGCAGTACCCACTCGCATATACTATTTAACTATTATTTGGTGGTCTTGTTTTCTATTTTAGGTAGTTCCTCCAAGCAAAAAGGAATCTCTCATAATCAGCTATGGATCCATAAGTCATATGTATGCAACAACCTTCAACCAACTTCTTAACAGGTATTCCTCCTAGCCCATTACCTTGATCTATTTTGTCAACATTCGAAGAAACACTCTGGAATTAGGTGAAATAGAGGAATCTATAAAGGAGGTCATTCATTTAGATGAGATACTCCAACTAGTTTCCAAAATGAGTTCCTTCAAATCTCACACCCTCGTGATCAAGAAAATGTTTTCATCAACTACTGAGGACTTGTCTCAAGTTTGGATCCACAACATGGATACACGGTATGAAATTCTCAAGAATTCCATATCTGAATTGGACTCTTGTGAACAATTTTTTTTTGAAATCCTAAACGAATTCTACCGCTATGTTTGAATATTTTAGTTCCCTCCACTCACTAAGGACTCATCATCAAAAGAAATCATCATTGCATTTTAGGATATGGTCAATAAGGATTCAAGTGACTCTCTTTCCTTTAGTAAATATAATTTAGATTCCTGATCCATTATCATAAGTTGCATTACAAAAATTACAATGGATCAAAAAGAATTCCTTCATCAATGTAAAAGGATCAGTGGTGTCCCTATGACATGTACCAAGATGTTGAGATGTGTGTGCATTCTGTAGGAAGATAGGTTGATAGCTAGGATATCCCAATTCACCAAAGAATTCAAGGAACAAGAACCCACTCCAAAGACCCATCATCATGAGGCCATATTTAGTAAGGTTCATCATTGCAAGGAGGTTCTTTATACAATATTAAAACCTATACCTCTTATCTTTCTCCCTCTTCTTTATCATCCCTTTCTAATTCTTTTTCAAAGTGTAATCATTGTATTTTGTCTCATTAAATTAAGTTAATTTATAAAGTAACACTGTAAAATTCCCATTAATTTATAAAATGGAACTTATATCTCACTTCCTAGGAAGGTTAAAATTCATGAGTTGAAAGAGACCATGAAGAGTCATGTGGGGCTAGACAAAGAGTCAATAAACATTGCTATAAATTTGGATGGCTTCTCCATTCCAAAGGATCCTGAAAGTTTTATTTTTTTGTAGCAATTTTGGATTGTAGTTATTACACTTTGTATTAATGCAAAATAAATGAGATCTAAATTTATTCCACTTTTTTCTTTTCCCTTGCCTTGTACAACTTGTGTAAATGTCAATCAAGGAATGAGTTCCTACCTTTTAAGATGTATGAATGTGTGCAAATTTGCATTCATGGTTTCCTCTCATCATTGACTTTATAAGCATAGATGTTATATGCATCTTTTTTTTCTTCCACTTCTCTCTTTTATGCACTTTGAAAGTATATTTTTGGAAAGGAAATTTTCATCCTCAATAGAGGAATCTAATAACTTTTGTTTTAATTCATTGGTCCCACTAGCTTCAATGTTTCTTTCATATATTTTGAATTTTGAAATACTCTTGTTACTGGGTTTGAACTCTATAATTTTCCTACTCACAACAATAACCTTAATTTCCTAATTTCTCCTTTCTTCCGCTCGTTGTTGTGATTTCCTCCCTTTTCTCTTGTATAAGTATTTTCCACAGTTTAGTGGAAATTCCCAAGTGTGATCCCGACCTATTTGGAAAACCCAAAACATTAATTTTAGGATTAGGTTAGTAACATTCAATAATGGGAGCTACACCATTCAATGTAGAGGGTCATAGTCCCATGAACGTTGGTGGAGACACCTAATTTTTCATACTAAAAAATTTTCTCACCAAAATTTTCATTGACACCACCGGGGAGATATTTTCCCAAGTGCACCAAAAAAAATATCTCGCCCAAAAATACAAATATATTTATACATATTAAAATTAAATTAAAAATTATATTTCAAAGAGGAATCATTTTTTAAGGCGACTTCATCAAGGAACGAATCCATGTCACATTCATTTCCCACAACAAAATGAAGAAATTTATAGACTCAAGTGAAGTAATAATGAGTGACAATGAAGAAGAATAAGAAGAAGAAGAAAAGGATTTATGAGAAATGCAAATTTTTATCATCCATCATTTTGGAACATCTCTTCTAAAGCCAAGAAATTTGAAGGAAAGAAGCTTTACATGGTCTCCCAGCAGCAAGAAAAATACTTTCTAGAATGGAGAAAATTATTATTTTTGAGGATCTCATCATCAATTCATTATGGTTACAATTAAACAAAATCACTTGCTAATAGAAATAAAATGGAAATTGATGATACCGATGATCAAGAATCCAAGATATGGATGAAAAGATACAAAAGAGATACAAAAGGTTGTATAAAGGACATGATGGTGTAGAATCCAATCAAGGTAACTTTTTTAACCTTACATAACTCATTAACAATATGAGAATATTTTCCTTAATCTCCCTCTCTCTAAATTATTTTCTTACGTACAGTGATGAAGAAATGGATATTTTGAGAATATAATTTGTGTAAATACTTCTGAGTGAAAAATAAATAAATTTTCATCTTGATGACTATCATGAAGTTTGGAAATTTTTATAAGTATTACAAAAAATGTATAAAAATATTGAATTACTTCATCAAGGAGAGGAAGAAGAAGAGATATGTCCTATGGAGGAGGATCCTAATGAATTTCCATACTATGAGGTGTTCATCCTTGAAAGATTCTTGGACACTATTGATGAATTCCATATCCTTAAAACTTATCAATCAAATTTAATCAACACAATAGAATATGATGAAGAAGACGTAGAGGAAGAACCAAAATTAATCAAATCATTACGGCATGACGCATAACCCATTGGAGGAGAAATGGATTCAAGAGAGGAAGATTTTTGTTACATGATAGATAATTCAATTCTTTCGAAGACTCCACCAACAATGAAGAAGTACCAGATGACGAGTTCAAGGTAACCATGGATAATATCCTTTCAAATTTTGATATTTTAATTAATGATGAAATGGAGATATGTGAATAAGTGCAAGAAATTCATCCCTCACTTTGGACTCAAGATGATGAATGCAAGGTATTCATGGATAATTTTATTTCCAATTTTGAATTTTCAAATGATGAGGAGATGTTGAATAACGAGATAGAGGAAATTAAAGAATAAAATTCTATTTCTGATTCAATCATGGATGAGGATGAATATATGGAAGAGGCCAATTTACTTCTCAAAGCTGATGAGAATGAAAAATTCAAACACAACCTCTTCTCACCCAAAGAGAATAATGATCATCTTAATGAATATGAATTCATTAATTTCCCATATGAGTAGGAGGATTCAATATTGAATGATCAAGATCAATTTTAAAACTCTTCCCATATTTCTTCCCCAACATTGTTGTATGATTTCCATCAAGAATATTATGAAATGAAATTCAATCTTGAAGGAGTGACCTTACTAAGAAGCATGTATCTATTCTCATTATTAGAAAATGGTGAGAATCACATGTGTGTGTGCTTGCAATAGGGTGAGCCTTGGGTGGAAAAAATCATAGAGGAGATGAAAGAGGATGTTTCAAATGCATCACGGAAATACATGAATCATATTTTAACTATCTCCTTGAAGCACAATGAAAATATTATCCCCGAAAGGAAAAATATGTGTATATGACAAGCTCAAAAGAGTTATTTATACAAGACATCTTGAAAGATGCAAAATATACTAAAGACCCTCAACTTAATCTCAAGTTCCTAACGTGGGCTATTGAAATGAAATACATGTATGAATCAATTTTTGCCTCTCATTTTGATACACCAATGTTTAATGTTGAGATGAATGATATTGATGACTTCCCCAATGCCTTGGTTGGTAAGAACGGAGTTAAAAGCATGTCATTTTATTTCAAATTGTACAAAGAACTTTGTGAGTGTGAAATAAGGAAGTTACTTTAATATCCTCTAAATTTCCCAAATCTTTAATACAACATCTCTACCATGGAGGAAGATAGTGAGGAAAATATTGAGCTGATTTGCATTGAAGAGAGTTGTTTGGAACAAAGTGAAAAGTTGCAAGAGTATTGAGAGTGTGTTAAAGATCAACTTGTTCTCACCACTTTGGAATGCTCCACCAATATATAAAAATAGTTCATTTGGAAAAATACACTCAAGGGTGAAGAATGCTTCTATAAATAAAACAAAGTTTGTGATTTTGAGGATGATGCCGAACCCAATTTTGAGTGGATGGATATTCATAACAATTGTTCCAGGATAACAAAGGGAGAATTTGCATGACTCTTGCAAAGGAATTCAAAATCAGAATGTACCCACCATTTCACAAGCCATGATTGCACTAGAACATGTTTCTATGTTGCAACAACTTATAAAGGATGATGAAAAACTCCGACTCAATGACTTAATCTCCATTTTTAAATTCATTACATAGAGAAACAAATTGAGATATTGAGAGAAGCTATCAAATGGGAGGAAGATAATTTTGTTCTCACCTCTTCAAAGTACCTCACTAATCTAGGGGATTCTTCCAACTTATAATTACTATATGAATAACATTTTCATAATAAGATCAATTTTGACACTCTTGATAACATAAAGGAATGCCTTCTTATGATCACATGACACCAAATGGAAGCCTCCGGATGCGAAGTTTCAATAAGGTGAGAAATTTTTAATTGGATGTGGAAATTTCTCTGTATATTTTGAATACAAAGAAGGAATCTTGGTGTGTATCCTTATCAAGCCATGGAAAGTCATCACGAAACATGGTATGGTCGAGATAATGCCTTTTTCTTCAAAGGTAAGACTTCAGTTCATCATTCCATGATGGCATGTACTTTTCCCATCCTATTATCGGGTATGTGTACTTTCTTTCCCCACCTCTATAGATATCCCTCCCATGTAACATAGTTTCCATTTTTAGTTGTGTGTGTTTTCAATTTTTGTGTGTTTCCTTCCACATGTTTGTTGTGTGTGTGTGTGTGTGTGTGCACACGCGCGCGCATGTGTGTGTGTGTCTGTTTAGAAGAAATGACTCAAGCCCAATGAATAAGGTAGTGGTCTGTCAGTAAAATGAATTGAGATTTTGGAGTTCTTATGTAATGTACTTTCTATTCTTGATACAAAACATGTCCCCAAGTAAGAGGCAAATATTTTCAAGAGTTTTTCAAGGGAAACATTCAAACTTGAAAGCATGACAACCATACCCTCTTTGTGAAAATTTTTTCTTCAAATTCATCCCAAGCCCTCATGCATATCATCCTAACCCTGTATTAGTCCTATCTTGTCCTTCCAATTATCCCAATGTGTTGTGTCATCATTTTCATAGGTTATTTAGGGATATCAAGTCCATTCAAGAACTTCCAAGTCAAAATATTTCAAGATAAGATCTTTTAGAAGTTAAAGAAACGTTATTTTTTGCTCTTCCTAAGGTTGGTACACACCCCACTGAGCAGAATAAAAGGATAAATATCATCAAAGAGATGTATCGGAGAGATAATACCATTTTGAAACTAGTTTTAGAATATTCTAGGAAGTTTAAGAGGTTTTGGGATAGTTTCAACAAAAGTGGGTCCTGGAGGGTGAAGTAGTTTGTAGTGCCAAAACAGCCCCTGAGCTTCGGGAAGTGATTCCGAGAGCTCTATGAAGAGTTGGAAGTCAAAAAAAATATCATAAGAATGGTAATTCAAAGATCTAGACAATGATAGTCTCACATATTTCATAAGACTCAAATAATTCTTTCTATAGCCTTATTTCAACATGCACAACCTATGAGCCCAAAGAAAAAGCATATTTTTAGGAGGTTGTAGGAAGAATAAAGGTATGATACCCATCCCATTGTTTTCAAAAGTCCATTTATAGTAAATTTCATACGATCAAGGAGTTATCTAAATTTCCAAGTTGACACATGTTAAGCCCAGATGGTGGCACACTTTTTGAACCAAGAGTCCCAAAATTTTGGGATGTTTAGGACACAAATGTTTTCCCAACCCCCATGTAGCCCCCTGGACCATGATACGACCATCTTGGAGCCCAAATTGTCCAGTTAAGCCCCTGTGCACTATTTTCTAGCCCCCAACTCCATCCAACCATAGAGTGCCACGTGGACCAATTAGAGAGGGGAAACATTTTTGCACTAATCATCCAAAAAAATTGGGATAGTTGGACACAAAACTTCAACCACCTCCCATCTTATCCACTAGTCACCCACATGATCCCGAGAAGTTTCTTATCAATATTTTTCTAGCCCCCGACCCTTCTACCTCATTCAATCATCAAATGACACTTGTACCAATGGGAGAGAGGTGTAATTTTTACACCAAACATATCAAGCATTTTAGAAAGATGGGAAAAATAATTTTTCCCATGCCAAAGTTGAATAAATAAACTAAGTTTTTGCATTTTGTGTTGCTTCTACTTATTCCTATGCATGCGTACACAAATCCTCACTACTGAAAATATTGGTTTTCTTACACTGTTACTATTTCCATTCCTCCAAAATTTCATTCCACATCCATTCATCATCCTTAATTTTGTATGCCACCGAAAAACCTTTCTTTTCATCCGTCACCAAAAAAATCCCATGAGCAAAAATGAATAAAATTTCATATTTGAAAAACCCCAAAGCATAATCCAATGAAATTTGGAGCATCTCTTTCCCTCCCAAGTGTCTTGATGCTGAAAAAATAGAATTTTCAAATATCTCTCATATTATTAATGGCATCCATTTAAAAATTTGTTTCCTAAACCCTTGTTTGATAATTTTTCGTTGATCCAAAAATCGGTACATTTTAAATTTTTCATGAAGCATGCAGAACAATAATGGTGATTTTTCACCGAACCGATGAGGGGAAGACTAACTTATAAAAATAGTGAGTTCCACTAGTTCAAACCTATTATTTATATTAATTTTCACAAAAATTAAAAACCTCCAAAAGCGAAAACAATGAAATTATCAAAAATGGAAAACTAGGGCACAAAAAGTAAAAAAGCAAAACAACAAAAAAGAAAAAAGAAAATTTCTAAAAATATAAAGTTCTTGAATTTGGTAATAAGACATATGTGAACATGATCAAAACATGGTGAGAACCTCTTAGTTCTGATATCAAGATAAAAATAAAACCTTTCCCAATATAGCATCCCCTAGATTATGGTGGCTAAAAATAGAAAGTTCCAGTTTCAGTACAAAAGTTACTGATAAACTCCATTTTGGATCTCACCAATTTTTTCCATCTTCACATGGTTTCATAGAAAAAAAATCAGTTCATCCTTCACAAAGGTCTTGAGACATCAAATTTGTGACGGTGCAATAGGTAAAACCCAAGGACAATCTACAATTTGATAAACATAAGAAAGGGGTCAATTGTATAATTTGTAAACCTTGATCAGTCAAGAGCACCTAATATCCCCGGTGAGTTGGTTTAAAATTAGCTAAGTCAGTTATCTTAGTTATCTAGAAAATTTTGTTAAGTAAACCAAAGAGATTTGGTTTGATTATGTTTTCTAGGGTAAGAATCGCTTATTCATAGTAGCATCCTTCACTACAAAATCATCTAGATATGTCTTCTCAAGGATTAGAGATTCCCCACAATTGATCAAGATTTGACCCCATGAAAAATTATACAAGTAATCTGGTGATTGACATCATGTAAAATCATGAAGATTCATTTCCATGGATTCAAGAATTTCTTGAAAGTGGGACAAGATTAACATAGCTCGTTCTCATTCAAATTCTGTAGAAATCTCTATGATGTTGAAGTCCAATAAAAGAATAAAGGCCTAGACAAATTCCCACTTCTTCAATGACATTGTGTTCATGTTAAAAGTGTTATTCTAATTGAAAGAAACTAACGCCTAGTAGTCTCAAATCAAATCTAAATCTACCATTAACATTATGATTAAAGCTTAAAGAAAACTAGGTATTTTGTGTAAACATGAATTGAATCAACTAATTCTAACAATTCCTTCTCTATTAATGTATGATTACTTCTAAAACATGAGCCTCTTTATATCATGAGTAATCAAATCTATGTGTTTGATCTCCAAAGAGAGGGAAAGATCTCACTAAGAAATGGCTACAAGGCCAAGCTTAGATCTTCCTTTGTACTCAACAATGGTAGAATAGATGCAAAGATGAAGTAGCTATTCAAAATATTGGATAAGGCTCTTATCATAATATTATCTAAATCACTAATAAAAGTAATGGTGTAATGCGTGAAGGATGTAGGATGTTCCTTTATATTTATTTCCTTTTTTGAGAAGCTTGAATCTAAATGAATGTGGGATAAAGGATAAATTAGATTTAGACTTGTTAAGCTTACATAGAAGAATTAACAAGTGATTATCAACTCATGGGAGTTGGAGATGATTTAATTAATAAACTAGGATTAATTAATAGGCTATTTGGAGGTGATTTAGGAGGAACTTGATATGATTTGAAGCATTTGAATGAAATATTTAGCCAATTAAATGGTTTATTGATTAAATGCATTGTTAAAAAGGCTTAATCAACTCATAATAGTTAATTAATCATTTCAAAGAGGATTATAACTAATGAAGTGTCATTAATTGGTATCTGTAATGTGATAAAGGATAGTTAATTAATGAATTGTAGGTAATTGACTAGAATAGAGGGAAACATTAGTTAAATAGTGGGAAATAACTAATTATAATAGAAATGATAGGAAAGAGGATAGTTAGTACAATTTTAGCAATAAAACGTGTAAGTGGATTTTAGGTGTCTACATTTGTCCCTCTTTAGAGTGGTGTAAGCGACATAACTTAAAATATAGTAGAAAATTATAGGAAAGTAAATTTTAAAGAGAAATTAGTAGAATGAAGGATGCCCCCTCGATTTTCAATGGGGTGATAGAATTGTTTGACCGATGATTAAAAATATGAAGGAAACAGATAGAAAAAACAAGGTGGGGAGAGAGAGATTAAAATGATATTGATTTCTCAAGGTGTTTTGACCTCCAAACGACACTAAGACACCATAAATTCCACTTCCTCTGACCTACAAGATGTGTGATCATCATCAAGCATGGATCAAATATTTAGAAACATTTCATGAGTTATGCATTGAATGAGATGGCTTCCTTCCTCACTCATAGTGAGATTCTCTCATCATGCTTATGATAATCATCCTCTTGATGACTATGAATTTCAATAGAGCTCTTGAATCTTTTCAAACACTTCATTGACCTTGTAATGTTCTTGGTTTCACCTATTACACCTTGATGTGCTCTAATATGCTCCTTGACACAAATGTGATTAGAATGATGCTTTAGGATCCTTTAAAATCTTGCAGAGGGTTAATTTTCTTGTTTGAGATATGAAACATCTTAGTCACTATTCGTGATGGAAAAAATCAACAATATGAATGAAAATAGAGCCACACACAACTTTGTACACTGAAAACTAGAACCTTCTATTTTTAGCACGTGGGGTTAGGAGCTGTTATTTTTAGAAATTTTAGAACTTTTGTAAAAAAATTGTTCCATGAAGATCCTTATCCACTTAGGATACTTCCATTGATCATGATTTTCTATTTTTATAAATTATTTATTTTAAGACATCCACTTGAACTCTTGGAAATTAAAAAGGAAACTACTATGGTTTAGATTTTCAAATTTCACTATTAGAAAAGATAAGTCATTGTTCGATATGCAACTAAAATCTATGCAAAAGTGTTTTGGAAAATAACAATCTAGTAAATTTTCATTGTAATCTAGTTTAAGTTATTAAGATATGAAGAATTTTTTTCAAGGATATTGATGTTATGGAAAAAAATCAAGTGTTTGTTGTAAAAATCATATTTTTCAAGTTTTTGCATCATAAGAATTGGTTTTTTGTTAATATATGGTCAATAAATGCTTTAAAACTAGTTATATTTCTCTTTAATACCTCCCTGCAAACCACATATCAATCCCAGGTCAAATGAGAGTTAATGTGAGGTTTATAATCAGGTTTAATGGTGAATTTGGAATAGTTGGGACACAAGGTATATTAGGGAAAACAAATTAAAATTTTTAGAAAGATTGAGACAAGTGAAAACATAATATCAAGTGAGGATTAGATGGAGAGGCTAAAAAATCACCTAGAGATCTTGGAGAAGGTATGGAAGTTTATGGGATAGGTTTGATCATGGGAGAAATTTTATGTCCCTAATATATCCATAAGGACATGAGGGATGCAAGGAACACAAAATTGTTCCTTTAAGCAAGGTGGTAACATCTAGCATGGTGAAAAACTAACCAACTATGGGATTTGCAACTTCTCTCTCACTAGCACTCAACTTATTTCATCTTAAACTCAACCAAGGTTAACTTGAATACATATGGATGATTTGAGAGTTAAAATATGTCATTAGGTAAAATTACTTGTCCCTATTTTTCCCTTGGTCAATGGGGACAAAGGGGACATAAGGGACAATAGGGATAATAGGGAAAACACATACACAAAAGACATCAAGTGCTCCAAAGTGCACTTATGGGAGGTGTAAAAGGTAAAAATATTAGTTTCACGAATATCCCCCATGTCCTCAAGGAGAAAAAATGGATAAGATGGGCAAAAAAGTGTGTCTTTCCTCATTTAGAATGATAGATTTTACACTAGATGTCTAAAAATAGCCAGAGAACCTACTTCTTTCACTATGGAGGCTTAAGATAATGTTTTGGGGTCAAATTGGATATGAGTTTTACTCCAAAAACATTATAATACCAATAAAATAGGTTTTAGACCTTAAGAAAGCTTGAAACTCAAAAAAATGGCCCCTTTTTATTTAGAACTACAAGATACGGTTGCATTGTATGGAATATCTTAAGAAATATTCACACCTCAAATAAAAATGATGATCTTAAAATTTATAGGATTAGTAAATATTTTTGATTCCTATTTTACTTCCTTTTAACTCCTTACAGAGCTCCCTTAATCATCTAGAGAAGTTCAAGCTTTCCATTTAACCGCTCATTCCTTACACTTGAAAACCCACTTTTGAACAAATTATCCCTGAATGACCAAACATTTCCTAAATATTCTTAAAATTATTCCAACATCTTCAAGTATCTCCAATACTACCTATTTATGTTTAATAATTTTTTATAACTCTCCTCGAGGATGTATGTAGGCTCTAAAATGGCCAAAAATGGCCTTTCTCGGCTTCCTAGAGAATTAGTCTTTCACTGCACTTCACTGAATGGAAAAATGGACGTTATTAAATCTATTTTAAAACTTATACATGTTCACCCAATACATTAATAATACTTTCATGGACAATGTGACCATGAAATAGGAGGCTAGTTGACTAGAGAGAGATAAATAAAGATTTGGAAGCAATATTTCATATTATCACTTGGTTTTAATGGCTTAAGTTTTGAATTTTTGGGCTAGTCAAATTACATGACAATAATTGGCTATAACTTAGGGACATTTGACCATAAGGGAAATAGAAAACCTCATATTTTTCATGGATGAGTTGACCATTTCCTTTTCAAATTGAGCAATAAAGTCGATTTTCCACTACTAACACTATCAATGAAAACACAGAGGGAAAATTAAATGAACACACCAAATGGAAATTGAATCACACCAAACTAAAAGAAAGAACACAACAGAAATGGAAATTATATTACATGAGGGTTAAATTTATTGATGTGGTAGAATAATGCACACATACTCGATAATGGGATGAGAGAAGTATTTACCATCATGGAATAGTGGCCTAAATTCAAACCACTTGCGAAGCTCAAAAACAATCATATGATCATACCATGTTCTCATAATGGCTTTGCATGGTTTGATCATAAGGAGAAAGAACATGTTTCAATCCTCATACTGATATTTCATATAAAAATCTCTTGCATCTGATGACCACTTTGTTACTCATTTAAAAGTTTTACCTTGATGAGTCCGAACAAGAAGCCTTGTGACCATGAGAAGCCACTCTCTCATATTTTAAAAATTGGAGTCTATATTCTTGACATGAAGAAATTCATCATCCTTGATTGAATGTTGTAGTATGGAATCATTTATAGGATCTCGCAGAGCATATGAAGGCGGTGATAACAAATTGTCTCTCTCCCCATTCAAGAGATTCCCGCACATTATCATTCATTAATCCTAAATGATTATTATCTATGCATATAAACTCATCATTAAACTTGATATCATTTCTATGTTGGTGGTATTTTCCTCCTGAATGAGTACATCCATAGGAGATTCAAGAATTTCCTTTCCTTCCCAGTCATAGTTTTTTTCACAAAATGAGAAAGGAGAAGAATTGCCATCACATTTATATTCATCCACAAAGGCTTCAAAGACAACATTAAAATTACTTGTTTATTCTATATTTCTTTGAAAAATTTGTGCAAGAAAAGGAGAAAAAAAAATTGGGCCCCTAAAATATTGACTAAGTACAAAAAGGTGCATGGGCGCGCAAGGCCTAAGTTAAAGGGTGGGTGCGCAAGAAGAAAGTGCATAAGGCAGGGTTCTAGGAGGGTTTTAGAAGGACCGTGTTATGTGCCGGTAGAACAAGGTCTTGGGACTTAGCCATATTTGGCATATCGGGTAGGACATGAGAAAATCATGACCCAACTATGCATGCGGAGTGGATAAGGTGTCAGCTTGGCGACAGGCTGGCCTAGGAAGGAATATGCCTTGTGATGGAGGCTTCTAGAAGGCCATCATGGCAAAGAGTGGAGAGCATAGGCCTAGAGGAGCATGTGCCCATGGAGGACCACATTCAGACACTTGGCACCAGATCTAAGGCCGTAGAAGGTGAGTTGGCAGTTCAAGGGGCCTATAAATACAAGCACCCATAGAAGAAAAAGGGAGAAATCAATAGAGAGTGGAGATCTGTAGAAATTCCATGAGGAGTCATATTGGGTTGAGTAGATGAAATATAGGATAAGGATGTATCAAGGGCTTTGGGTTATACCATTTATTTTTGACAACCTAAAGGATATGGATCTAGTTATGATGCATGACTTTTTTCGCCATAATGTGGTGTTTTGTAGTGAGTCTTGTTGGTGCTCAATTTAATCTCATCTCGTTTTTCCTTGAAATTATTTAGTTTTCAAGCTCTATCGTATTTTCTATCTCCCCATGTTGATGCGTTAAAGTTCAGTCCTTCATTTAGTTGTCATGATCAGTATTTTCCTTTGGTAGAGGATCACTTAAAGTCCATAATTTGTTTTTCATTCCTCTGTCTATGTGAAATAATTTGTAACTTGGGCATAAATTCAGGTTTTTTCCCTCCCTTCCATTTTTCCACTGATCACGTTTTGTTTTCCCTGTCAATTTTTATCGCAATACCTATGGAAAAGTGGTCCTTTTTATTAGATGTGGCTTGATGGATAAAATTTGGGCCTTATATCATTTCCAAATTCTGTGTCCTTAAAGATATATTCATTTCCAGGCACAAATGGTGATTTCCTTGCATTTACTGATTTGTGGTGTGTTTTCCACGTCAAATTTATATCTCGTAGCTATGGAAATGTGGCCCTTTTTGATTGGATGCGGCTCAGTGGGGCATTTTGAAACTCCAAGGCCCGCTTCAACTCAAAGCTTGTCCACATGGAGGGTCAGTACTCATATGAAAATTAACCTTTTGGTTTGACCTTGGAGTTGTGCCGGGAGACACATGGAGGTTTTTATTGGCCCTACCAAGACTTAGATATTTTTTCATGCGGTCGGTGGAGCTTTGTCAAACCATGGACACGTCTAGGACAGGTGCTCACTTGAGAAACTTCCTCAAGGTCCCACCTTACGAGTTTCACCAAGGGGACATGAGGTGATCCCACACTTTTTAGGGTCTCTACTTTTCGGCACCATCTCAAAATTATGCCATGGAGACATGTGGAGGCTTAGTTAGATCCTCTCTATACTTAAAATTTTCAAGAAATTTTCTAAAGGCCTGGGACATGTGGAGGGATAGTGCTTGTTTGGAGACCTGCCCCTAAATTTTATTTTGAAGAAGCGCTAGGAGGACACTTGGAGGTTTCCACTCACTCTACCCTTACTTGGAATTTTCAACAGCCATTGAAACTTTCTCGGACCCTAGACACATGGTTCCTTCCAATCATCCTTCAATGTTTTCAACTACTCTGCTAGACCGAGACACGCGGTGAGCACGCGCTTGTTTAGGGTCTCGATTTTGACACCATACCAAAAGAGTGCCATGAAGACACATGGAGGCTTCCATTGGCTCCTTTTATACTTGAGACTTTTCATTGGTTGAAAGGTGTTTTTCTTGGGCCCAGGGCATGTGGAAGGCCCGTGCTTGTTTGGAAACTTGCCCTTGTACTTCTCCTTTGTAGTTGTGCTAAGGAAAAACATGGATGGCTCTAATATAAAGTTGATAAGGGGTAGAATCAATGATTTTTGTGCATTGCATCTATTTTTCTACCATTTTTTCTCCAAGACTCCTGGAGATGTGAATACGCACTATTTTTCATCATTTTTTTATGAAATTCCTTGTCATTTTGTTTATAAAGTGCCATTGAATGGATTTAGAGCTTAATTTGTGAGTTGAAGGATTGTTAAGGTTGAGTTTTTAAGTTTGAAATGCTCAGGAACTTGTAAAAATGTGAATTACGAGATAATCTAGATGCAGGGAAGAGTTGTAGAGGAAAGAATGGGAAAATGATGAAATGATGGAGGTTGTAGGTGCAAAAGATGAAAAATGTGTTACCTCGAGGGTGAAAATAATTACCTATCAGATCCAACTATACAAAGCCACCGGAAAATGATTAAAATGGGGATTTCTCACATGAAAAATAAGAATGATTAGAGGTACTATTAAAAATTTGTCGCATGAAGGCCCGAGAAATGTGATCAGTTCATGATTTGTTGACCTAGCAGCTACGGGTGTAAATTTGTTAAACGTTAGTTTTCAAGACAAATTGGTAAGAAGCAAAGGTTCCTCGAATATTCTTTCTTTTTGGGGGAATTTTGGATGAGTGAGTGAGTGAAATATATAAATGCAATGAGAATAATCTTGCAAAGGGTCGAGCTTGAATTATTAAGATAAAATTTGAGAGAGCCCATCTTCCTGAGAGACCAATTTGAGAAACCTATTAATTTCCTGTGTTTTATATTTCAATCACGTTAAGTTGGTTACAAGTGTACATCCATTGACAAGCTCTAAGACTGCTCAAAGTAACTTTCTCCTGGCGATGAATGTAATAAATTTTGAATTAATATGTTTCAATCTATGACCAATTTGTGTATGCTTTATTTCAAAATTTCTACAAGTAGTTTGTTTATTCCTATTGTAATCTTGTGTTAAATTCCCTCCAAATCACATAGGATCTCATCCCTGTGATAGTTTAGTGGCATTTTTAATTTCATTTCAAGAAGATCCTTCATCCCGCAATGAGATAAACAATTGAAAATCAATTTACTATAATTTGTTGATATAGATTGTCTGTAAGCCTTTGAGTGTATATTAGGCATGAGGAACTAGGCATCTTAATGTTTAATTGAGTCTTTACCTAGAGCCTCCATGTTAAATTCTTGGAGATTGTGTGAAACCATGAAAATCTGGACCTTTATTGATGAAAACCTTCGGTTGAAGGAGTATTTTATCTATTTTGAATCTTTGTCATTTAGTATTCTAATTGTTGTGAAGGTTCTCAAAGATCTGACATAATCAATTTTATCCTACTTAATCTCCCACCAAAATTATTCAAAAATAATGAATCCATTACGAACTACCTTTTTTGCCCTATGTGTCCACAAATTTTTAAATTCTACTACCAAAATATGCAGAAGCAATTAGGATTGCATAATGTCTTTAGTAACCTTAGCCCTATTTAGGAAATATCAACATTCTTTAGAAGTGACAACTCATGAGAGTTAAATTGTGGTGCATTGATCATATTTTCTCAGGGTCTCCTTTTCGATTTATGTAAAGAAGGATATCTTCATTCCCCTTCACCAACAAAGGTTACAAAATGGGTCCTCTCACCCTAGTCAAAAGGCATAGCCTAAAGTAGTGAGGATAGATCAAATCCTTAATGAAGGTGCTATCCATTTCTCCAATGCCCTAGTGATAAAGAGTCAAACAAATCCCCTCCTAGCTATAAAATTAATCATAATAAGATGTATGCGTCTCTCAGTGTCTTGCTAAATTTGTGATGCTACTCGGTTTCTAAGGGAAAATCAATTTGGATACCAACACTAGAATGGCACCGTTATTGGGGATCTGATTTGAATTCTTATATTCAGCCTTGGTAACATTTATTACATGATCTAAGTGAAAAATACATGGTTCAAACTTCATATTTTTGGGATTTTTAATAAGCAAGCAAAGTTATAAGTTATGTGTGTAATATTTCCAGTTTATTGTGGGTTCTTTCACTAATTTTGCATCATCAATGTTAAATATGGGTAAAGGAGGGTCAGATCTGTGAAGATTTTCATGAATTTAGTGTTGATAGACATTTGATAGATCAATTTTAGTGCATTTACACAACTAAGGTGAAAATCCTTAGTGGCGACTCCGTATTGAATGAATTTTTGATAAATGCTAGTGTCTTAACCTCTATCAATTGTAATTTATCACTAATCTTTGCAAATATAGAAGGAAGAAGATCTTTCTTCACTAGAGACCCTACCAGAAAGTTGTTTCTAGAGCTAGGAAAGATAAATTCAGAAGGAAGAAGAATATGGAAAGTTGTTGGAGATCAGAAATCAAGAAAGGAGTTATCAATTGTGGAAACTGATCATCCTGTCATTGAATATTTCCATACTTCCTCAAGTGCTTCCAAATCAAGTAGTCTCTTTGTAAATCCAAATTATCAAACTGGAGAGGGTCCTTCTTTTGTATTTGAAAAATTTGCATCTCATTTTTTCTTTGTGTTCTCCAAATCTAATAGGATCTTCCAAGAAATATAGTTTTTAGATAACATTCATTTTGAGAATTGCATTCCTATGCCCCATAGACCCCTCACTCATCATTTTTTTATCTTGTAAGATCACCTCCCCAAAATAATATGCCCCGGACCCCCCACCTGGACCTCCATTTGTTGTGAACACTTTTTTCATATAGATTTCAAAGGTATGGATGGATATCCAAATGTTGTGCCCCAAGATGTTAGAAATAGAATGCCTAAATTTCAAGGAAATAATGCCATTACTGGGGATCAACACTTAAATATTTTTGTCAATATGATGGAAGACTTTGAGATTGAATTTGAGGATGTGTACATAAAAGTTTTTATTCATACTCTAGAGGAGGATGCATGGGACTGGTATAAATATTTTCCAGATAACTCCATTGATTCATGGAAAGAAATGAAGAATGATTTTAGATTACAGTATGGAGATAAAAAAGACCCTAGGTTTCTTTTATCAAAATTTGAAAATATAAAAAATAATCCTAATGAGTTTGTTCATGAATTCAATACAAGGTTCAATATTACCCTGAATAGGATACCTATGATCCTAAGGCCAACTGATGTTTCTTTTTGATAAAATACTCTAATGCCTTTGATAAGAAATTTTCCTATTATTTAAGAGACAAGAACCAAACAACATTGAGGTAGGCATTCACCATGGCTTTGTAGATTGAAAACAATATTAAAGCAGTTGGTAAGCCTCCTAAGAGGGAAGGTATCAAGATGATCAATCTAGAGAATCCTTAGTCAAGTAATTCTATGGATCTAGAAGGGGTTGTAAAAACTTTGGCCGGATCTATTAAGGAAATATCCTACAAACCTGACCGAGAGAAGAGAATCAGATTGGACAAGGTTCCTGAGGTCATCATAAAGAATAAGTTCAAGAAAGGTTTGTAAATCATCCTAGGGGTGATTAGAGATCTGATGACAGAGGAAGAGGACCCATGGGGTTGGGAAATATATAGCCCCAAGCCTATGAGAATAGAATTTTCCGATCCTTTGACTTCCGAGTTGTTATTGGGAAGAAGGAAATGAAATTGAGTGGTGTGACAAAATTTTCTTTTCACATGACCCATTTGATGAAGACAAATAAGTTGAGGAAGTTGATGATGACACTGATGTTGATGGGTGCTCTACAATATCACATCAAGGAGCAGCGTGACTAAATTAATCAGTGCCGGGACTACTGCAGATTTCTAGGATTGCATCCACCAAGTATTACCCCTTCCTCACTCTCATACTTTTGGAATAGATGTGGTACAAGATTTTGAATTTCCTAGTAATGATTTTGAATACTTAAGGGCATTAATGATTAAAATTTTTGATGGAGGAATCCCTTATGAGGAGGATAGGTAATTTTTAATTAATGTTGTAGTTTGCCATGAAGAGGAATATAATAGTAGGAGTAAATTTGTCAAAGGGGAAGGGCCTTATGCCAAACCAAAAACTCCATTTCTTACCAATATCTCAAAAGAAACTCCTAAGAAAGAAACATCCAGAAAAATCCTTGTGTCCCTAAGTAGAACTAGTATCCATACCCATGCTCAGACCATGAAAAATCCTTTTTGTCAGATGAGTGTCTTAGTCTTCCTCCAAATTATTCCTTGACCAAATACATTCCTTATGACATTTCCCAAGTCTTGAGTTAGATCAAGATTTCTATTCCAATTTTTGAGCTTCTTAGGATTCTTGAGCACAAGAAAAGGGTCTTTGAGTATTTGGGATTGAAAGTGGAGAAGATTACCCAAGGCGAGAAATGTAAACAACATTGAGACTCCTCCTACCATTACAGAGTTGGAAAAATGCCAAGTACTAGAGGAACTAGGTGAGCCACCTGAAGTATATTTGGGAACATGTTTGAATCCTAGCTGAATGTAGATATATTTTTCACTACTACGATTATTAAATACAAGTTGTTACACAACTGTATGTTTTATTCGGAGCATCATGAAATGTTATGCCTCTTGAGGTCATGAATGAATTAGATATAAAAGTGACATCATCTTATGGGAAGTACATGACCATGGATTCTAGAGAGGTGTTAGTGGTTGGATGTGTCAAGGGTTTGATAGTGTTACTTTCAGCCTACCTAGTAAAGAACTTAAAACTAGATGTTGTTATTGTTGATAACCCCGCCAAATGGGGAATTTTATTATCAATACAATGGGTTGCTAGTGTGGGTGGTAGTGTGTAAATGGATATATTTTTTCCACTATACCAATTGATGGTAGCCTTGTAAAGTTGTATGGTGAAAATAAGATGCTACATCTCATTGATGATCCCAATAATGCTTCCTATGAAGTGTTATACACTCGACATCTGATCTGTATAAATTGTTTGGATTTGTTGATGGTAAAGAGCACAAAATTGATCAATACAAGTCTCGTAATCAAGTGGGTTCTCCTTGGACTTTGTTGTTTGATGGGGCTTGCTCTAAATATGGAAATGGTGTTGGTATTGTTTTGATATCTCTAGGCCGGGGAAGAGTTTGTTTTCTCTTTTAAACTCAACTTTGAGTGCACTAAAAATATTTTTGAATATGAAGCATTGTTATTGGGTTTAAGAATTTCTTGGAAATATGGTATTAGAGACATCATTATTAAAGGAGATTCGAGCTAATTATCAAGCAAGTTAGAAGACCTGTATGCAACAAAAATAAGAGAATGAAGTAGTATAAGCATACAAGTATGGGATTTCATTGATATTTTTGATGCCTTCAACATAATACATCATGATAGGAAGTACAATACTCTAGCAGAAAAATTGGCCATATTGGGGTCTAGATTTGAAAATTATATTGTATCCCCCTATTGTGAGTATAATATCGAGGTATTGACTAGGCCATCTGTTCCTAACAATGTTAAACAATGGAAAGTGTTCAAAGACGATGCCCATGTGCAAATATTTTAGCATATCTAAGGAGAATTTGTTGATCAACATATAGATTGGGAGCCAATGGTTTGTGCGAGATGATGGAAAGGAGACTTTATTTGGAAAAGACATCATTTAGTTAAAGACTAATACTATTCCTAGAGGCTTTGTAGCACTTGAATCAAAAATTTTATAATGTTGATTGCATTTTCAATAGACACATGTCATCCTCAAGGTATGTTGAAGAGAACGACCTAGGCATGAAGGATAAACCACGTAAGATCTGGTTAGGTAGCAATCTGAGCAAGGAAGAAAAGCAATCATATGTCCAATTATTGAAGAAATACTAGGACTTCTTAGCATGGTCTTATTTTGAACTGAAATCATACAGAGAGGATCTTTTCTAGAATGAAATTCCCTTGGAAGCTTCTTCCAAGCCATTTAGGTAGAAATAAAGGCCAATCAATCCACTCCTTTCCCGAAGATGCAAGAAGAATTGAAAAAATTTAGGGATGGAGGAATCATACATCCCACAAGGTACTCATCATGGCTTAAAAATTTGGTACCTTTCGAAACAAGAATGGAGATATAAGGCTATGTGTGGAATTTAAAAACTTGAATAGAGCATCAATGAAGGATAACTACCCTCTCGCCAAATATGGACAATATGTTACAATTGGTTCTTGGTTTAGAATTGATATCCACCTTGGATGTTTTTTCCGGATAAAACCAGGAAGTTGTGAAGGAATCGAGTGAATCAAGACTACCTTTACCACTCCTTGGGGAAATATGTATATGTCGGGATGCCTTTTGGTCTAATGAATGTTGGAGCCACTTTCCAAAGAGCAATGGATATATCTTTCTATGGATATATTAATGATTTCATTGTTGTGTATCAATATGATGTGACTGTTTTCTCTAGAAAAAGGAGTTACCACTGTACCACTTAGAAAAAATGTTGTTAAGATGCAGGGGAGCATCGTATTTCACTAAATCCCAAGAAGTGCCATTTTTGATTTTAGAATGCAAAGATGCTTGGACACATTGTGTCAAAGGAAGGGGTCATGATTGATTCTAAGAGGGTAGAATCCATCAGAAAATTCCCTATTCCAAGAACTAAGAAGGGAATTCAATCCTTTTTGGTAGATTAATTTTATTAGGAGATTTATCTCCAAATTTTTCAAACTAACTATCCCAATCACTAGCATGATTAAGAAAGAACAAAGTATCAAATGGGAAGAAGAAGCTATTCAAGATTTTCTTTGGGATCAAAGAGGCATTAAAGAATGCCTCTATTTTAGCATCTCCAAATTATAAGAAGGATTTCCAAATGTTTTCTTTTGCTTCAGAAATTACTATTACATCTGTGTTGTTACATAAGGATGATGAGGGAGCTGAAAGACCAATTTCCTTTTTCAGTAAGAAATTAAAAGGAGTTGAGCTAAAGTATACTATCATGGAGAAGCAGGAATTTTCTTTTGTAAAAGCAACAAAGGTCTTCATTCCATATATTATGAGTTCCAAAGTCATTACTTATGTTCCCCACACCATGGTGAAAGATATCCTATTAGAAATGGAGGTTTCAAGAAAAATATGTCAATGGGTAAACAAATTGCAAGAGTATGATATGGATATCCAAATAACAAAATTGGTCAGAGGTTTGGGCCTGAAAAAACTTGTGGCAAAGATCAATCTGTAGAAAATTCAGGTAAACGAAGTTGAAGAAGAAAGGTTGAATGTCCTTTAAAATTTGATAAATTCTGAATGGTACAAGGACATCATTTTTTATCTCAAACATCTACAATTCCATTAACATTTTAGCAAGAATCGAAAAGAGAAATTAATTTAGTTTCCCAAAAATATGTCATTACTAATTTTGGGTTAGCTTGGAAGAATGCTAAGGGATTTATCTTAAGATGCATTGCTAAAGATGAAGACCCTAAGATAATTTCTAATCTCCATAGAGGAGTTTGTGGGGAAATTTTGCTGGAAGAGTCACAACTCATAAAATTTTAAGGGTTAGTTATTGGTGGTCAACTCTTTTCAAGGATATAACTCTTTTGGTAAGAAAATGTGAGAGTTGCCAATGTGACTAAAAGCTTCAAGCTCCCTTCCTTTGCATCTTGTATCAATTGAAGCCCCATTTAGGAAATGGGGAATGTATTTTGTTGGGGAAATTTATGATCCTTCAAGTGCGAGAACATAAGTGGATACTAGTGGCCATAGATTACTTTACCAAGTGGGTGGAGGTAATCCCCACTAAGACGGAAACTCACCAAATTGTCATGTATTTTGTCTTGAATTATATCATTTATAGATTTTGGGTACCTTCCAAAATAGTTATTGATAATTCCATGAGCTTCTAGGCTAAAACTTTGGTGGCCATGTGCCATGAATATGGGATCAATTTGACATATGCTTCTAATTATAATCCCTAAGGAAATGGACAAGAAGAGTCTAAAAATAAAAATCTGTTGAAGATAATTAGAAGAACTTTGGAGTTGAACAAAAGGAAGTGGGGTGAGTAGTTGAAGTTTGTTGTTTGGGCTGATTGAATCACTATTAAACAAGCTACTAGAAAAATCCCATTTGAGTTGGTGTATGGAACTCAAGCTTTGTTTCCCCTACATATGCAATTATCTTCATTTCAATTTCTTCAACAATTGGAAGATAAAGAGGTTAGTCCCTACGATGCTCACATCAATCAGATTATTGAGTTAGATGAAGAAAGAAGGGCATCCCATCAGAGGCATGTAAAATTTAGAGAGAAATTGAAGAAGTTGTTTGAAAAGAAAGTGACTCCAAGAGCTTTCAGTTTGGGAGATCTTGTACTATTGTGGGATAGCAGGCATGAGGATAATGGAAAACATGGAAAGTTTCATGCATTGTGGATGGGCCCTTATTTAATTGACATTTGATTTGGTGAACATACCTTCTTCTTAAAAGACTTATATGGGGAATTAATTTGAGTTGCTTGTTAATGGAAGGCATTTGAAACATTTCCTTGATTGATTTCTCAGAATTAAGGTAAACACCATTGTATGGTGAATAGTATTTTCGTTTCTTTTTCTTTCGTGTGTTTCTTTTTTGTTTTATCCTAGTCCTTGGCAGCCATTTTTTTGGTTTCTCGGTTCATCCTTGGGGGAGTTGGTTATTATTGTTCTTCTCTACAAGCTTGTTCTTTGACTCTGTTGCCCAATGGTTTATTTTTGGCACTTGGTATGCTATTTGTTCTTGTGGCACTCATAGGGAGTGCCCATCCCCAAGTCGGAGCTGATGTTGGTGCTCAATTTGATCTCACCCTATTTTTCCTTAAAATTCTTTAGTTTTGCGGGTTACATGTCGTATTCTATATCGCACATGTTGATGCATGAAAGCTCTTTCCTTCATCTGGTTGCCATTATTAGTATTTTCCTTTGGTTGAGGATCACTTAAAGTCCATAATTTGTTTTCCATTCCTCTGTCCATGTGAAATAACTTGTAACTTGGGTGTAAATTTGGGTTTTTCCCTTCCTTCCGTTTTCCAGTCATGTTTTGTTTTCCCTGTCGCTTTTTGTCCCAATACTTGTGGAAAAGTTATCCTTTTTATTGGATGCGGCTGAATGGATAAAATTTGGGCCTTGTATCATTTCCAAATTATCTATCTTTAAAGAAATATTCATTTCTACGCACAAATGGTGATTTACCTACATTTTATGGCTTGATAGATTTGTTTTCCACGTCAAATTTGTATCCTAGTAATTTGTGGAAACGTGGTCATTTATGATTGGATGCAACTTAGTGGGAAATTTTAAAACTCCAAGGCTCAATTCAAGTAAAATATTTTCCACATGGAGGGTTGGAACTCATCTAAAAATTTTCCTTTTGGTTTGACCTTGGAGTTACATCGGGGAGACACATGGAGGTTTCCGCTGGCCTTGCCAAGACTTAGACATTTTTTGCTGAGGCCGGTGTAGCTTTATCAGACCATGGACATGTCTAGGGATGGCACTCATTTCAGGATTTGCCTCAGGGTCCCACCTTAGTGACTAAACCAAGGGGACATGAGGTGATCCCGTTCTTGTTCAGGGTCTCTAATTTTGGGCACCATCTCAAAATTATGCCAGGGAGACACGTGAAGGATTTCATCGGATCCCCTCTATACTTAAAATTTTCAAGAAACTTTCTAAATTCTTGGGACATGTGGAGGTAATGTTCCTATTTGGTGACCTTCCCCTACATTTTATTTTAAAGAAGTGCCAAGAGGACACTTGGAGGTCTCCACTCACTCTACCCTTGCTTGGAATTTTCAACAGCTGATGAAACTTTCTTGGACCCTAGAAACATGGTGCCTTCTGTTGATCCTTCAATGTTTTCAACAACTCTACTAAACTGAGACACGTGGTGAGCCCGCACTTGTTTAGGGTCTCCTCTTTTGGGAACCATACCAAAAGAGTGTCATTGAGACACGTGGAGGCTTCCACTAGCTCCTTTTATACTTAGACTTATCAAAGGTGAAAGGCATTTTCATTTGGCCCAGGGGCATGTGGAAGGCACGTGCTTATTTGGAAATTGTAGTTGCACCAAGGAAACATGTGGATGACTCTAATCTAAAGTTGAGAAGGGGCGGAATCAACGGTTGTTGTGTATTGCATCTATTTTACCACCATTGTTTCTCCAATACTCACGGAGATGCGAATACACACCGCTTTTCATCATTTTTGATGAAATTCCTTGTCATTTTTATCTGCAAAGTGCCATTGAATGGATTTATAACTTAATTTGTGAGTGGAAGGATTGTTAATGTTGATATTTTGAATTTGGAAATGCTCGGGCACTTGAAAAATGCAAATTACCAGAGAAGTTGGATGTGGGGAAGAGTTACAGATGAAAGAATGGGAAAATGATGAAATGATGGAGGTTTCATGCATAAAGGATGAATAAGGTGTTTCCTCAAGGTGTAAAGGATTACCTATCAGATCAAGTGTACAGAGACACCGGAAAATGATTAAAACGGGATTTCTCACATGAAAGAATAAGAATGATTAGAGGGATTGTCAAAAAGTTGTGGCATGGAATTCCAATCATTAGTCGAAGGCCTAAGAAATGTGATCAGTTCCTTATTCATCTAGCTAGAAATTACGTGTGTAAATTTGTTCAATGTCACTTTCAGGACAAATTGGTAAGAATCAAAGGTTCCTCAAATATTCTTCCTTTTCGGGGAAAATTTGGGATGAATGAGTGAGTGACATGTATAAATGCAATGATAATACTCTTTTAAAGGGTCGGGCTTGAATTCTTAAGATAAAATTTAAGAGAGCCCATCTTTCTAAGAGACCAATTGGAGAAACACGTTAATTTCTTGTGTTTTATATTTCAATCACGCGTCAAGTTGGTTATGATTTGTACAACCATTGACAAGATCTGAAACTATTAAAAGAAACTTACCCCTATTTGATGAATCTAATAATTTTTGAATTAATCTATTTCAATCTTGGACCAATCTTTGTCTTCTTTATTTCATAATGTCTCGAAATTAGTTTTTCTTATTCATATTGCAATCTTGTGTTAAAGTCCCTCCGAATCACACAGGATCTCATCCCTCTGATAGTTTAGTGGCATTTGCAATTTCATTTCAAGAAGATCCTTCATCCTACAATGAGGTAAATAATTGAAAATCACTTTACTATCATTTGTTCATACATGTTGTCTATAAGGCTTTGAGTGTATCTTAGGTGTGAGGAACCGGGTTTTTAATTTTTAATTGAGTCTTTAGCTTGATCCTTCATGTTAAATTCTTGTAGATTGTGTGAAACTGTGTAAATTTGGGCCTCCATTGATGCATACCTTTTGGTTGAAGGAGTATTTTAGCTATTTTGAATCTTTCTATCATTTAGTATTCCAATTGTTGTGAAGGTTCTCAAAGATCTAGCATAATCAATTTTATCCTACTTAATCTCCCACCAAAATTATTTAAAAACAATGAATTTTTCTGAACTACCCATGTTTTCCCTATGTGTCCACAAATGTATAATTCTAATGCCAAAATATGCATAAGAAATTAGGATTCTATAATGTCTTTAGTAACCTTATTCTGTTTAGGAAATATCACCATTCTTTAGAAGTGAAAACTCATGAGTGTTAAATTGTGGTGTATTGATCATATTTTCTCGGGGTCTCCTTTTAGATTTGTGCAAAGAATGATATCTTCATTCCCCTTCACCGACAAAGGTTAAAAATGGGTCCTCTCACCTAGTCGAAAGGCATGGCCTAAAGAATTGAGGATAGATAAAATCCTTAATGAAGGTGTTATCCATTCTCTCGATGCCGAGTGACAAAGAGTCGAAAAATACCCTCCTCGGCTACAAAATGACTCATAAGAAGATCTTTCTATCTCTCAGTGTCTTGCTAAATTTGTGATGCTGATTGGTTTTCAAGGGAGAATCAATTTGGATACCAACAATTCTAATGAATGTAATGAGGTTACCAAGTTACCTAAATATGATCCTTCTTTGTTTGGATTCATACATGATTCTTCATAGTAATTTTTATGTTTGTTTATAAGATGAATACGAATCCCTATGCATTTTCCTTTTGTTTTGATTCCGTTTTTAAGTCTATTAAAGTATATCTATCTATAATGAATGCAATGGTCTAGATCTATTCGAGCTCTATGATTTTTGCATGTGTCTCTCCACTCACTTTCTTTAAATTTTGGATCATATATGATGTTTTCCCACTCAACTCACATAAAAGAGAGACTCGGCACCTACGCATGCCTTGGGTGAGCACCTAGCACCCGATGGGTGATAGGCCGATGCGCATGGGATTCCCTTTCTCTTTAGTGGGTTTAAAAATAAATACAGACAACTTGAGTCATACCTATATTTAATTTTCATGACATACGTTAGGATCTTAAGACTACATTGGGGATATTTGATTTCATCCACAATAATCAACTTGTATTGCACAAATTCCTCCTTCAAAGTTTCAACATACTGATTTTTACATTTATATAAAAATTCTCTACATTGGGAGTCAAAGAGGAGGTTGGAAATCTTATTTTCACATGGCCAAGGATCATTTGAACAATCCTCCTAATGATCCATATATATTTTCATTTGAGGTTACCTTCTTGCAATCTTGGGCATACCTATCTATCATCATTTTCAATTAGAGAGAAGAGATCCATGTTATTCGGGAAGGGTACACCTTTCAATTCATGATTCATTAAATCATCCTCATGACCTGAGGGAGATTACAATGTTAGGGATTCAACATGAGAATAATATTTTACTCCATCTCGAATTTCTCCTAGAGTCTCTTCTTCTTCATAAGGAAATGGGATAATTTCTTTGGTTATTATCATTACACTCATTTGGTGATGATAAAATCATCATAGAGGTCATGCTCATTTGTTCATCCTTGATTGTTTCAAAAAAGGAAATTATATTCTTCAATTTTATCCATTTCTTCATTGGGCATTTGTGAATGAAAATGAGAACCAAAATGAGAAATAAAACCATTAAAATTTTCCTTAAAGTCATCCTCCTCAAGAATATGAGGTGGGAAGGAGAGTTCATATCTCAAACATCTTCATGATTAGTGGATTTCTCAATTAAGCATTACATCATCCATAAAAAGTAAATAATTATCATCTTTGGTTCATATTTCTCCTCCAACAAACAAAGTGCCTTGATTCAAAATGAAGATATGAATGGAGGTTCAATTTTCATGATTTCTTCATTATCCTTTAAGGTTTTGAATTGAATTTAGTGAGAAGGCTCAAGAATAGGGAAGTCATGAGAAAAAAATAGGATTATTTCAACAATAAACACCTCGAATATGGAGAATCATCATAATCTACTTTTGAAGGATGAATTCTCATTTTCCTTAGCATTATGAAGTTATTCAAGATGCTTGTATCTTTCTTGAGTATCCTTAGCATAATTCACAATCTTCAAATTGGTTTAGGGATGAGAATATTCAACAATCACAATTCTTTGCACAAAATCTCTTTTCAAGGTTGTCATTTCTTCATCTCCATAAGAAAGAAAATCATCTAGAGGAAGAGAGATAAAAGAAAAATATTTGATTTTATCATTTAGTTGCACCTAGTTAAAATCATTACCTTCCAGAGATTATTCATCCTCATTATTCTCATTGTTGGGAATGGAAAAATGTATAATTATTGAAGTATGAAGTGATACATGAGTGCATGGATAGTCAATACAAGAAGAACTTGGAAGATTAGCGTTTGGAGAATAGGGTCTATGGGTAGAACATGAAAGGAGATGTGCATGAGGATCACAATAGAAAGGTAGAAGACTTAGTGAATTTTTGGTATATGGGGCTAAATATAGACTTGGAGTGTGTGACATGCAAGGAGGATTGGGAAGTCAAGAAGAGTCTATTTTTGAGGAAATAACTTGCAGTTCAAACATGCACATAGAGCTAATAATAGGATTAGAACTAGATTTAACTATAGATAATCTATTGTTAGGAAAATTTTGCATGCTTCCTAGTTGTCTTTATAGTGGAGAATGTCTATTCTTAGCATGCAACCTATTTTAAGAAGTGCATGGGTGGTTAAGAGTAAGTCCCCACCTCTTAGATATATATATATATATATATATGTATGTATGTATGTATGTATGTACTGATTTACATGGTTTAGAGGATTATTGTACACTTTGGATTATTCTGATTTATGTTGCTCGTATGATTTTGTGCGCATGAATTTTTATGGTAACTATGATGTATTCGAGATATTATTTTTATGGGATAAGATAATGGATTGGTGTGGTTGGATATTGGTTATTTATGTATCTATTACTGGTGATTATATGGTGAATCTAATCCTAATTGTTATGTGATCTATATGTTTACTTTATTATGTGTGTTTCCAACTTGAGTTCATGGATCTGATTGTTAGAATGGATTATGCATTTTGGGATTTTTTTATTATGAGCATGCATGCTAAATCCATGATAAGACTGTAATAAATAGGGACATGGTACCTCTGCATGCTTCGGGTGAGATATTGGATATATATACGAGTGATGGGTTAGAGTGTATAGGGTTTTAGTAAGAAAAATAAACTACATTTTGGTTCCATTATCGGGACCTCTTTTTAAACAAATTTACCATGATGTTGGACGATGATGGTGTATTTATTTACTCATGTGTCTATTGAAGATTGGGTGATTGATGTAAAATATCAATTTACACATAGATATAGTACTGAACCTAATTTCAATGCATGCAAGTGGGTTGAAGAACATATTTATCATGAGATTTATGAGTCAGTTTTTTTCTTTCTAATAAATTTATACGAGTGGTTGTTTACATATGCATCAAATAAAATATGGTATTATAGACCGAGGACTTATACATAGGAAGAGTATAATGGTTTTTTTTTATGCGTGTTATAGATCATTGGTTGGATGGTGTTGTGTATGGTTATAGTTTGGAATACATGGTATCTACGTATACTTTTCTATAAGTTGATGTATTTGAATTCTTTGTGTAAACCAAAAGGATCTTAACTTTGTGTCGTTCCTTTGGAAATTAATATTTTAATGGTGGTGTTGAGATTATAACACACTCTTATGGCTATATAAACACCCCACCATGTGCAAGGGAGGGGAAGGTGTGGTGAAATATGGTGGACCTTGCGAGAAGAAAGGAAGAGAGAGGAAATACAACTTAATTATAATGAGGCACGCTAGAGGAATTGGAAAAGAAGTGTGATATTTAGAAGTCTGTGGAGTTGTGGAGGATGATGTTTCATGAAGGGTCTAAATATCACATAGAATACATGGAGCTGAACCATTAGAATCTCCCCCACTTAGGAAATGCCAGTAGATTATCCCTTTCATATTGTGATGAGAGAAAATGTGATGAAGAAATACTAAGGAGTGCATGCGTGCATCCGATTCCACCTTGTAATAGACCTTGTGCTTGGTGTTCAAGTTCCTTAAATAATTGTTGATAAAAAGTGAGTGTAGGTAATCTAATGGTTTCAGGTAGTTATCATTTTCTATTGAATAAATAATTATGTCGGGTAACATTTATGGCATCACAAGAAACAAGATATTTTTTTGTTTGCGGGACCGATTAGATGAATATTTTCTCGGGACGTCATCAAGACAGAGTGTGGGCACGCAGAATGTTGGAAACATGTCTATAAGAAATACACCTTCTCATAATATTGGATTTTATTTTAGTACCACTTTTAGAACATAAGGAAGCACATCCATTGTTTAGGCGCCTACCGCAGGAGGTGGTTCAGGTGGGTTAGGAGGCTCGGGATCAAGTGGATTAGGTGGTGGAGGAAATATTGGTGGCGGTTCTAGTTCTAGATCTGGAGGAAAATGCCCACATCCCCATAAACCCCACATCAACCCCAACAGGTGTTTTATGAGATGTATCTTCACTTTCTAGAATATAGAGGTATTAAAGATGTTGTAGAACATGTACACAAGTGCAAGTTACTATGGCACACTAAGGGAATCACTACTCTAGATAGGAAGGCAAGTCAGTTTTCTACTACTCTTCAAGGGCATGCACATAACTGGTATAGGAAGTATGATCCACACCGACTACGATCGACTAGGATGATTTTCATTCTTTATTCTTAGCGTAGTTCCATATCCTTGATTTTGAATAGAAGAGTATCAGTGTGCTTAAGGAAATTAAGCAAGGCTTATTAGAAAGTGTTCAAGAGTATGAAACATGGTTTAAAAGTGTGTTTTCAAAGCTATATCATGACATACATCCTATTCAACATACATTATGGTTTGTTGGTGGGCTATTGACTCCTTTCATAATGGTGCTATCTCATAAGATTTTTTTATACCCGCGCAATGCTTTGGAGTAATATTTTCTTGTTGAGGCCTTTGGGAGTGTGGACACCAATGTGAGCATGTTTCTTGAAGTAAAAATTACAGATATGGAATTTTTTTTGGGAAATATCGTGGATAATTCAGCTCATGAGACGCATAGTGGGATTTGGTGTAGAAATTGTGAGGTTGAAGGAAACACTAAGGATAGCTTTTCTATACTAAGGATAGATTTTTCATTTCGACCATGATGCGGGTAGATGTCCTATTTAACAACTTATAATTAACAATAATGTATGAATGTATTGTAAAATTTGCAAAACTAATACGCAAGATATATTTAACTACAGAGTCATTGATCACATATGTGAAGCCATCAAAACTCATGTGTGCTATATTGTTGTCAAAAGTGGATCTAAAAACAAAGAGAATATCATAATCAAGGGAGTAGTAATGGGGATAACGGGAATAGAGGCTTCCATTCGGGATACAGAGGTTGAGGTTGTGATGGTGGAAGAGAAGGATTTCCTAGAGGAACTTGTTTTACTTGTGGATCTCCTTATCATTATCAGCATGAGTGCCCTCAAAATACAATTTTCTCCTAGCGTGGAAAAAAACATAAGTTTGAATAATTCCCTAAATTGTATGATCATATGAGAATAAAACATAAGAAGAATAACGATGCGAGATATGTTTAAGATACAACGCGAAGATGGAGATAAATGGATGTCGAAGGTTGGACTGATTTTTGAATTACTGACCTATGTTAGTTACCATATGCGCTAAGGCTGCATGCGCTCAAGAGACTTTGAAGTAGAAGTAACCTATAATGAAGAAATAAGTTATAAATGTAAAGTATCTTGATGTTGAACATTAGAAAGAAGTTTACTTAGAAACTATGGACATTATCAAAAAAATTTAGGGAGAGATTCATAGTTTAACATAGCAAGAATGCACATTAGAACATGTTAAACATGGTGAAGTCCTATAGAAAGACATAGATGATTTGAAGGAATTTTGTAAGATGTTACGTTAGGAGAAAATCATTCCTATGTTAGGAGATTGGTTGAGAAATTACCATGCACAGGAAACATGTGTGAGAGATGTATCCTTCACGCAAATATGCCTCCCCATAATCATGAGTATAACAAGGATATTTTGAACTAGATGGGTAGACCACCATTGTAGCCTTCTTTGAATTTGTTATACATGGAGATTAGAACTAGGATAATCCTATTAGGGTGATAAAGAATACTATTACTAAGATTTGGGGAGACAATATTACTAGGGAATTTGAAGTATTGGAACTCGCAAAGGCATATAGTTTCCCATTATTACTTGGGCTCCCCTTATGTTATCCAAATAATGTAGATTTGCACTTCAATAAGGGTTACATTACATTTGAGAAAAAAGAAGAGCACATCATTATCACATTGACATATGCAAAATCTTCCCCATATGTTGAGACATTCAATTATGAGGACATGAACAAGATATACACACGCAATCAGAGAACCCGAGGTGATTGAGCCATCTAAGGATGGAATGATACAAAGTGTGATGATGCTTATTCATTAGTGATAATACTAGTATTTATTGCGACAACTAGGTGCATAGAACGTATGAAATAGTTAGGCATGAGGTTAAGAATACAGTTACTCACATGATCAGTTCATAAATAGTTAGTCATTTGAGTAATAACCAGGTACCTTGGTACACTAGAAAAGGAAACCGGATGTATTTTTACATGCTATGGAAGATCAGTGGAAGGATATTGGTGAAAGGATAAATATGTTGGTTTATACCATGTGTAAGAAAGCAACATGTTGGTGGTCTACATGCAGGGAAAACCTTTTAGAATGGTGCAAAGTGAAAATCACCTTTTCTACTAGGTTTCTATGGAGAAATGTAACAAAAATATGTGAATATAATGGGAAGGATTTGATTCACACCACACTCATAAGTTTGAGAAAATCTAAATGGAGGGAGGGTAAGAGGCCTTACCACCATCACTCTGGGTACATAAGCTTTATGCAACCTTCAAAGCATCTACACACACATGTGGTATGTCCATGTAGAGTCTACACAAGAGACAATTAATTGGTGATAGATGACCTCATGTATGATTCATCGTTTTGATTACTTTTCTACTATACATCTAGTCGGTGAATCATTATAGCTTATAAAGAACCTTACTTTAGGAGATAGAATGAAGGATGAGAATTTTTGGATATGTTTGGTGAATTATATTTGGAGGTGTGCCTTGACCTTAAAGAGAGTGAAGAGGAATAAATGGCCTATAATTGGGAAGAGAAAGAAAAGGGTAAGCTAGTATGCTTGATAGATGATGAAGAAGATAAGTACAATAACCTAGATGCTAGCCAAATTAAAGGTATGCATGAGTTAATGGACATAGTACATGATAAGGCATGCACATATCATGATCCTATGAAAATGAAGAAGGTCAATATAGGTACAAATACAAAACCTAAGGAAGTGATCATTGGTGACTTTTAGTCCGAAAAGAGGTTACAAATATTATTGAGCTACTGCGTGACTTTCATGACTTATTCCCTAGAGGCTATCATGAATTGAAAGGATTACACCCTTCTTTAGGTGAGATGTAAATCAAACTTAAATAAGGTGTGTGCCCGATTAGGAAGATGCCTTATAGGATGAACCCTAATTTTTGTGTTAAGGTAAAGGAAGAAATTGACAAGATGCTAAAATCTAGAATCATTGAGCCCATTGAGGAATCAGAGTAGGTGACTCTAATGGTGATAATAATTAAAAAGGATATGAGGATAAGGATCTATGTAGACTACTAGATAATTAAATGCTTCATGTGTTATTGATCCTTTTCCTACCCCATTTACTGAGGAGATCTTGGAAGGTATAATAGGGCATGAGATCTACTCTTTTACTGATGGATTTTTAAGATATCATCAAGTGCACATAGCAAAGGAAGATCAAGAGAAGAAAACTTTCACCACTGAGTGGGGAAGTTTTGCATACAAATTTATTCCCTTTGGATTGAAGAATATGCCTGTAGTGTTTTTCTCATTTTTTTACAAGCGTCTTAGGACTTCATTCATAAAAATTTACACATGTATGTTGATGAATAGATAGTGTATGTTGTGGTTAAGGGTCATTGTGAAAATTTGATACTTATGTTTGAAAAATGCAAGTAGTTAAGAATATCCTTAAATATAAAGAAATGTATCTTTGCAACACCTTTTGGAACCTTGCTTGGGCATATTATTTGTAAGAATGGCTTGTTGGTAGATCTAGCCAAGGTCACTGTGATCTTGGGATTGGAAGAACCAAACAATCAAAGTGAAGAGTGCAGATTAATTGGTCATACGAGGATATTACCGGAAATTAATTAAGGGATATGTAAATATTGCCATGCCCCTGGAAGAAATGTGGAAATCTAAGGGAAAATTTTTATTAGGGCAAGGTGTAATAACATTCATTTGAAACAATAAAGAAAACGATGACCACTACACCTATTTTACACTTTGCTTCATGGGAAAAACCATTTCATGTTCATGTCAATGCTTCTAGAATGGTGATTGGCATCTTGTTAGCACAACAAGGTGAAGGAATTGTATACCACCCCTTTTATTTTCTAAGTAGGAAGTTGACACCTATTAAACATAATTATACAACTACTGAGTGTGAAGCTTTGTCCATGATCTAATTTTTTCATAAGTTAAGATAATACTTATTAGCCACACCGTTTATATTTTTTATAGATCATATGGAACTTAATTATTTGGTAAACAATCTTGTTTTACAAGGGCACATTTTCAGGTTGATACTACTATTTCAAGAGTTTCAATTTACAGTTGTTGTCAAACTAGGAAAAAGTAACTTAGGGCTTGATCATTTGTCGAGGATTAATTCTAGTGAGGATGTGCAGAGCATTAAAGACACGATTCCAGATGCACAACTATTTATATTGAATCATGTGCCCACAAAGTTAGAAGATATTGTCTTTTTTAACACATTGGATACGTTCTGACGGGATGAAGACCTTAGAGAGGAAGTAACTTGAAATACGTGTGGTTTGTTACCGGTTGATAAGTGGTGACTTATACAAAAATTTTCATTATGAATTTTTGTTCTAATGTGTGCTAGAGAATGAGTGTAAGGCAATTTTGGAAGATGATCATGGTGGAATTAGATGAGGTCATTATGCGGGAGATATCATAGCATACAAGATTCTAATGGATGGATTATGGTGGGAAACTTTATATAAGGATTTCAAGGATTATGTCAAGGCGTGTGATCATTGTCAATGCCTTGGGAAGCCAAGGACTAGATATGAGATGTTTTTAAGACCTATTGTAAGTTCTGAACCTTTTTAAAAATGGATGATTGACTTTGTAGGTCTAATTTCCTCAACGAAACATAGGACTGGTGTGTGTTATATTATAATTTGTATAAACTATCTTATAAGTCTGGGAAGAATCCACACCTACAAAGGATTACATGACAACTATATCAGCTATATTTCTATGTGAAAATATTATCAACATATATGGATGTTTGTTGAGATTGAAAAATGATTGGGGAACACACTTTTTAAATGATACTATCATAATATTATTGGTCGATTTCATGGTGATGCATTATAAGACAATGCCCTATCACCCACATGCCAATGGAACTATTGAGGCTTTTAACAAGATTATCAGATATACATTGACAAATATTTGTGACGTTGGAAGGAAAGAATGGGATGATAAAGTATCTGTTATACTTTAGGCATACATGACTACCTAAAAGAGATTAAACAAAGAAACACCTTCTTAATTGGTGTTTGGCACAAAGGTTGTATTTCCTATATAATTCATGATGTCATCCCTACATATTGCATATGTAGGAGAATTGGATGATGAAAAACATATTTAGGAACATATAAACAAATTGATGTAGTTGGATGAATGACATGTTATTTATCGGTGGAGTCAAAAGATAGAGAAATCAAGACAGAAAGCATGACATGAGAGACATATTATTCAGAACTAGGCATTTGAGGTTGGAAAAATTGTTTTCTTTATTATTTTAAGTTTGAGCACCACCCTGGAAAGTTGAAAGTTCATTGGTTGGGGCCCTTTGTTGTAACAAGGATACTAGAATCAGGTGCTTACAAGTTACGGGTGTTGGATGGTACTTCTTTCCCATTTACTTCAATGGGAGTAAGCTGAAGCCATACTATAAATAAGTCTTCTTGGTATTTGTAATAAGGCAATATTGTCAGTTAGATTAGGTTTCCCCTTAATGCATTTTCTTTATATGTTTTTAATTTCATCATTTCTATGATTTTTCAATTTAGTTCATTGTTTTATTATAATAAACATGTTTGCATGCCTATATCGATTATTATTTTAAGTGAATTCATGCGCAAAGGACCACACATATAATTAGTGTGGGGTGGATTATAAGAAAAAGTGCATAGAAGGGAGTTGGGAAGGCCTAAGTTTTAAAGGATCGAGTGTGTCGATGCTGATGTTGGTTGCTGAAATATGGGGAGAATGGTAAAAATAAGGACAACACCAAAGGAAAATTCACATATGGTGAATAAGTGCATAGTTTAATGTTAGGTAAGCATCGACATGTATAGATACTTGGTATAATACATAGAGGTTGAGGTACTTTGGCACATGGAGCATGTGAAAGGAGGTCTATGGTGGTGGAAGTAGTTTACACGCCTAAAGGTTACATTGTAATTGAAACACAAAGTGAAAGCATGATGGAAACTTCAAAAAGCTGGGAAAAGTGGAAAATCCAAATTAAATGCAGTCGTATGGTGGTAGTTGGAAAGCAATGAATGTAGGTAAAATTTGAAAACCTATAAATAGAGTGTTAGGGTAATCTCATTTTTACCTTACCTTGCATCAAATTTGTGAGTGCTTATGTATGAACTAGGGAAAACTTGAGCAATTTGGTGAAAAATTGGGTGTCACATTAAAGAATCTTGAACTAGAGTGTGAAGGAGGACACAACCATGTGAGGAGAGAGTTCCATTAGAGGGAATCCTATAGATTGACGACGTGGTGTGGATTTGGAAAGAAAACATAATTCTCGGCTAGGGTTTCAAGAATTAGAGAATAAAAGATAAGGTTTGAACTAGAGTAGTGTAGTGTTGTACTAAGGGTAAGTGGATAGATGCTTATAATACTAATGAAGCGTAAGGGAATACATGAAATTTTGATTTTCATGGCTAAAATGTCACCAAGGAAAGCAATGAGTGCATCACTAAATAAGGGAAAGGGAAATGAAAATCTTACCCCTACCTTAGACGTTACGGAAGAATGGTAATAAGAAATACAATACCCAGATGGAGTATTGATGAGAAAAGAGTGGGTATCTCATGTTAGGAGCATGGCCATGAATGAATAAAACCATCGAAAATATTTGATAGCACATGAATTGGCAACAAAAATTCTTTGTTCAATGTAGGAAAGAACCCCAAATGATAAGTCAATGTATGATGACAAGGGGAAGAGGTTGTTGGAGAAGGCTAGACTATTGTAGTTATATGAGCTTCTATTCTTTAGGAAGCATGAGATATTATATCAATGGTTGATTTCACGTGTCCATGAGGAATTTTTATATTTTGTAGGTAAAAGGATGTGCATTACTACATAGTTAATTGAAAAGTATACTGGCCTTTGATTAATATTGGGGTCTCATTTGATGATGACTTAGCCAATGATGTTGAGGTAAAGAAGACTGTAGTAGATTTTGAGTACAAGAAAGGAGGGCGTGAATTTTATATTGTTAATCTTAATGATCATGTCATAAGGATGGCCACACATTTTCTCAAAAAGTTAAACAAGAAGGAAAGATGGACACAAGTGAATAAAATATGGCTACATGTATGCAAGAAAATATCAGAAGGAACTATATATAATATTGATTCCTTTATAGCAGAGGATATCATTGATGATGTTTGTGACGGTAACAAGATTATCTTTAGAAATATATTATTTGTGATAGTATTATATAAGATTGGGGTTACCGATGGGCCAAAAGACAAGATATGGGAATATCCTACAGAAGATCCTTCCCTACAAAATGGTTTTCTAAGTATACATGTGATTCAGTGGTGACACCAACATACAAGGCACGTGTGGAAAAATGGTATAAATAGATGCATGATGCATTCCATGAAAAGTGGAGAATTCTAATTGAGTTGCCTTCTCTTGTAGATGGAATATTCAATTTCACCATCTATCAATAGTTTTGTATTAGGAGGTTTACATTAATTAATGGTACTAAAAGTCGATGGTGAAAAATACGGTTTTATTTTAAAACACACTACTTTCGTGGTGTTGTGAATAGGTTTAAGGAGGCACAAAAATTGATATTTGATCTGAGTGAAGTGGATAAGGAGCACCATGAGATGCTTCAAACACTTGTCTACCCTAAGAATTATGCCTATGAAGAGAAGTATGTATCAGAAAGCATACATTTGTTGAAATTAGTTAGATCATGAGTTTCTTGTAACAACAACAAGAATATATATTTATCTAAGGCCTTGGTTTGTTGATGGAGAATTTGTGGAGGATGATGTAAGTATTCCTAAAAATACCTCGATTGGAAAAATGTTGAACTAAAGAAACAACGATGTGAAGAGGCTCCTTATGTTAGTCAAGAAAAAGGTAAGGTAAGGATAGAAGCTGTTGTTTTAAGCATGCCCATAGGGAAGACATCGAGTAGGAGGAAGGTACAAGAACATCTATGAGAAGGTAGCCTACAAGAGGAATTTCTCCAAAGTGCAGAAGAAATAGAAAATAGTCTCTAGCTTGGAATTTGAGGAGACAGAGATCCTGACAGATGAAGAGGTGAGAGTGATGAAGAACTAGAGGTGAAGGTGAGTCCACATGTGTATACGGTGGATGAGTCAGATGCGGAGGACTAGAGAGCACATTTTGATGACACACATGTTATGGAGATGGGTAGAGAAGAAGAAATTGGAACATATGACACTCGGGCCTTAGGTGAAAAAATGGAGCCAACAACGAGTGTATGAGGTTAGGCATACTCCCGACCCTAAGCTAGAGTGCAAAGTGGAAAAAGAGGTCATGGAGATTATAGAACACCTAGTAGAGCATGAATTAGCACATAGTGGATAGGAAGGAATGAGTGAAGGACATGTAGGGATCATGGGTGGAGAATCAAACCTTATTATAGGTTTCCCTAAGGGTGCTCAAGGAAAGAATAGGAGACCAAGGTACATCCCATAGGGACCTATAATGTAGTATATTGAAGATCCCAACAAGGTTCTATGCGCTAGATATCAGAGCATGATACCTTTAGATCAAAAATTTTTTTGGTCATTATACAATAAGGGTGATGTGCTATCGAGCACGAGGAAGATGTTATCTTGGGTGCTTGAGTCACACATCAAGGAGATACAATTTAAGGTGAGTTACCATTCATAACTAGATACTCATGAGTTGGAAATGTCTAGCAAGATGTATCTAATATTTTACTCCCAACAATTTATAGATGATTAAGTGTGTAATGCACTCAAAAAACTATCGGTAGAGGTGGGTAGCATAATTTTTAAAAGGAACAACAAGATATGGCTTATACAGAGGGAGCTAGATGAGAATAATAAAGAGATAAGATAAAGGGATAAAGAGATAAATGAAAAGGAAAATATCATTATGTAGGTTAAACGAAGTTAAGGGAGAAAAAGGGAGGACGCATGTGACTTATAAAAGGAAGAATTCATAGCTGATGTAATCTTATTGGCATGCTTAGATCCTACCCCTCCTAGTAAAACCAAGTATGAAACCACTTTCCATTGTGGAGGATTTAACGTGCATAATCACAACTCAATAGCCACCTCTTGCATTGGAATCTACAGAAGATGTATTGGTGAGATAGAAGCAACAGGAAAAAGAACATATTGAAACTGCCATTACATAATACAATGAGTTAATTGAATCGGTAAAGGAAAAAACTCATATGGAAAAAGTTGTCGATGAAAATTATGAAGATAGGTATCCTATCTTTGGGACTTTTTATCGTTAAAGATGAGGAATATATACAAGATTTCCAGGAAAATCACATTGTAAACAAGGAAGAATGAGAAATAATCTTCAAAGAAGTTGAGCCTAAGTAGGAGGTAATTAATTTTTTCAAGGCCTCAATTAAAAATAAGCTAAAGGAACTTTACCCACAAGTTACACGCAGGATGGATGCACTAGCTGATATAGGAAAAATTCGGATACTCGGTTAAAATGTTGAAGGCTAAGGGTGAGGATCTAACTTTTGAAGAGGTTTCTACCATTATAGGGGATGCCTTTACTCAAACAAGTAGTGAGTTAGAGGGGTGGAAAATGTTAGGTTAATTTATGCATTAGATAATTAATTATTAATTATAATAATTAGTTATATGGTTATTTAAAACCATATTTTTCATTTAATCACATATGATTAATTGTTTGGTAGTTTAAACTATTTATTTGTCTCTACCTGTACATGGGTACATATTATTGCATTGTTATTTGTATTCATTCAAATATTTACAGAATTATTGTTGCACTATTGCAACAATATTTGTACCTACATTGTTGTACAATTCCTATAAGAATTGCAACATTCTATTATACATGTTAATGATTTCACATTAATAAAATTATACAGGCTTCCATCCCTATTTATGAAATTACATTTGGTACCAGAGCTAGTTGAAGCTCCTGGCAAGGTTGGAGAAAGGGTGCAGAGGAAGAAAAAATTTTAGAGAAGAAAATTTCTTCATTGAAGATCTAGTGCGGCCTCCTGTAGTTTCTCAGAACTCCTTGCAGTCTCACATCCTCCTATGTGATCTCTAGGAATTTTGTCTCTAAATTACTTAGTTACTGAGATAATATTATCTATCTTATCAAATGTGGAGGAGTGTTTATTGATCTACAAAGTGAGTCCTGCTCACCGAGCCCTCACCGACTCCCAATCGAGCTCCTAAGCAAGCTAAAGGTGAGTTCCTTTATAGATTGGGTGAGCTGATTTATTTTCCACCAAGCTAAGCCGAATGCATTGCCATTTGAGTTTTACATTGTGTGGAGAATGAGCTACAATTTCTTCAATGTTCAAGCCACAATAGATGAGATCTACGTTGATTTGTTTAAGCTAGTTCTAGGTTTAGAGTGACCAAGTTGAGGACGAGCCATTTTTTTCTCAAACCGAGCCACCATTATGAAATAAAACACAACATTGAGTTTGACGCTCCTCAACATCAAAGAACCTACACAAAGAAAAAAATGGTGGAAATTACAATACAAAACAACAATGAGTTTTGGAAAGTGATCCACCAAGCCAGCCTATACTATGAGCTTTCACTCTAATGACCCTCCATCAATGAAAAATGACATCCTCACCTTGTGACCTACGTACAAACCAAAACCATGGAGGAAACTCAAACAACGGGATCAAAATAACAATAAAAAACAGTAGTGGCAGTGAATTAGAGAGATCAAAGGAGTTTATCAAAGCACAAGTGGTGGAAAACAAAATGCAAAGGAGATAAAATCGACTCAAATCCATTTAATGTGGAAGCCCTAAACTACTAACTACCATACAAGATCCACTTGGATCTCTAACAATTCATCCTAGTCAACTTCAATAGGTTAGTCATTTTTACGAAAGGAAAAAAATTCATTCTTTTCCATACCAAGCGCTCATAAAGCCAAGTTGAATAGGTGATATGCCTTGGGAATAAGAGGTTAAGAGTTCAACCCCACTCAAATTCAATGTTTTTTACATACAATATGAGTTAGTGGTGAATTTGTAAACCGCCAACTTTGGCAGTACATTTAGTAGAAATCCTCCTCCAACCCGCTAGTTATCACTAAAGCCATCTCTAAAATTTTAGTGAGAAAAACCCTATTTTAGGGAAAAATAATTCTCCTAGACCTCTTATTTTTTCATTCTAAGAAACTTTTTTGAAGAAGGTATACCTAAAAATTGCATTTTTCAGCTATTTATTTTTCAATTTTTGGCATAGAGGGTCATATTGGACTCGAAGACCACTAGGGCCTAAAAAACAAAAATAAAATGTCTCCCATTTAATTTTTAATTTTTTTGAATGTAATTATATGCTTTAGTATATTGTACAAATTTTAGGGTTTCCATAGTCAACCAAAACTCTATAACTTCTTAGAAATTGGAAGACAATTGTAATAAAAACACCGAAATTTGGTTCTAACACAATCACGAGATCCTAGATCTCATTCACAAAGTTTGGTATTTGCAAGTGCCTCTAGGAAGAACTTACGTGTAAATCCACCATGACTAATACTAAAATTAATGCCTAATATAGCTACAAGAATGATGTCCGGGCATTGACCCTTTAAATCAACAGGGAGTAATAAGGACACAGTGCACACACTATGAGCCATCCCATCCGTCTGTGAACAATTACACGACATAAATCTAGAATGAGAAATTATCCAAGTATGTAGCGAAGTTACACACACGTATGAGGATATTTCGTTAAGATTGTGTCAATAATCGCACAGACCCCTTTCAGTATTGTCCTGGTACCACGTATCTAATTCTTTCACATACGTTAATACCTCTTTCACATACCACCGGGTATATAGAAAGGGAAAGCTTCTTCCACGTACCATCGGGTATATCGGAAGGGTGTGTATATAGAAAGGTTTGGTATATCAGATTGATGATATATAGATTGGGAGACCTTATACCTGGAGTCATAAGAGCCTAACCATGTCAGTGATTTCTATAAAATGGGCACCAATTTCCCCAAATGTTTTCTTCTAGATTCACAACTACTCGAGAGGAAACAACTATGTTGCATGGAAGACAAAAATCAAGACACAACTTGATTTTGAAGAGATATGGCCTATTGTGAATGGTACTCTAACTAGATCAACTACTGATATGACACACCAATGAAAGTTTGATAGATCATATTAGAAGGCCAAGCTCATCATCTTGTTTATAGTGTCCAATGATGTGTAACCCCACGTTCAATATGCCTAAACAACCAAAGAAACATGGGATAAGTTGAGCATGGTATATGCGGACAAAAACAAGAATGTCATATTGAATTTCAGAGTCAATTACACACACCGAAGTTCAAGAAAATGTGAAAATCAAAGATTTCTTGAGAAGATTTGCAGTGTAGAGGGATTAACTTCTATCCCTAAGAGAAGTGGTCACGAGATGAATATTTTGTTCCCATTATTTTGAGAGCTCTTCCTTCTTCTTACCACATTTTTGTAAAAACACTAAACTTGTCATATACGATAGTTATTTATGACAAGATGGTAAACCTACTGCAACAAGAGGAATCCATACATAATAAGGATGATGAAGAGGATCAGGAAATTTATTCACATCAAAAAGGGAAAGGAAAAGGAAAACCTAATTCATATCAAGGTTCCCAACATAAGAATCAATATCAACATGAAGGGGACAAACAACAAAAGAATCATTGTCCAATCTATAAAAGAGGACATGAGTTGAAATATTGTTGGTATAATACATACAATAAAGGTTCATCAAGTAATTTGGGACCTCAACACCAACATTCTCACAAGGGACATATGAACTAAAATAAAGGAAGGAAAAGGGGAACTAGAAAAGAAGACCCCATTAGCAAGGAAATATTGTTGAGCAAGAAGAACATTTAGATAATGAAGACTACTTTTACATTGCTCGATCAAGTTAACATTCCATGTCATCTAGTGATGTTTGGTATGTTTATTTGGGAGCCACTTGACACATGAATCACCAGAGAGACTGGTTTACTTCAATGAGGGACATGCCTTCAAAAAACCATGTTTTGTTGGGTGATGATTCTTCATATACAGTTCAAGGGATTGGGAACATTTCTACCCCTTGGTTCATGCAACTGTAGACTATCTCGATGTCTTATATGTCCCGAGTTGACTAAAAATCTGTTTTCAGTCAGTCAACTCCTAGATCACAACTTAAAAATTGACTTTGATAGTCATTTTGGAAAGAAAATGTGTTTAATTTGAGACAAATCATGAGCCTCGAAAATAGTTACAAAAGGCTACAATGTGGGACGTATGTTCCAACTTGATTTTTCCATAAAGATGATTAGGAACTTATTGCTAAGAAATCTACCTCTCTGCGCATAGTTGTGGCATCATGTACTTAGTCATGTTATTTTCAAGTATCTCAGGACACTTTGTTGATGTAATATGGTATATAAGTTACCATCTCTTCAGAAGGATAGAAACAAGTGTCCTCACTGCCTAGTAGGAAAACAACACAAAGATTCATTCTAGAAGAGTACTTTTTGAGCTCATGGCAAGTTTGATCTAGTTCATACCAATATTTTTGGTCTGATGCAACTGATTCATTTTGGATTTCAGTACTTCATGCTTTCTATTGATGACTATTTGAGAAAAATGTTGATTTTTTTGTATTCACAAGAAAAGTGAATCTTTTGAAACCTTCAAGAAGTTAAAAGTAGTTGTTGAGAACCAAAGCTGGTCATCACATCATAACTCTCTACTCGAGATCGAGGGAGGGAATTCACTAGTGATGAGTTTAAATACTACCTACAAGTTCGTAGGATTTGTCGATAAATGGCTCCTCCACACACAATTAAACATAATAGTTTTTTTGAGAGAAGAAATCATACTATCATGGAAATGGTGTGGTGCATGATCGATGACTCGGAATTACAAAGACATTCTAGGCGAAGAAAGAAAGATAGTTGTGTACTTGTTGAACAGAGTGCCCATAGTTACTCTTGATGGAGTAACAACACATGAAGCATGGTCTAAGAAGAACCATCTTTTGCACACCTCAGATTATTTGGGTGCAAAAAAGGTATGCACATACCCAAGAAGAATAGAAAGAAATTGGATATGAAGTCACGAAACTCATTTTCAATGGCAACAATGAAGACACTCTTGGGTACATATTGATGGATCCTAAGACCGGGGAAAGTTTACACTAGAAGAGATGTTGAGTTCTTTGAGAAGAAGAAAGTAGAGTCTCCTACAAAATCACCTAATGTAGATTCTTCATCGGTTGTAAAAATTGAAGTGATGTTCCCACTAATGATGAAAGTGATGATGGGGATGTTGGTGATGATCGAGATAGAACCACAACCCATGAGCAAAGTTCATTATATGCCCAAGTGATGTACTATAACATTAAAAATGCAAGAATGGATTATCAACCAGATACATCCACCCCTGGACCACGGACTTGTAGTAAAGAAAGAGAACAAGTTAACTTTTCTTTGATGAGTATATTCATTGAATATGATGAGCCCTCTACGGTGATTCCTATAGTCAAACTCTTGGAAATATTCCATGGATGCTGAATACATCTCAATGATGAAAAATAACACTTGAAATCTTGTTGATCTTCCATTAGCAAAGAAATCCATTAGATGCGAGATGGGAAAGTGGACAAGTATAAAGCGAGACTAGTAGCAAAGGGTATGTAAAAAATAAGGCATTGACTACAAGGAGACATTTTCTACCACATCTAAGATAAAAATGATCATGATGATATTTTTTGTAGCTACACGATCTGGTTGGAAAGTCCATCGGATGGATGTGAAAACTACCTTCTTGAAAAAATATTTACAAGAAGAAGTCTATATGACTCAACCTAAGGGATATGTTGTACTTGGTCAAGAAGCAAAGGTATGCAAACTCAGGAAATATTTGTATGGCCTTAAACAAGCACCCTAGGCATGGTACATCAAAATGTATGAGCATCTCACACAATATGGATTTGTTAGAAATCCATATGAACCCAACCTCTATCTTAAAAAGAAAGGGGAGGAGATTGTGATTTTCTTTGTCTATGTCAATCATCTAGTCATCATTGGAAGTTCAATGAGGATGATAGATTCAATGAAGAAAGATCTTAATCGATCCTTCGACATGACAGATCTCGGGCTAATGTAGTATTGTATTGGATTAGAAGTATGGAAGAAAGAGAATCACATTTTTGTTTCTCAGATGAAATATACCAAGACAACACACGAGAAATTCAGGATGATGGATTACACACCAATTTCTACACCTATAGAGAAAAAAATTTCAATTATGTTATTCAGATCCATCTCTTAATAAATTCCATTCTCTTTCGGTAGTTTATTGGGATTCTCATTTATCGACCTACACTAGACCATATATCAGCTTTGTAGTGAGCTATCTATCCAAGTTCATGCAGGAACCCAAATTTTGTCATTAGAAATTAGGAAGGCGCAACTTGAGATATCTCAAAGGATTGTTGGATCTTGGTCTAGAATACAACAAGAATGCAAAATTCTTCTTGTTAGGATATTCAAATTCATATCATGCAAGCAATATTGATGGAAAAAATCCACTTGGGTTTTTTTCTTTATGGGATCTAGACCAATATCATGGGGAAGTAAGAAACAACACTTTGTTTCTCACTCTTCCATAGTAGCCAAGTATCGTTCTATAGGTGAAGCTTTTTGTGAAACAATATGGCTACGATGCATACTTGAAGGACTTGGAATACCATAGGACAAACTGACCACCATCTATATTGATAATGAAGGTGTTCTCAAACTTGTTCGCAATCTAGTTTTTCATGAAAGAAAAAAACACATTGAGGTATAGGCACATTTCATATGCGAGCATGTCTTGAAGAAAAATATATAGCTTCAATTCTATCCAATAGCTGGACCACAAGAAGATATCTTCATGAATTCACTTGCACGTGAAAATTTCAAGTTGTTAAGAGAGTTCCTCTCCTCATCCCTTGAGGCAATGTAAAATTAAGGGGGATGTTAGGTTAATTTATGCATTAGATAATGAATTTTTAATTATAATAATTATTTATATGGTTATTTAGTACCATATTTGTCATTTAATCACGTATGATTAATTGTTTGGTAGTTTAAACTATTTATTTGTCTCTACCTATACACGGGTACATATTGTTGCATTGTTATTTGTATTCATTCAAATATTTACAAAATTATTTTTTGCACTATTGCAACAATATTTGTACCTACATTGCTTTAAAATTACTATAATAATTGTAGCATTCTATTGCACATATTAATGATTTCACATTAATAAAATTATACAAGCTTATTTCCCTGTTTTTGAAATTATAGAAAACATTAGAAGACTTGGTAAATAAGGAATTCCCCCTACTTTTTAGACAGTAGCACTAGGATTCTTTCATTATTTGGTGCAAAGTTGTACAAATATTCTTTCATTATTTGGTTATTGGAAAATTATTTATCATTACTTGTGTAATCAAGTAGAGTGTTTCCAAGGATGGACAACATACCTAGTGTGGGTTAATATTGAGCACATAAAACTATCTAAGTATTAAATTATGAAGTGAGATGCAAGCACATGGATAGTCAATAGAAGAAACTCATAGGAGATCAGCACACTAGAGAATAGGGTTCTCATGCAGAACATAGAAGAAGGTGCGCGTAAGGATCATGGAAGAAAAGTAGAAGACTTAATGAATTTTTAGTCAATGAGGATAAATATATACTTTGATTTTGTGACATGCAAAGAGGATTAGGAAGTGAAGAAGAGTTTATTTTTGAGGAAATAAATTATATTTTTAACATACACATGGAGCTAATAATAGGATTAGAACTAGAGTTAATTATAGATAATCTATTATTAGGAAAATCTTGCATGCTTCCTAGTTTATTTTATAGTGGCACATGGCTATTCTTAGCATGCAACCTATTTTAAGAAGTGAATGGGTGGTGAAGGAAATTTCACCACCCTTTATATATATATGTGTGTGTGTGTGTGTGTGTGTGTGTGTGTGTGTGTGTGTGTGTATGTATTGATTTGCACTTTTTAGAGGATTATTGTACCTTTGGATTATTACGAGTTATGCCGTCAATATGATTTTGTACGCATGAATTTGTGATGGTAACTATGATGTATTCAACTATTGTTTTTGATGGAATAATATAATGGATCGTTATGGTTGGATATTAGTTGTTGATGTATCTATTATTGGTGATTATATGGTGAATTATGTTCCTAATTGTTATGTGATCTATATATTTACTTTATTATGTTTGTTTCAATTTGAGTTCATGGATCTGATTGTTAGAATGGATTATGCATTTTGGGATCTGTTTATTATGAACATGCATGTTAACTTTGTGGTAAGACTATAAAAAAGAGGGACCTAGTACCTTTTCATACTTCAGGTGAGCACTTAGATTTATCTAAGTGATGGTCCAAAGTGTGTATAGGGTTTTAGTAAGAAAAATGAGATACACTCATACAAAATATTCTATCTCTTTTGCATCTTTTTCATCACTATATTATATTTTTATTGTAAATGGGTGAAATTCCCATTTTCCTTCCTCTAGCAATAGTACGTTTGAATTGAAGCCATAAGGATTTGATGATAGAATCCTTACAAGAAGTAATTTTATCTATTCTAGATACTGTTTACATAACTTTTGCAGAAATGTTACTAACCTTCTTTCCTTTTTTTTGGTTGTAGATTTTTATTGAAGCTAGAGACATCTTCGTCATGCTAGAATCCTTTCTTTTACAAGAGATGGTTCAAAATGCTGAATAATAACAAATTTACACATATTTGTGGTCATATTATACTTCATGGTTGTTGTCACTTATTGGTGTCAAACACTAATCTTGAAACTTCATCATTGTGATGTAGGAAACCAATATCACATGTATTTGTTCCTTAATAGATTCAAATTTAAAATTTGATTTTCACTTTGAAACTTTTTTTTTGGAATATATATATATATATATATATATATATATATATATATATATATATATTTTGTCTTTCTCGAGATCTTTAAGGGTGTATGAGGTTACATCTTTCCCTAGAAGAATCACTAAAAACTATTTACAAAATATTTTTATTATGGTATAATTATTGATTTATGTCAATTCTCACAAGAATAATCCCCTCCTTCTTGTGCATGAGGAGGCTCCCATTATTGAATGTAAACTACCTAAATCTATGGGGTTCTTTATTAAGTTGGGGATCACATAGGAATACTCTTCTAAACCTATAGAAAAATTCTTATACAAACTACAAGGTAGAAATTTGCAGCAAAGATACGTAAAGGGGAGTTGGGGAATTAAGGAGAGAGAGGGTTACTATTGTCGGTAGAGATACATAATTCTTATATAATAACCAAATTAGGTTTAGATTTAATCGAACAAAACAGAAATGAAAACAATGATAATACCAAAAAATCATATACACATAATTCCATTGACTCATTTATCAAAGGTGCATTCACCTTTCTTGGTTTTACAAGATTATTCTTATCTAATTTCTTCCACCGCCCGCTAAAATTAGATAACAAGAAGATTCCTGTTATGAGTAATCAAGGTAGTTCTGAGAGTCTCAGAATGAATACGAAAGGATTCAAGCCTCCAAAAATTTTGGGAGGGACTTAACCAAATCAAGATGAGAAATTCAAGCCCGGAACAAGTCAAATCGAAGAAAAGTAAAGGATTCATAGAAGGTGCCATGTGTCCGCCCGACATACTTTCAAAGATAGAAAGGGAAGAATGAAATCTCAAAACCCCGTGATACTTCCATGTGGAGTTAATGATAAGGGGCCCACCAAGGAAAGGATCTTCGTATTAATGAACAATAAGTCCCATTGTAAACTCAAGAAAAATAGGAGTTGTGGAGGATGTCACATGTCGAATCGACTACTTTCAAAATATGCAAGAAAAGAAGAGACCCTGGGTATGTGTTTGACCTCTACATGGATCTCGGTGTGAATAGAATCCAATCCCAAAGTAGGTTGCAAAATATTGGTGGTAGGTCAATGCCACGTGTGAAGCAGTAATAAAGACCACCTAGAAGTTTTAAATTCTCAGATCTTTCAAAAGGTACGAGGGGAGAGGAAATTCCACCTACATTCAAAGGGCCACAAATGGAGCATTTCTTAACAAAATTCCCCAAAATATGTGTCGTTAGAGTCATGGCTCAAGAACCAATGCACACAAATTGAGGATTTTGATATGTTATAAATATTTGATGGTGTATTCCTTAAAAGATGAGCATACTTCAAGGGAAGTGGTTGGAATGTAATTGAGAATTTATTGAATGAATGTGTCTCTCATTTATTAAAAAAGGATCATGTGGCAAGTATGAGGAAGATTTTCCAAATATATTTTTGTCACTTCATATAATTTATTACAACCTGACAATGGTTGGGAATTAGTTATGGGATTGTTCTTTTATCTTCTTCTCATTCTATATATTGTAATATGACGGCTCACTAAAAATATCGAGAGTTGATCATTTTTGATAGGTCCTTGTTATTGATCCTTCTTCATAAGGCTTTCTAATGGAATTTTTCTTGCCTCTTACCTATTGATTATTATTTTTCACAAGTTTGGAGCAATATAATCTGTCAATGATGCATTTCATGCATATTTTGCATATTTTATTATCTCTAATAATATTTATTCACTATCGGTATACTATGCATATCTCTAAATGTTTATTATGGGTTTTGGAATCTGTGCTTAATGAGTTTTGAATTTGTGTTATTCATGAATCTATCTCTTTCATGTCATACATTTCATCCACCCTATTCATTGCTCACCTTTTCCCATTTCAAGTGATTGATTCTTGATAAACTTCTTCTTTTTGGCACATCACTTCTGTTAGTTTTATGTTATGTTTCATTTTCTCTCTAACCCTCATCTCACACCATAGAGAAGATCCAATTTATTTAAAATTTGGAGGTTACCTCAGAGCATCCATCCCACTAACCTAAGGTATCCAACGACTCTGACGGTTCATCCAGAAAGATAATCATCAACAATTTTCTGGCATGACCCGTAGTGGGACAATTCAAGCATTATATCATTTCATTTCATCAAGTTGATGTGTTATTTATGAGATTCATCCTATGGAGGCATATGAAAATCACATCTGGTGACTCCTTCTGATATGAACAACCCATTCTCTAATTTTACAGACCTTTCTATCATCCATCTCCATTCATCTTTCTTCCCATGTCTCTCATTTTCCTTCATTCTATGAAAATTCTATGAAGTTGTGCAATCATGACTTTATCCCCACAATGGAATTCACACTTTTAATAGTATCATCGGCCTCAAAAAAATCTTCACGACTTCTCCAAACAAGCAGCATAACCAAATTCAAATCCATTATTCTTACCCATATGAGTAATTCCAAGAGTAGTTTGGCTACTCTGAAACTTATCAAGCACAAGGGTATGCATATGATGAATAAATTCAAATGGAGGATGTTGGTCTATTACGAGAAGGTCTAAAAAATAGAGGTAGGAATAATTCAATCTTGGGATATAGAAAAAATGAATGCATTCATGATAGGATGCATGGAACCTTTTCCATGGGAAGGCCCTATTCCAAAGCACTATAGCCCGCATGAGAAGCTTGATTTCTTAAAAGAAATACTGCCCTTACTTATGAAGTGGATTGAGGGTATTAAAATATGTGAGTGAATTGAAAGACAACCTTGTCAATGGTTAAGTCAATCACCAACTATTTGTGCATTTTCCCCCTTCCCAAGCTATATCATGTCATACTGCTCCAAATGCTGAGTTCCTTTCTCCATCTCCTAGCCTTTCATCCCACTTCATTTATTTTGTCCCTTTTCCTTCCAAATATCCATCCCCTTGATATGAATGAGAAGAAAATAAAAAATAAGAGGATCACATGGGGATGATTAAAATAAATTCAGAGGATTCAAGTCATGAGTCAGATGAAGCTGCACATAATGAAAAATTTACAAACTCAAAGACCATCATGCAAGGGGAAGAAACCTTGGCACAACAGGAAGACGAAGAGCTCAATTTTTTATCTGACTTGGATGAATACCTTGATGAAGAATATCCCATGGAAATAAAAACCTTTGAGGCTTCATCAATAGATCCCCAACAAGAATAGCCTGCTACTCATGACAGTCCCCTTGAATCAAATTCAGAAGCTCTTAATGAAGATATAATCATTGAAGGATTTTTTTCTTTCAATCAAAGAGTTTGGATTTTCCAACCAAGATGCTATGGAGGAGGAGGAAAAAGAAGAAAAGGATGAAACCAATCCTATACCAGTCATCAAGGTAGAGGATCAACTATTTGTAGAAGCACAAGAAATTCCAAATCAACATGCAAACAACTCCATCCATGAAATTCTGCAAGAAAGCCTCATCTCGGAGGTTAAAACACAAAATGATGGGAAAGAACATTAGATCAAACCCTACCCCATCAAGATTTTGGCCTCACTGGAGCCAAGGGAGATGCCAATATTGGTCATGCTCACTTCAAAGAATGAAGATAATCTTCAAAGTCCCAACTACAACACCTCCAACCAAATGATAAACATCTTAAGGAGGTATTTATTTTGTTTGTTGATACCATGGGTAGAAGAGTGGAAGGTAATTTTTCACTCTTATTATAGGCCATATCTATTGCTAAATTAATCACATGACTGAAATTTATAAGAAAATGAAGCTATTTCTCCCTTCCTGTTTCAGGATTTGTTTAGCTTTACATATTTTTCAGTTAGTGTAGGAGTAGGAGTAGATTTTATTTTAGCAGAAGAAGTGATTTTAAACACTCTGCATGTCTCACTTGAGGCATGTATGATTTAATCTTTTGTATATAGCTCGTGTTTGTATTTCTCCAATGGTACAAAAATCAGATCGCCTAGTAAAAATAGTAGGGAGATCCATAATTACCTATAACAGTTGCAAACTTCAAATCAAACAAATGCAGAGAAACTAAAATCAACTCGGGAGGAAACCTTGTCGACTCTCTCTAGAATGAATTACAGCAAGCCTCTACACATCTATAAGGATTGAGTGTTAGTCGATTTAGAATCCACTCCATCCTCTAACCTCAAAATCACAGTGAGTGAGATTCAATCTCAAAAACAATTTTCTACTCTCACAAAACAAATTTTAGAGTCTTCTTATGAGATTCGAAAAGCACCAAGGATCATCTAGCGGTTACAGAAGGGCAAGAGTAACTTCTGAATACTCCAACATCAAGGTCTTGAACAACTCATAATATAGACTCCATGCCCATGAATAGATACAAATAGTTGGTTCATTCCATTTAGCAGGCTAATAGCCCCGATGAGTTGCCAAACTGTTATCTAATTTCCTCAACCACCCGCTGAAATTAGATAACAAGAAGATTACTACTATTAGTAATCAACATATTTCTAAGAGTCAAACCTCTAGAAATTTAGGGATTTACTTAGCCAAATCACGGTGAGAAATCTTAGCCTTAATGAGTCAACTTGAAGAAAATTAAAGGATCCGGAAGGTGAAATGTGTCATCCTAGCACACTTTCAAAAACAGAAAGGGAGGAATGAAATCTCAAAACCCCGTGAGAATTCCACATGGATTCAATGATAAGGGGCCTGCCAAGGAAAGGATCCTCATATTAATGAACAATGAGTCCCATTGCAAACTCAAGAAAGATAGAATGATTTGTAAAGGATGGCACATGTTGGCTTATTGCACTTTCAAAAGATGCAAGAAAATTAGAGACCCTAGGGATGCACTTGGCCTCTACTTAGAGCTCAATGTGAATAGAATCCAATCCCAAAGAAGATTGTAAATTATTGGTGGAAGGTCAATGCCATGTGTGAAGTAGTAATAAATACCACCTAGAAGTTTTAAATGCTTATATCTTTCAAAAGGTACGACAGAGAGAAAAATTCCACCTATATTCAAAGGGCCACAAATAGATCATTTCTTAACAAAATGCCCCAAAATAGGTGTCATTGGAATCATGGCTCAAAATACAATACACAACAATTGAGGATTTTGGATATGTAATAAATATTTGAGGGTGTATTCCTTAAAAGATGATCCCACTTCAAGGGAAGTTGTTGGAAAGTAATTGAGAATGTATTGAATGAATATGGATCTCATTTCTTAAAAAAGGATCATGTGGCAGTGTGAGGAAGATTTTACAAATATATTTCTATCACTTCATCTCATTTATTAAAACTTACAGTGGTTAGGGAAGTAGTTCTGATATTTTTCTCTTGTCTTCTTCTCATTCTATATATTGCAATCTGAGTGCTCACTAAAAATATTGGGAGTTGATAATTTTTCTTGGGTCCCGGTTCTTCTCTGGTAGGGTAGGAACATAGAGATAGATCCTTCTTCATAAGGCTTTGTAATGGAATTTTTATTACCTCTTACCTATTGACTGTTGTATTGTGCACAATTATTGAGCAATATAATTTTTCTTGTGATGTATTTCATCCATCCTTTGCATATTTTATTATCTCTAAATAGCATGTATTCATTCTCGGTATACTATGCATATCTCTAAATGTTCATTATGGGTTTTGGAAGCTGTGCTTAATGATTTTGAATTGGTGTTATGTGTGAATATATCAGTAGAATGTGATGCATTTCATCCACCCTTTTCAGTGCTCACCTTTTCCCATTTCAAATAGATGGATTCTTGATTAACTTCTTCTTTTCGGTGCATCACTTCTGTTAGTTTTGTGTTATGTTTCATTTTCTCTCTAACCCTCATCTCACACCACATAGAAGAGCCAACTTCTTTAAAATATGGAGGTTACCTTAGGGTACACGTCCCACTAACTTGAGGTATCCAAAGACTCTAACGGTTCATCCTTAATTGCTATGGAAGTCACTTAAGAGAATAGGATGAAATAGTACATTCTTAATTGAGAATTATAATAAGGAGAGACAAGAAGGGGAGGGAGAGAAGGGTTTGAATAATATGATAAAGATGGAACCATTACTAATGAATGACTAGCCATTCATGATTCTTAAGGTAGATTTCTGGAATGAGCTCTTGTCCTTTGAATTCTCTACTGAACTGTACTACAACATGTGGCAATGTTTTTCCGTTGGGATACGAGATGTATCTCAACACTTTGATCCATGTCTTGATAACATCATTGATATATTTTCACTGATTAAACCATTCATTGGGATCTCTTTACATTTTAGAAATATATCCTTTGATGTTGGTAGGGGAATCGTAAGGGTATCCTTGTTGAAGGAGAGAGGATCACTTGCCTCCTTTTGACTAACTCTTGGAAAGAACCAATGAGTTCCTCCGATGATGAATTCTTAGTGAGTAGAAGGGATCCAAGTTCTGAACACAATTATTGACATCATCCAAAATCTTAAAGATAATTTTTTTGCTAGATCTAATTTTTAAGATGTAATATTTTATCATGTGATATCTAACATTAATAGTATGGATCCAAACTAGATACAACTTCTAAGAAATGGATGTGAACAAATTCCTACTTACAAGAGTATGGGAGTTGAGGAAAATTATCGAGGACACAAGGGGAAACACCTCATCCTTATGGATATTTTCTTTTAAATTTATTCCATTGTTTTCTTCCTCCTGAGAAACAATTGTGGCAAGAACATACCTCGATAGAGGGAGAATGATCAAGAAAATAATGCATGTGGAAATTATAGTGGATTAACTTCTAAGAACCATAACTTCTACACCGTAAGCTCTAATTGATTATGTTAAAAATGCGCCATAAATATTATAACACATATAACATAATATAAGGGTTTGGAAATCTATTTGGAAAAGTTTGACCCCTAAATCCACTTCTAAAGGCCTCAAAATACAATTATTGTAATTTTTCTAAAAATACTAAATTAACAAAATTATTGCATATGTAATTCTTAAAAGATGAAACACCCATCTCCTTGAGACTAATTACATTGCACATTATTATAGGTGAATATTCATGTTTCTAAAAATAATATATACGCATATGTAACCTGCAAGGGAAAAGAGACATCTCCTCATGGAGCTAGCTATCGTAATCATTGTCTTTGAACAATATATACATCTCTTCTCAGAGATAATTTTAAGCATTATAAATATCTTCTCAGAGATAACTTTTCTTTTTCATGTGGCATAATTGTTATTATATCCTTTATTTATGAAACCCCCTTGAGTTTTGGATCGGTGGTATCAGAGAAAAATTTTCTTGAGAGTGTATGATTCCTAGGATGAGGTTATGATATAAGAATCTTAGGTGGTCCACACAAGATCCTTCAAAATACTTGAATGCTCATTGTAGGGGACCTCAAATGGAGGAAAACATTGGGATAAATGATCCTCTCAAGAAGATGGTGGGTGAATCTCTCATGGAGAAAAAGGATCAGATTTTACAATAATTATCCCAAATTCTTCGATAAATATACATGGGAAATCCCACATTCTCCTTAGCAATCTAGTTCTTCAGTGCCTCGACACCTTTCTAGGTTCAAGAAAATTTTGATATTCCTATTTTTGAGGGTAAATTAAATGTTGATGTAGTAGAATTTTTTGGGGATCAATTATCCTCCTATTTTTTGTCAATAAATTCATTGATAAAGAAAAGATAAAATTTTCTCTCTTGAAATCATCACTTTCTATCAAACATTGGTGGGGAGTGTACAAAAATAGATGAAATGTGGAAAAGCTGGTAATTGTAGACAACTCCACATGGGATGAATTTTAGATGCCATAAAGGAGGATTATTAATGAAGTTCGAGCCTATGATGAATTGTATATACATTGGTATAACCTCTACCAAGGTAAGGAACAAATCGGTTCAAGATTATACTGATACTTTCCATTCTCTTTTTGTAATATTTGGCATTCAAGAAATAAAATAACCTAATATCCTCAAGTATTGCAGTGTCCTACAATTCCATACCATCGGTGAGACATATAAGTTTTTCATCAAGATTAAACAAAAGAATAAAAAACGAAATACAAAGAAACATCATCTAAAGGAGAAACTTTATGAATAAGGCCAGAAATGAGGTCAAGGTCTAACACAAAAGGAGAATATAGGAAGTGATGTGCCTCCGCAAGATTAATCAAAATTCCAATTAAGAATGTCGAGCCATCAATTCTTTTCTTACCGAGTCATCATCTCAAACACCCATTGCTCCATTGGTGACACACCTCAAGGTCAAAAATGAAGAAGATGAAATTATGGGTGTTGAAGTAGATATGAACATTTCCACCTTCAAATTCAAGAATATGGATAAGGAGATGTTATTTCACTCTTAGCTTTGGTTAAAGGGTAAGCCTCTACATTTTATGCTTGATAGTGGAAGTGAAAATAAATTAATTTTTGTCGATTTTGTGAGAATTTTGGCCTTTCATATAAAGCCACATCCCCATTCATCTAGTGTTGGGTGATTGAATCTAGGAATATATATCCCTATCACACAACAATTGCCTCTCCCATATGCAATCAAACTCTTCCCGGGATGAAGTATTATGCGATGTTGTTCCATTGGATGTTTTTGATGTACTCCTGGGCCAACCATTCATGTGGGATAGATACAACATCTATGAGTCATGACCTTGAAGGGTTGAAGTTACCATTGGGAATCAACACTATCAGATACCCAAGTTCATTCAATTTAACTATTTTTTCCACCTTGGTGTCAAAATGTAAGGAACTAGTGAAGATAACAAAGCGGTCCCTCATTCTTTTGATTAGGACAAAAATTATCTAGGAAGATATTGCAGCCACCTCGGATACACATTATATGCAAAAAAAGAAGTAGATGGACCAAATCATAATCAAGTCAAATTATTTATCTTAGTACACTCAGAAACAAGTCCACAATATTCTATAGGAAGTGAATGAAGAGCATAAACAATTCTATGATTAATTCGGGTTGCAGATATAGAAATGATTTACACATTTTATAGGACCACTTGGTATAATAGGGACCATTTCTTCTAATGGAGGGAGGAATGATCTAGAAAACTACACAGTGGAAATTATAGTAGAGAAAATTGTTTGAACTATAACTTTTGCACCCTAGCTCCAATTGAATCTGTTAAAAATGCAACATAAATCTTAGAACAAGTAGAATAGGATGAAAGGATGAAGAAATTTATTCAACACAGTTTGACCCCCAAAATCTATGTCTAAAGGCCTCAAAATGCATTTTTTGTAATGTTGTCTAAAAATAGTAAATTCATAAAATAATCACATACGTAATTCTTGGAAGATGAAACACCCCATCTCCCTCGAGACTAGTGACCTTCCACATTATTCTAGGTGCATCTTTATATTTCTAAAAATAATATATGTTTAGTTATGGAAATGGATAAGTATTAGCCATGTGCGAAGGTTTGGAACCACGTGAAAGGGGTGGTTGAAGGGGTGTGCACATGTAGCAAGATGTGCATGTAAATTTTGTGCATGGGAAGATAGAGTTTGGGACTTAGCAAATTTTCTAAGGATATGGCTAAAAATAGGAAAGTAGAGATGGAGTGGCATCCAAATAAGGTCTATAATGGGACAAAATAAGGATAGCTTGGGATGCACATAAAGGATCTAAAATTAGAAAAAAACACATATAGGGAAAGAAAAGGATCATGCACAAATTGAGCTAATAATAAGATTAAAGTAGATTATCTACTTAAGATAATATATTATTAGAAATATTTATTAAAATCATGCAAGATGTTTTTGTTCACACACCTATTATTAGGCAAGTGCATGAAGTGGTGAAGGGAAATTGGTTAAGATTTTGGCGTAGGATCTTGCTAGTAGATCACAATGAGAGGTGAATGTGGGTTTGGGTATGGGTGTGGATGATTATGGAGGAAGAGAATTTACATGAGGAGGAGTAGGTTGGTTTACTAGTTTTGTGTGTTTTATTTTATTAGGTGTTGGTTGCATCTACATGGGTATGGGCATGGTAGAAGAGCGAGCGACAAAAGGTTTGGTTGGTTTAACTATGTTATTGGAGGTAGAGGATTTTTAGCTTTAGGTTGTATCATTTTGGGAAAAGGTGACACTGGTGTATGGTATGTGGAGGAAAATCCAATGGTAGAAGAGGAAAATTTACCCAAGGGGCAATCGAGATGATGTGGAGGTGGGTAGTGTAGGTTGGGTAGGAGGCATGAGTGAAAGAGAAGAAAGTATCATGGGTAATGAATAATTTATTGATGGTAGTGGAGGTATGGGTGGTAAGAAGGTTACGAGTGATGGCGAATGTTTTGTGGGTCACCTGGGTATATTAGAGGTTTGTGATGAGGAGGTGGGTTCTTGGGTTCTTGGTTTACTTGTGGATGGGGGTTTCTTGGCCAGGGTTGAGGGGTGAGGTCCTAGGATGGATAGAAGGGGTGAAGGTGATAATGACATGGTAAACGAGGTTGCTTTATATGATATCTAGGAGATTGGATCTTATTTTTAGGGCAGGATAATTTTAGTGTTAGTTTTGGAAGATGTGGCTAAATCTAGTTTGATGGGTGGGTGAGTAAGGCTAGCTGTCGGTATGACCCCAAGGTAGTGATATGTTTAGGTAAGGGAGATGATATAGGTGAGGGTAGGTGTTTAGGTGTAGATGTATGTTGGGTTATGGGTAGAGGTGTGAGTTGGGCCATGGGTGGTGATGTGGAAGGTGTTGTAATAGTCGTGGTTATGTTTGGTTTGGTCACTCAAAACACTTTTGGATAGATAGTGGAGGTGTTAGTGAGGGACAATTGTATTTATGTTGAAATAAGAAGTAGAAGGCATCCCAAAGTAAGGCTCTATCGACATAGTCTAGGTGATCGGCCAAGCATGAAAATGGTGTTTTTATAAGTGGGGCTGATGTGGATCGAGTTGTAATTCCCATAAAATGTGTTTGAGACATAGGGAAATGGCTAGCCTCGGACTCTGTGGGTAAGAGAGATGAAAGGACCCAAAGTAGGATCGTAAAGGTCGATGGTGAATTTTCATCCAAAGGAAATGGTATTTCTACAGGATCCTCTACGGGTAGAGGAAAGGATGGGCCATAAAAGGTGGAATCTCCTTGTGATGGTGTAGGTAGTGGACATGCATCTCCTATGAGTAGGAGAGGTGCCAAAGACAACTTCTCAAAAATTTAAGGGGTCAAAGGTGGTGTGATAATTATAGTCTCTTCCATGGGTGATGGAGAAAATGGAGGGGGTTCTAGATCCTTTCCATCATACATTTTATAAATTCATTGGTATTTTTTGGTGGAAGGGTTCCTCCTGTGGCATACGGGGCTGGTATTGAACATGTAACATGATGGGTGTCATTATTCCCTTCATTTAATCAACTTTATGTTGATGTCATATTCAAACCAAGGGTGTGTCTCAAACTATATGCAACAAGTAGAATCTTAGTGATCTAGTAAATGATTGTAGGTATTTTGTATTTTATGGGGGATATTTTCAATGTCTTAAGGACTTCTTGATTAAAAACCTTATTGGAATCAAACTATGAAAACATGTTGGAAGTAAACACACTTTGCAAAAAGGAATTTTTGGAAATAAACACACTTTATAGAAATAAACACACAATTGAGAATGCTTGGAAAATGATTACAAAGAAATAAGAACTTAATCTAGAACACTTGCAGGGACAAGTCTACATAAGATTTCAACTTAAGAAATTGAAAGTGATAAAAATTAATAGATCTCGAACTATTTTCTTTAAAAATATAAATACAAAAAAATGAGGATCCCAATTATTGGAGGAGTGGCCTCTTGCTCCACCTTGAAACAAGATTTGACAACTTAATTTTCTCTCAAAAAAGAAATGGATATTTTATCGATAAAACATTATGTATTACAAAAATGTGTTGGATACGTGTATATCTATCTCGTATCTATATCTGTTATGTATCTATATTCCTATTTTTATCTATATTCCTATTATGTATCTTTATTCCTATATCTAATCTATTTGCATGTCTCGTATATATACTTCTTCCAAGGGTGCATTTATGGCTGTAATTATTCCATTGATATGATGGAACTAAATCATGCCAAGAATAGATGGTGAATTGGAACATGGTGGACATACAACTTTGTGATAATTATTCGGATCTATAAGTATGTAGAGTCGGAAGTCTTCTATTCTGGTCTTGTTTGATAGTATCATTGTTTTGACAAATCACCACCATTTGGAATAGATTCTTATCAATTCAGTAACTTTAGAAGAATTCGGAACTAAAGGAAATCATTCTAGGTTTAAGCGAGAGAGAGTTCCGAGCTATCTTTAGGAGTTTTAGAACTAATTTTGGTAATTATGGATATAATTACTAGAGTTCTGGAACTAATCAGAAATTTCCGAACAAAGTGACAAAACATGTGACTTTGTAATGGAGTTCGGAACTAAGTCCGATTAGGAACTAAGTCGTATTGATTCAATGCTTTCAAAAACATGCTAAACACTTCATAATTCATTCTTCTACATGATTGCAACCTGATTTATTACAAAACCGAGTTTCCAAAACACTTTGTTAGGAATTACAAAGATTCTAAATGTTAGAATCATAATAAAAAAGATGGATAATTACATCCTAACTCATATCGATCAAACAAAATTCACAAAATGCAGTCAAATTTAATAAAACAAAGATTAAGATGAGATCATTTATTTTACATTTAATGAGAATATTCTAGCCTCATCATTTCCCCATACTTACTTTTTGTAAGTCTTGTTAGTGCAAATCAACGGCAAGATTTTCTAGTTTGATATTTGGACATCCATTTGTGTGATTGCACAACATTGAATCTTTTCCCCAAGTGTGGGACTTGTAAAAGTGGGAAAAGAATCTCCATATTAGAGGCTGGTTCCTTAACTCCTCCGATCAGATGTATTACTTGAAAGTTGCGAGTTTTAAACTTGAGATCCTACTCTAAATTCCAAGGGGACAGAGATAGAGAATGCAAAAGAAATAAAACTAATAATAATAAGGTGATACACCAAAGGAGTGGTGAACATTTTACTTCTAAAGTTAACACAGATTACAAGAAATACAACAAAACATCATGCACAAACTAATAAGATATAATGAAAGATCATGAATGAATCAAACAACACAAGAAGAGGACTAAAACTTGTTCAAAGAGCTTGCATTGTCATTTCCAATATCAAAATACATACATTACAACTGCAGAGATGTAGAAGACATGTTGTAGTCCTGAAAGAGGTCTGATATTCCACAAAATCACTTTCTAGGGTGAAAGGGGGAGCCTGAAAAACATAAAAATGTCCAACCCTTATAAAATGAGCCAAATCTGGCTTTTAACAATGAAAATTCAAGCCCAAGAGAGAGAAACATGGGAAAAAGTGAGAGGAGCTTTCAACCACCAACCAAATTGTATTAAAAAAGCATGGGCAAAAGTTCATTCCCCAATGTTTTTGACCATGCTGGGAGAGAATGCGAGCCATACTTCATTAAAAATGGTGGTTGAAACGTCATTTTTGTAACTTCTTTGTGCCAGGGATGTTTCTCCATTTTCTCCTAAAAATATTCATCAAAATGCAAAAATTATCCCTTCATCATGTAGATAATTTCAATACCTTTCCAATGATATAAAGAAGAACATAAAATCGAGCTTTGGATCAAAAGTTATGCCCTTCTGAACATTTAGGGAAAAATAGGGCCGAAAATGGTTGGCGGGACAAAAATTTAAAATTTTCCCACTTTTTGCATTTGGGAAAATTTCCCCAAAATCTCTCACGCCCCACCGGTTTTGTGCCATGTGGCATGTTTTGATTGGATGCGGGCTTTCCCCACCTCATTTTCCATCGCTTTGGCCTTTGGAAAATTTTCCAAAATTCTCTCCACCGGGTGAAGCCTCGAGGCCACGTGTCATGATATGATTCATCGCGGGCCTCCCATATCAACTTTTCCACTACTTCCGACCACCCTCCATGAACTAGACATGTGGCATGATCCTACTGGATGCGGGTGAGTCTTGCCTTTCATTTTTCTCTGTGGGCTTCCCTTGTGTTTTTTGTCACCACATGGACACGTGGCATGATTTTACTGGCTCGGGCTTAGGGGGTGGGATTTTCTTTCAAAATTTTCCCCTTTTTGCCAAACGGAAAATTTTCCTCTATGTCTCCAATCTCCATCGGGCCGAGGACACGTGGAGATATTTGATTGGTTAGTGGGCCTTGGGGGCAAAATTTTACTTTACGCTAACCTTTGGGAAATTTTCCCAACTTCCCTCGCCATTTTGGCCCCCGACGCCCCGTGGGACACATGGCGCATCCCAATTGGTCGGTGGGCCTACGGGAAAATTTTTTTACTTTATGCCCCCTCAAACACTTCGACAAATTTCCAAGTCTCCATCCATGCTCCACTAGTTTCTTGATGACATGGCTTATTTATTGGTTGGGAAGGCCTACAGGCCAGAATTTTACTTTTGCACCAATACTTGGTGAAAATGTGAAATTTTCCTCCACCTCCCAATGACCCGATGCCAATGTGGCATGCTCTGATTGGACAATGGGCTTTTCTAGTGAAAATTTCCCACAAAAACTCTGTCGAGCCATAACTTCAAAAATACATGGAGTTAGGAGGAAAAATTTACCTTTCTGGAAAGCTGAGAAGGAGCTCTATCCAATGGTGCCATTTTGAGAAGGTTTTGAGTGCCTAAAAAGTGAAAAATTCTGATTGAGGCACAAGGGAGGAATGAAATGAAGGGAGTTAGCCAAAAAAATAAGCAAGGGGCTTATTTTGGATAACAATTTTGGTGACTCAGAGGGGTCATCTACCTGCTGGATGAAGTTACCAGTTACTAAAGCAATCCATTGGGCATGGAGTCATCAAATTCTCTACTTGGTACCCCAACTGATTAGAACAATGCAAGGAGGAAGATGGAGGGTAGAACACCATCTGATTTGGAGCAAGGCCTACAAAATACATTTCCTAGGAATAACAAGCTTGTGCCAAAGCACTTAGGGAAAGAAAAGCTAAACTACAACAAAATAGTGTGCATAAGCACTTGGAGGAATGAAAACCTAAGCTATTATGTACAAGGTGGAGAATTTTCCTTCAGTGGAAATGCTTCAGATGGATTCCATTGACTGGAATATGTGATTCTTCACCATCCAATGTAGACAATTAGAAGGCATTGTTGTCCTTACACTTTGTGACCATGTAGGGGCCACTCCAAATGGCATCAAATTTTGAATGCCTCCCGATTTTTCTCTGTCTGCATCCCACTTTAACACTAGATCCCCAACTTGGAAAGATCTATCCTTGGCCTTTCTATCAAAATTATTCTTGATCAAAGCTTGATCCTTCTCCATTGCTTGGGATGCCTGATTTCTAATCTCTTGGAGTTCCATCAATTCTACATACCTAACCTCCATGGGCCCAAACTCCAACAACTCCAATTGCTTCATGAGTTCCAATGTTGGCAACTCAAGTGACATGGGAAAAATTACCTCTCTTCCATAAACAAGCTTGAATGGAGAATTACCTGTAGATCTCTTGGGGGTTATCCTATCAGCCCACAAGGCTGATTTCAATTTAGTATGCCAAGACCTCTGATTTTCATCAAGAGTCCTCTTGATGATCCTTAACAAGTTCTTGTTTGTAGATTCAGCTTGGCCATTACCTTGAGGATAATAATTTGATGAAGTGCTTAGGTAGATCCCATTCTTGATAGCCCATTCAGTTACCTTGGATCCAATGAATGCCAATGCATTATCTAATATTATTGTAGTAGGTATGCCAAATCTAGTTGCTATCCCTTCATAGAAGTCTAGGATGCTAGATTCATTTGCTTCCTTGAGTGCCACTACCTTAGTCCACTTGGTGAAGTAATCTATTGCTGTTAGAATCCACTTGTGTCCTTGGCTTGAATTTGGGTTAATGACTCCAATGAAGTCCAAACCCCATTGCATGAATGGCTGGTCAACTGAAATTGGATGCAATGGAAGGGTAGCTAGTCTCTCCTTGTGAAGAATGCACAATTCTTGCACCTCTTGATCCATGATATAAATTCACTAAAAATCTTGGGCCAATAATAGCCAACCCTCATGATCTTGAGAGCTATCACTCTTGGTGCAAAATGACCCCCAACTGATCCACCATGGAACTCTTCCAACACTCTGTGAATCTGATTTGTACCAATGCATCTCAACAACACTCCATTCACATCCCTTTTGAATAAAACACCATCAACAAGGGCATATGGGACAACCTGCAATCTGAAGTGTCTCCTTTTGGTTTTTTTCATCTCTAGAGGGCATAGGCCTGTGTTTAGGAAGTGCATTATGTCTTGGGTCCAGCAAGGAGTGAGGACACCATCATTTTCTTCTTGAGTGCTTCCTTGTTCATGGCTATCTTGCAATGCCAAAACAACCTCTTTCTCATTGCATGCTTCTGTTTGTTTGCTCAAGACTAGCTGCTCACACAATCCTTTTCCTCTGACCAACTTGGTGACTTTGATCTCAATGTCATACTCCATGACATGAGTAATCCACCCTGCTCTCTTTTCATTTAGGTCTTTATTGAGGAGGAAGTCTTTAACTCCCACATGAGAAACCAACAATTGAACCTTGTTGTTTGAAACTAGATGCTTAAATTTCTTCAAGCTCCTAATCACTACAAGAACATGCTTCTCAATGAAGGAATATCTCACCTCATAGTCCTCTAGGATTTGGCTGAAGAAAGAAATTGGTTGCTCATCATTATCTTTGTTCTATTGTACCAAAATTGCAGAAATAGTATCATCACTTCCAAATGCATAGAGGATGAAATCCTTGGAGAAATATGGGTTAATGAGAGTTGGGGCTTGTGAGATAGCCTCTTTGATTGCTTCAAAACTTGCCTTGCCTTCTGCTATCCATTTGAAAGCTATGCTTTTCTTTAACATCTTGGTGATAGGCTTGACTAGGGCTGCAAAATTTGGGACAAACCTCGAACAAAATTTATCCTTCCCAAGAAACTTTGAAGGGCTTTCTTGTGGCTTGGCAATGGTAGTGCTCTTATGGCTTCAACTCTTTCTGGATCAATTGCTAATCCTTCTTTGGAGACAATGTGGCCAAGGAGCTTTCCTTCGTGAGCTAGAAAAATACACTTTTTGGGATTCAAAGATACCCCAAATCTTCTACACCTTTGGAACACTTGTCTCAAATGAAAGAGATGGTCTGCTACATTTTTGAAAAATAGTGATATCATCTAGATATATCAGCACCATTTTGTTAATCAAATCCTTGAACGCCATGTCCATTGCCCTTTGGAATGTAGCTCCAGTGTTGGACAACCCAAATGGCATTTTTCTATATGCATAAGTCCCCCATTTGGTTGTGAAGGCTGTCTTGAACTGATCCTCTTCCTTCACCATGATCTGATTGTACCCTAAATAGCCATCAAGCAATGAAAACCTTTCAGAGCCAGCAACAACTTGTAAAATCTGCTCCATAGAAGGAAGTGGGTAATGATCCTTGAGAGATGCTCTATTCAAATCTCTGAAGTCAACACACAATCTGATTTCTCCACTCTTCTTTCTAACTGGAACCAAGTTGGCTACCCAACTAGAATGCTTGATAGGAAATATGATACTTGCCTCTATCAACTTATTCAATTCTTTTCTCATGAGAGGCTCCATGTGTGGATTGATTGCCTTTGTTTTTCCCGATGGCTTTAGCACTTGGGTCAATTCAATAGTGTGTTGAGCTAACTTGGGATTAAAGCCTTTCAAATCTTCATAGCTCCAAGAAAACACATCAGGGAATTCTTGACAAAGTTGTATGAACTCATACCTTTCTTGCTCAATTGTCACTTTACCAATTTGGAGTGACTTGCCTTCTTCCACCAAGATGGGCACTGAATCTTCTCCCTTGACTTGGATGTTTTCTTTCTCCTTCCTAAACTGATCATTAGGATTGAAAATGGACTCCAAAGTGATAAGTCCCTTTGGTAGTTTGTTGGTTCTCAGTTGTACCACTTGATCACCATACTTATTGTTCTAACTTTTCCTAATTTTTAGCTGAGAACTCAGCCTCTTCTTACAAGAAATGGATGATTTGTTGATCATTTTCAAACACTTTCCAACTTACATTGTTGTCTGGCACTGAAGGCCTTACAATCACATGAATGCTTGGTTTACTTTGTCTTTCTTGATGATTTCAACAACATCAAAGGCTGCTCCAACTGCTTGCAAGCCTATCAGCAACTTGGTTCTCTTTTCTAGGGATGGATTTGATGCTAAAGCCCTCAAAATCTTCAATGAGGTCCCACACCCTATTTTTGTAGCACTTGAGAAGATCATTCTTGGCAGCATGTTTCCCTCTAACTTGGTTGAAAATAAGTTCACTATCACCAAAGACTTGCAAGTTCTTTATTCCTCTCTTGATTGACCAATGCAATCCTTGTATCAAAGCTTCATATTTAGTAGTGTTATTAGAACATGCAAAATGAAATCTAAAAGTTGAATAATACTTAACTCCTTGAGGTGAAACAAGCATAGCTCCCCCTCCTGTGCCTTTCCTACTTCTTGATCCATCAAAGAACAACTGCCATACCTCATTGTCATCCTTGTGGTCTGGCTTGGTGATGCTAGGAATAGGCTGATTTTCTTCATGCATGCAATAGACTCCTAGCTCAGATTCTTCTATTTCTTGATAAGGATCAAAAGCATGCACCTTGCTTACCCATTCATCAAGAGGAAAATATGGGATTCTTCCAACCTTGGTGTCAACTTCATCGGTACTTGGGTAATCCTCTTGATCAAATGCTGAACAATTGTATTGATTTGGCTTGGAGTGTGAGGCTCAATGTGAAAGTTTGCAATAGGCTCAGATCTGATTGTGGCCTTGGTTCCATACCTTGTTCTAAACAACATGTGTGACAAATTAGTGGATAAGTAACCTCCAATCTTAGCTATGAAATCCCTTGACAAACATAGGGCAAAGAGTGGTGGAAGATCTATCACTGAGACATCTTGCAAAACAACAACGTTGGGGCATGCATGCAAAGTAAGACTCAAGTTTTTAATCACTCCCATTGTTGTAATTTTTGTCCCATCCAATTGCACTAACCCTTTAGATATGACTTCATATTGGAGCCCTAGCTGATCAACTATTTGTTTGGGCATTACTGAACTACTTGCCCTAGAATCAATCATGTAATTGTGTACTAATTGGTCCCCAATGATCAATGAAACATAGAATGGAGGGGGCTTCAAAATTTTACCTTGTTGTCCTCCATGATTCCCTTTAAGGATGGGTAGCATTTGTGAGTACCTTCTCTTGCATTTGGACCTATTGATTTGAAGTTGACTAGTCCTTCATGGCAGCTTGTAGCAAATCTCTTTGGCTGGATGGATAGTGATTCCCACATTGATATGTTTACATTTGTCTTCTTCATCTGATCAATGATGTTGAATGGAGATGAAGCATCTCTCTTCTACCCTTTGGCCTACATTCATTCCTTGCACATGGGAAGCAACAACTGGCATCTGAGTTGGTCTAGGAGTTGATCTGGGTAGTCCTTACATGTTTGGAACTGCATTTTGTTTGCCAACATTTTGTGGAGTGGTAGAAGGCTATGGATCACTTGGAGCCAATGGTTTTCCTTCACCCAAATTTCTTATTTTTGACCTTGTGTTGGCTGTAACACTTTGAGAGATTGTTTGATTCATGCCACAAAAGTCTTACCGCCAGTTTACAAGTGTGGTATCATTTGGAGCTGATTGTTGCTGGGATGTTTCTTGTTGTTGGTTATTTCCTTGACTCCCTTCACCCTCCACACCAGTTGTTGTTACCATTAAGGCTTGATTTAGAGCACCATTGAAGCACATAGATTGGTTGTGAGGTTCATTTCATGGGAAACACCAATCATACTCTTGAGCTATGTTGTTTTGTATTGGCACTAGTGCTTTAGAGGTAGATGCAACATTGGGATTATAGGGCTGAAATGGTCTATTGGTTGGAGGCCTTGCTTGATTTTGATTTGCAGCTAGATTGGGTGGTCTTTGAGGCTGATATGGCTACCTGTTAGGCTGAGCTTGGTACTGATATGAAGGTCTGAAACTTTGGGCTTGCTGCCTTTTGAGTGTAACCAACTCATTACCTAAATTTTGCAATTGCTTCATGACTTCTTGAAGTTCATTTGGGGCACTAGAAGATGAAGTAGAAGCTTCACTTGAACTCTGATTTTTAGAAGTGGGAATAGGAGCTAAATTAGGCACTTGACTAGTGCTTGGACCTTCTAAATTTGGATAAAATGGCATTGGAGGCCTAGGGGATAGCTTACAGCTTGAATCAGACAATTTTCAGCTCTAATGGCAATGCTATAAGCAGCAGGGATAGTTGTGCCTCCCATGGATTGAATTAACATAGAAATATCAGAATTTAAAGCTTTAAGGTAATATAGAAAAGAACCTTCTACTGTTGGCCTTACTGCCATTGGAATTCTCTCCCAAGTCCTTTGAAATCTGAAGTTGAAGTCAGTCAGCTGCTCATTGGGAGCTCTCTTGATAGTTGTCAATTGTTCCAAAAGGGACAAGTTATCTCCCTTTTCTCCAAACTACTCATGGAGGGCTATACATAACTGGTTCCAATTTTGGATAGAGCCTAAAGCAAGGCTCCTGAACCATTGCAAATATTTCCCTTTGAATGAAGATGCCAATAGTTTGACAACAACTTGCATCTCATCAATCTCATGGATTACACAAATATTAGCAATATCCTTGACATGATCACTAGGAGTGGTCTGATTCTCTCCAGTAAAGTATGGAATGTTCTTTAATGCTACAACTGGGATTGGATTTTGTGCATTGAGAGAAAGTGGGCTGCTACCAGTGAAATTGACATATGGGTTGTGTTGTGCCATTCTGATTGGCCTTAGAACCCTTGTTGATTGGATGAAAGGTCTACTAGGTGGAGGAGTTGATAGAGTTATGTTTGGTGGAGATGGAGACCTTTGAATTCTCCTCCCTCTTTGTCTTCTTCTTGGAGATAATTGTAGATACTCAAACAATACTTCTTCTTCTCCAACTCTTGACCTTGTGGTGATTCTTCTCATGAGTTTTCAGGTCTAGACTGCTAAAACCAGTTGATTCTTCTTCCTTGGAGTCACCAGATGTGCAATTCAGGGCTCTTTTCAGCAAGAAACTTACAAAAATGCACATCAATTTTGTTGCAATGAAGATGAAGACCTCTAAGGTCCCACCGGGCATGCTAAAACTGTTAGTGCAAATCAGCAGCACCCCTAGATGTTTATCAGATTTCTAGTTTGATATTTGGACATCCAGTGTGATTGCACAACATTGAATCTTTTCCCCAAGTGTGGGACTTGTAAAAGTGGGAAAAGAATCTCTAGATTAGAGGTTGGTTCCTCAACTCCTCTGATCAGATGTATTACTTGAAAGTTATAGAGGTTTAAACTCGAGATCCTACTCTAAATTCCAAGGGGATAGAGATAGAGAATGCAAAAGAAATAAAACTAATACTAATAAGGTGATACACCAAAGGAGTGGTGAACATTTTGGTTCTAAAAATTGACATATATTATAGAAATGTAGCAAAACATCATGCACAAACTGATAAGATATAATGAAAGATCATGAATGATCAAACAACACAAGAAGAGGACTAAAACTCGTTCACAGAGCTTGCATTGTCATTTCCAATATCAAAATACATACATTACAATGCAAGAGAGGGAAAAGACATGATGCCATCCTAAAAGAGGTTTGATATTCCACAAAATCAATTTCTAGGGATAAAGGGGAGCTCTGCAAAAACATAAAAATGTCCAACCCTTACAAAATGAGCCAAATCTAGCTTTTAACAATGAAAATTCAAGCCCAGGAGAGAGAAACATGAGAAAAAGTGAGAGGATCTTTCAACCACTAACCAAATTACATTAAAACAGCATGGGAACCCTCAAAATTTCATTCCCCAATGTTTTTGACCATTGGGAGAGAATGCGAGCCATACTTCATTAAAAATGGTGGTTGAAACATCATTTCTGTAACTTCTTCATGCCAAGGACGTTTCTCCATTTTTCTCCTACAAATCTTCATCAAAATACAAAAATGAGCCCTCCATCATGTAGAGAATTTCAATACCTTTCCAACACCATCAAGAAAGTGGAAATCTGAGCTCTAGATCGAAAGTTATGCCCTTCTGAACATTTAGGGAAAAACAAGGCCAAAAATGGGTTGGTGGGACAAAAATTTAAAATTTTCCCACTCTTTGTATTTGGGAAAATTTCCCCAAAAAATCTGCACCTCGCCAGTTTGGTGCCACATGGCACATTTTGATTGGATGTGGGCTTTTCCTGCCTCATTTTCCATCACTTTGGCCTTTGGAAAATTTTACAAAAAATCTCCATCGGCCGAAACCCGAGGCCACGTGTCATGATATGATTCATCGCGGGCCTCCCATCTCAGCTTTTCTGCCACTTCCGACCACCCTCCCTAAACTGGACACGTGGCATGATCCTACTAGATGTGCATCTTTCCTTTCATTTTTCTCTGTGGGCTTCCCTTGTGTTTTTTGTCACCATGTGGACATGTGGCACAATTTTAATGGCTCGGGCTTGGGGTTGGATTTTCTTTCAAAAATTTCCCCTTTTTGCCAAACGGTAAATTTTCCTCTATGTCTCGATCTCTGTCAAGTTGAGGACACATGGAGATATTTGATTGGTTAGCGGGCCCTAGGGGAAAATTTTTACTTTGTGCTAACCTTTGGGAAATTTTCCCAACTTCCCCTACCGGTTTGGCCCTTGACCGACATCCCCTAGGACACGTAGTGCATCCTAGTTGGTCGGCAGGAGCCTATGAGCAAAATTTTACTTTACACCCCCCTCAAACACTTCGGAAAATGTCTAAGTCTCCCTCCACACTCTGCCAATTTCTTGATGACGTGGCATTCTTTGATTGGCGGGAGGGCCTACGGGCTAGAATTTTACTTCTACGCCAATAGTTGGTGAAAATGTGAAATTTTGTCCACCTCCCGATGACCCGATGCTAACATGGCACACTCGATTGGTGGTGGGCTTGTCTTGGAAAATTTCCCACAAAAACTCCTTCGAGCCATAACTTCCAAAATAAATGGAGTTAGGAGGAAAAATTTACCTTTCTAGAAAGCTAAGAAGGAGCTCTATCCAATGGTGCCACTTCCATAAGGTTTTGATTGCCTGAAAAGTGAAAAATTCTGACTGAGGCATAAGGGAGGAATGAAATGAAGGGAGTTAGCCAAAAAAAGCAAGGGGCTTATTTTGGATAACAAGTCCCTTTAAAAATTTACTCTTGAAGTTTGGGGTTATATATTACGCATTCCATTTGATTTCTCAAATCAAATGGCTAGAACTGAATATCCCAATGCTTTAATTCGAGGTACTATACCCTACTCCTACTTCTACTTTCTTTAGCCATGCCTCAAATTCGGTGAGATCTTGTGGTTCTTTTCTGTCATAGTGACATGGGGATGAGAAGGAGTAGAGGTCTTGTTCTCATTCCCATCCATATGCATCAATGGTTTTCATTAATCGAGTAATTAACGTACATAAGGATTTTCTCTATGTAAACTCTAGATTAAGTTTGTGGGAGATATTACTTCCCTTCTTCTCAATGCCCTTTGTAAGAAATTCTCATCTTTTCAAACATGCCTCATAAATATCGTCAAAATTTTCCTCTTCATAAGAGGTGAAGACATTAATAATTCTCTAAAAATTGGCAAGATAAGGTTCCTTAGACCTTTTATCAAATACATGGGATCGAAATGTGTAGCAAAGGTATATGGTTTACCAAAATGAATCCTCATACAAATACCGGATGAAGGCGGCCTTTAATAGATGCTCGACTCCCTTTCTTTCCATGCAATATGATTTTGAAGAATAGAAACAAATGCATTAAGTTGGCTCTCCCCTACATACAAATTGATCATAAAACTTGAGTTCTTTTCCAGCATGAAATTATAGAGATAGAATTTGCAGAAAAGATTTTTCTACTCTGCATTGGCTAAGGAATAGGATGCTATGAAATCAGCTTCATCTTTTATTTCATGTGGAAGGCCACATGTTATCCTTGACAACTACCAGTGAATGAATTGTTCCTCCAAAAACACACTATATGGGAGAAGGTCTCCTGCATGCAATAAATTTCTCACTCATCATGCAAACCATTTGTATTTTCACAAGATATTTAAATTTGTCATTTTCTTCTTTGTAAAACTTTTCTTCCCATTCTTTTCTTTCTTTCTTCTCTTCTTCTATCTTTCTTTTCAAGTCCTCATTAGATGTCTTGGCTTCACTAAGTTCTCTACAAGTATCATCCCATAGTTGTCTAAGTGGCCAATAATTTTATACGATTTGTGCGAAGCTGTTGATAGAGCGTTTGTTTTCTAGAATTTTGACATTCCTCCTCTTTCTCCATTATCTCATTGTTTAGCTCTTATCAATTCCTCAGTCTTTTCAATGAGCTGATTTGTTAATTCCTCAATAACCATTTCTCTTTGTTCTAATTTAAGTTTGTGAAAATTCAAATCCTCATCATTTTCTCTAATAATGAGTTCTTCTCACGGACAAAAATAGATCATGTTTAACCTATTTTTCTCTTCTTTCTCTGAAAGTTCCTTGGGGACTAAGCATTCTTCTTCTACCATAGGGTATTTCCTTTCCATTTCGAAGATTCCAATTCATCTTCTTCATGTGATGGTGTTGTTGATTCACCCATCTTTTGAAAAATAATTTCCTCAAATCTATCATCTTCTTTTTCTATCTCTGTTTAGCTTGGTCCAGGAGGAGTCATGACAATGTTGCCCAAAATATCAGCAAATTCCTTTTCCATCCCTTCTTGATCTTCCATCTCCTCTAGAATTTATCTAAACCTTTTATGAATTCTCCTTCTTTGAGGAGCCTCAAAATGTAAAGAAATAGGTCTCCTCCCCAGAGATTCTTCGATTTTCACCTCTTTCTCTTGCCTAGGTGAATCCTTCACATCAAAGATAGATATTAGCTCTCATGTAGCTCTTTGCAAAGGAAGGAATTTATTTAGAAGGCATAGTAGGTTCTATAGTTTTATTCCTTCTTCCATATCTTTTTCTTTTTGGTATTTCTACTCCACTGGTTCTTTCTATTCCTCTGTAGTGGCATCGATTTCTAAATTAATTGTAGGAGCAAAAGGAGTTGTTATCACTCTCCGAGAATATTAGGGTTTCGCTTATACTTTTAAGAAATTTCTCCCACATTTCCTCTTCATTTTTCTTCAAAAGGAAATGGTGTTGGCACACTAAATGCACTAACCCATGATGTCGATTGTTCCCACACCCCAAGAATACCTCTAGGCCATTATATGGATGGAGTCAAAAAGAAACCTGGAAGGTTTGCTATATATTCTAGTTTTGTAGCTCCATATCTAAGGTATATGAGGATCTTCAAAAATTATCTTCCTACCAACTTGAATTGACCATCACGGGTTAAATGCCACTCTGTCAAAAGGTTTGGAAAAACTAGCCCTTCTAACCCCTTTTATGATTTTCTTCATGTTGTAAATATATTGGGGTTGACTTCCCCCCTTTTTAGTAGGTTTTCAACTAAGTATTTTAATGTCCCTACGATAGGGTTTGGGACATACACAAGGTGCACTCTAGATACGTTACTTATTGTATTCAAAGAAAAATTAATTAATTTTTTTCTAACCTTTGTCTTGGATTTCTCTAAATTTATAACGAATTATCTTACCAATTTATCGTTATACTTGGGGAAATTTCTCAAAAATTCTAGCTATCTCACTTGATGAAAAGATAGCTGCCACTTCTTCATCTCGATGAGTTGGGTATCATACTATAGTTCCAACTTCTTTTTAATCCCCATGATATAAAGGTGATTCAAATTTGTTCTCCTTTAATCTTGTGTAGGTTGGTGAAGAACTATTCATTTAGCTATGAAACTAAAAATTTATTTGTGTAAATTCTTGTGCTTAGCTGTGAAACTTCTCTGTTGTATTTGTGGAATGCAAACCTAATTCACTTGCTTCTTCCTTGAAATTTCTATGCAAATAGTTTTCACTTTTCGATTCCACACTAATGATAACTCATTATACATATGCCACCAATTTATTCCATCAATATATTTATCATGATTATTCATTTTAATCGTGATGTACAATAGATGACTCATCATATCAAATTTTAAATCAAATCTAATCACATGTGAACTTTTAATCTAACGTTTAACAAGTTAATAAACATAATTACCATCTTGATGGTGTAATCCCTCCTTCATGATGAATCATCATTTGAAAAAGTGAAACAAAAGGAAAACGGTTAGAAAAACAACTAGAATTCAAAAGAATTTTTAATTTTTAATTAGCCATTTATTTGAGAAGGTCAACTACCATTACTGGTTTTCAATTGATCTCTAAGAGAAACTTTTTATGGGAAGAGAACACCATTTACTAGTTTTCACTCTCTTCCCTTATTTTTTTGGGGAAGAGAACACCATTTACTAGTTTTCTTTCTCTTCCCTTTATTCTGGATCTATCCATCTGATTATTTAATCATTTTAGAAGAACTAGGTTCTTCCATATGATCAAATTCTTTATCTTCTTCTATCTACCTCAAGAATTCATCTTAGTAAAAGACTTCATATAAAGATTTAGCGTATGACCATTGACCAAAAATGTTCTTCTATTTCCATAAATGGGAATTAATGAATAGAACCATTGTCAAATATTTTCTCAATATAATAGGGTCCCAACCATTTAGTTATCAATTCACCTATGGATTGTTGGTACATAGAATCAAATAGCAATTCCTAGTCCCCTACTTTGAATTGCTTTTTCTTTATATGTGTATCATGCCATTACTTTCTTTGATCTGGATTATCTCTTTTCTGCTAAAGTTCTTCCATCCTCAATTCATCCTACTCATTGAGTTGAAGGATTCTCTCTTTTGAGTTGCATCAATTCAATACCAACCTTAACTACTATCCTCAACATATGTAGTTCAAACTCAATAGGAAACAACATATTTTTCCCATAGAATAAATCATATGGTGAAAACCTTGTTATAGTTTTCCAATTTGCATTGTAAGCCCAGACGACTTCGGGTAGTCTCTTTAACCAATATCTTCTTCCCGCTTTAACTATTTTGGTAAGGAAGTTTTCCAATTAATTATTTGTTACTTCATCTTTTCCATTTGGTTGTGGGTGATAGGGAGATGAATTCCTATGATTGATATGATATTACATTGTGAAAGCCTAGATCATATTAGACATAAATTTTGGTCCCTGAGTCCGAAAGCGTGCTCCTTGGTGCTCTAAATTTTACCATAAATATGTTGCGAAAGGAAATCAACAATTGCTTCTTTAGTGGCATTTTTGAAAGCCCTGCACTTCTACCCACTTTGTCACATAATCACTACACACAATAATATGTTCCTTCCCTTGTGAAGAAGGACTAAAGGGACCAAAATAATCTAACCCCCATCTCTCAAATGGTTCAATAACTACTTGAGGTTACGAGAGGCATTTCATTGGTAAAGGTTGGTTATCCCATCCTTTGATAAGTATTACACCACCACGATATATTTCCTCACATTTTTGTACTGAGAGATGGCCAATAATAACTAGTGTTAATTATCTCATGAGATGTTCTTTTTAATGAATAGTGTCCTCCACTTGGTTCATCATTACATGCTCGGAGGACGTCAAAGATTTCATCTTCTCTTACACACTGTATAAAACCAAATCTAGACCACACTTGAATAACGTTCCATTTAACCATTTGAATTGTGTACTAGTTTTGATTAACTTATTTATTTGTTTCTTGGTGAAAGGAGGAAACTTCCCTACTGCAAGATAATTTTCCATATCAGCAAACCATGGTGTATCAGCTGAAATAACAAATAATTGTTCATATGGAAAGTTATCCTTGACTGGATCTTGCTCCCCTGTAGTGGTTAGTCTTGACAAGAAATTAGCTACCACATTAGATTTACCTGGATTGTCCACAATGGTAATATAAAATTATTGTAAAAGAAATAACCATCTAATTATTCTACCTCTAACCACTTGTGTATTCATTAAATATTTAGTTGAGTGATCTATATGTACAAATATTTTGTACCTGTAATATAATGTCTAAACTTGTTAATTGCATAAATCACAACAACAAATTATTTTTAGTGGTGGTGTAATTTCTTTCAAAGTGGGATTAAGATTTTTTCTAATTTAATAGATAGCATACATTTTCCCTTCTTCATCTTTCGTCCCAAAACTACACCAATGGAATTATTTAAGGCATCTGTTTGGATATGAAAAGTATTTTCCCAATTAGGTCCTCTCAATATTGGGGTAGTGATTAATATTTCTTAAATTTCATCAAAATCATGTTCACTTTTTATCCCAAATAAATTAATAGTCCTTGGTAAGAAAATAAAACATGGGTGCAAAAAATTTACTAAAATCCTTGATAAAGCGTCTCTAGTACCTAGCATGTCATAAAAATGACTTGATATCGGTGGGGGTACGAGGAATAGGTAAGTCTGAAATAATTCTGATTTTGTTTTGATCAACCTGAATTCTACTTTTTGAAATATGGTGTCCTAATATAATCCTTTAAGTCACCATCATTAAACATTTTTAATAGCTAAGAGATAGATTGTGTTGCTCACATCCTGTTAATACTTTGTCTAAATTTCTCAAAGCATTGTCAAATGTATCTCCATGCATAGTAAATTCATCCATGTATACCTCTACACAGTCATTTGTTAGGTCTGTAAAAATTCCTAATACGTCTCTTTGGAAGGTTGCTGGAGCATTGCAGAATCCAAATGGTAATACCCTGTAGGAAAAGGTACCCCATGGACATGTAAATGTAGTTTTATCCGATATTCGACAACAAATTTGATTTGATTATATCCACTAAATCCATCTAAGAAGGAAAAGTATTATTTACATAAAAGGTTTTCTAATACTTGATCTATGAATGGTAAGGGAAAATAATCATCAATGTGGCTTTTTTAGTTCCCTACAGTCAACACAAATTCTCCATTTTCCATTATTTTTAGGGTCAATTACAAGAGGAGACACCCACTAAATATCTGAGAGGGTAGATAAAACCTACTTGTAATATTTTTCGATTTCTTGTTTGACTATATCCCTTAATTTGGATTAATCCTTCTTTGTGGTTTCTAGCTGGTTTAATTTTTTCGGTATAAATGTGATGGGTGTAGATACTTGGGTGGATTCCTTTCATATCTTTGTAATCCCAAGAAAAATATTTAGTATGATCTTTCGAACATCAATCAATTTAGCTTCTTCATCATTCTTGACTAGTTATTAATATTTAAAATTTTACCATGTTGAATATCAACATGTTTCGTTCTAGTGTATGATGGACTGATTTTTGAAAGGGTTCCATCAAATTATTTAGTGGAAATGCATGTGGAAACAACATATGATATGTAGAAACATCTCCAAAATTTCCTTGAGATAGAATGTTGGAAAAATGATAGTAAGAAGCATTATGATACTTATCTTGTTGTAGGTCGAAATCTTCCTCACTTCTGCTTTCCAAAAATTCTTCATCATCTCCTGATATATGTGAAGCTGAAGCTATAGATTCTTCCTCTCCCAAGAGAAATATCATTCCTCCAAAGAAAAATTATCTTCACTTATAGGGAATTACTATTGGTGTGGTTCTAGAACTAATTGTGATGGTTCGAGAAGTAAGCTGTGATGGTTACGGAACAAGTTACGCAAGTTTCGAAACTAATTTCATAGGTTCGGAACTATTCACAACCATTCCAAGCACGATTGGTGTATATTCAATGGTGGATTAATCATATCTTCTATCTCTCATACATGATTCTCCAATGTGATCATGGCAAACAGAGAATTTTTTTCTCATTAATATCGGGATTATAAACCCATAATTGCTCTTGATTATCACTAAAAGGTCATGTAGAGGGATATAATGAAATTTTCTTAGAATTCTTATCATTTGAAAAATCGTCATATCACGACGTGCAATCAATTAAGGTAGCAAATATAGCTAACAACATTTTTCCCAAAATAATGGGATAACCAAGTTTTTTTACCTTTTGGCTACAATATAAGGAATTCCATTGGATATTCCCATGACTCCACCATAAGCACCACATCTTGATAAATCCTTCCGGTTTTGCTATGGTGATGCTGCCATCTGCATGATAAGTTGTTAGTAGGTTATATACCTATTAATGGCAATGCTTTAAGAGTGTCCATTGTCATTACATTTATAGCTTCTCCCAAATCAACCAAAAAATTATGCATATTTTTATTCCCTATAGAGAAAAAAATAATAGGGCTTCCAAGATCTCCATATTTGGGAAGTAGGAGTCTTCCTGCTAATAAATCAGCAAGTTTCCCATCTACCTTAATAGTCCTAGGGTACTTCTTCTTTCTTCCAGGCCTTCTCAAACATAACATTTTGATTAATCTATTCAATTACGGAATGTCCTTAATTGCTTATAATAGTGGTATTTCAATATTCAAAGTGTCCTTAGTTCCTACATCAATTAATATTCCTCTATTTCTATAGCTTCTTTAAATCTCTCTGGAAATGGAGTCTCGGTAGAGTTTCTTTATGGTTCCTTATCTCTTTCTTTTTCATATTTCTTGGGGACAACCGGACTAGGGGTTTCAGTTTCTTTTGTCATTTCGGTGATGATAATGGTGGACTACTAACTATTTTTCAAGATCTAGTTTGTATATCCTTATAATCCATGGAATTTAGATCAACCAATTTTACTAGTTCTATTATGTAGAAAGGAGTTGTTTGTTTATTTCTTGGGTTTCTCTTGGCTATCTTTGGAATTTGCATCTGAACCACATTTTCAGTTTGTTAATTTTGTGTTGGGGCACCCATTATTTCTTCTTGATTATGATTAGGATATGTTTTCCCTTGATCATAGTTATTAGGACTCCATCTAGGTTATGACCAAGCATACTCATTTTTTGACAAGTCCTTGGTTGTTGTTGTCCTTGACATACCAAGCTTGACTTTGTGTAATCTGGGGATTCAAGTTACGAGGGGCCCAAGGTGGTTGTCCCCAACTTTTTGGTACTGATTGATCATTCCATGACATCATCCAAGGATTAGGAGATGACCTTGGCATGAAATGTCCTTGGGTAGGTTGTCTCTGGAAAAATTCAATTCTTTTGTTGTGGATGATGTACTGGTTTGTTTGAGCTGATTCTTTAGGAGTGGAAGAAGAGAAAAAGCGTGAATATCATGTTCTTTAGATTCACAGATAAGACATACTTCTGTTTTATCTAAAGGACATTCCCTTATTGCATGCTTCTTCCTACATCTAGGACAATACATGGCTAATGGTTCAGTTTTGGCATTTTCTTTAGCTTGTAATCCATCCATAGTAGAGGTTAATTGAACTAAAATGTCTATTTTAAAGTTTTATAATTCATCCATTAGTTTTTTCATATCTAGATTCAAACTTTTCATTGATTTTCCCTTCCTAGGTCCACCCCTTATTCTGGAATAGCCTCTAAAAATATATTTAATTGCATTCATCCTTAATTGATCAATGTTTCCACCTCCTATCAAGTTAAGAGATTCCCTAGATTCATCTTCCAAACCTTTAAGATTTTTTTACTTAACTCTTCTTGAAGTAAAAATTCACATCTTTTACTCATAAAAAGGAATCTGTCCAAATAATCTTCTATATTCTCATCCTCCTACTTGATTTTGAAAAACTCTTCCTTCCTATTTCTCCCTCTATAGTAATCTTGATATTTTTCTAGGAAGGCAGTTTCCATTTGTGCCCAAGTGGTAATAGAGTTGGATGCTAATCCCATGAACCACCTCATTGTTACATCCTTTAGAGTGGATGGAAACAACTTGAGTTTCTGATTATCTATTTTGTAGTCATAGGTCTGACATAGTACCTTAAACTCAAACAGAAATTGGTCAGGGTCTTTAGATGAAATCCCTCTAAATGTGGGTAAATGTGTAGGTGAAATATTTTTCATTGGTGTATCATCATCATCCAATTGAATTGGATAAGTAAAGGTCCTATCAGGTTCCCTTTCAGCTTCTTGTGCCATTTGAAGTATTTTCTAAACTTCTTTCCCAATCAATGTGGTAGGTGATATGCTTTGGGAAGGTGAAAAATTAGGAGTAGGAGGTTGACTACTCAATTGAGAATCAAAACTTACCCTAAAGGGATCTTGAGAAATAATCCTTCTCCTAAAAGTTCCACTTCCTTTTTGTGAGTGATCCGAGAATTCCAAAGGTGGCAATTTTGCTTCTTGTCTTACAGGGGATAATGGTGCTTCTAATTATTGGTTAACTTCCTTATTTAAACTAGAGGATGATGTTAATTCTTGTTCAAATATTTTTGGGAGAAATATACCCTTGGAGTCTCTTGGTCTACTCATAAATTTTGTGATAGCTTAGGGAATATTTCTTCAACCATTGGATGTATGATTGTTTTCTCTTGTTGACACCTAATTAGAAAATTCTAACTAGTGGGTCCCCAAAAATGGCACCAAAATGATTGGTGTCATTATTCCCTTCATTTAATCAATTTTATGTTGATGTCATATTCAAACCAAGGATGTTTCTAAAGCTATATGCAATAAGAAGAATCTTAGTGATCTAGTAATTGATTGTAGGTATTTTTTATTTTATGGGGATATTTTCAATGTCTTAAGGAATTCTTGATTAAAAACCTTATTGGAATCAAAATATAAAAACCTATTGGAAGTAAACACAATTTACAAAAATGAATTACTGGAAATAAACACACTTTACAAAAAATAAACACACAATTGAGAATGCTTGGAAAAAGATTGCAAAGAAATAAGAATTTAATCTAGAACACTTGTGGGGACAAGTCTACAACAAATTTCAACTTAAGGAATTGAAAGTGATAAAAAATAATAGATCTAAACTATTTTATTTTAAAATATAAATACCAACAAAAACAAGGATCCTGGTTCTTGGAAGAGTGGGCCCTTTCTCCACCTTGAAACGGGATTGGACAACTTAATTTTCTCTTAAAACACAAATGGCTATTTTATTTATAAAACATTCGCATCACAAAAAATGTGTTGGATTTGTGTATATCAATCTATATCTATATCCTTTTACGTATCTATATTCCTATTACGTATATATATTCCTATTCGTATGTATATTTATATATCTAATCTATCTGTAGGTCTTTATATATATACTTCTTCCAGGGGTGCATTTATGGTTGTAACTATTCCATTGATACGATGGAATTGATTCATGCCCAGAATAGATGTTGAATTAGAACAGGGATAGATGTATAACTGTGTGATAATTATTCTAGATCTACAAGTATAGAGAGTGAGAAGTCTTTTAATCTAATCTTGGTTGATAAGATCATTTTTTTGAAAAATCTTTGGCCATTTGGAATAGATTCTTATACGTTCTAGAACTTTAGAAGAGTTACAAAACTAAAGGAAATAGTTCCAAGTTTAACCAAGAGAGTTTGAGCTATTTACGGGAGTTACGGAACTAATTCGATAATTCCATTAATAAGTACTAGAGTTCGAGAACTAAGTCGGAAGTTCCGAACTAAGTGAAAAAACTTGTGATTATGTAATGGAGTTCCAAAACTAAGTATGTGTCGGTTCTAGAACTAAGTTGCATTGATTCCAATGCTTTTAACAACTTTCTTGACCGCTTCATACTTCATTCTTTCACATGATTGTGACTGCTTTATTACAAAACTTAGTTTCCAAAATAGTTTGTTAGGAATTACAAAGCTTTTAAGCGTTAGAATTGTAATAAAAAAATGGAAAATTACATCCTAACTCATATTAGATCAAACAAAAGTCACAAAATGCATTCAAATTTAATCAAATGGAAGTAATACGAGATCATTTATTATACATTTAATAGGCATATTACGGCCTCATCATGACGTGGGTGGCACTCCATTGTATGGTGATGCCGAATAGAGAGGTTAAGAATAGGTGATTGACATATTGGGAATGTAGACGAGAATGGGTAACATACGAGATATGGGGTTGTTGATAGTATGTGTATATAGGTGGGATGGTCGTAGTGACTCTAGTAATGATTAGGGGTAGTGTTTATGGGATGGAAAGGACAAGATTCTTGAATGGAGTATGGGTCATTGACACCACATGTGGTTGTGTTGCAATGGGTATTTGTGAGAAAATGGTTATGGATGGGGATATGGCACAGGTGGTTGATGAGGGAAAAAAAATGACAGATGCGAGTGAATCTGCAGATGTAGCGGTCATAAGGGTATGGGTCCTAGATGTGAAACTACTGGGGGTGAAGTAGGTGAGGGTAAAAGCTGTATTATTAGGGGCTGATGTAGAAGTGGGAATAAGGGTAGGAGAGATGGATACAGGCATGTCATATATCAACTGACCTGAGGAGTCTTGGGTGGAAGAGTGGGAAAGGTAGAACTACAAGGCTATGGGATTTTGATCAAGGAGTCATGAAAATTCTTCGTCACCTGCGGAAATGGTGATAGGATGAGTAGGATCCATGGGTGACAGGATGGAAGATGGTGAGGGACTAGGTGGGAATGGTTGATGACTAGCATCGAATATGAGGGTGTTAGTCGGATGCGAGTCGGCACCATGTGAACAAGTCTTGACGACTGGTAAGACTATATTTTGTATATGACATAGAAAGTAGTAGGAAAAAAAATAATGATTCCGAGAGAGTGAATTTAGTCAAGATTTGGATCTGGAAAACAAAATACGAGACACGATGTGGTCGGTTTAACCGCGATAGTGTAGACACCTAAAATTGGTTACCCAATTTAGTGTCCCTTAGGTTCGTTTATCCTCTCGGGTAACCTGGGGCACCTTTATATCACCACTTCTCCCTTAGGGTATTACTTAAATATTTAATTTAGAGGCCTATCCTAAGTTTTCTCCACCCCATTATATTTCACCCATGGTTAATTAAACATTAACCATGTAATTCTATCTTCTACATTTATTCCACTTCTACTTATTCACCCCATATCACTTCCCAACCTCCTGTGCTATTTTTATCCATCCATCCCACCTATTTCTCCTCTCCTAAAATTATGTAGCGGGATTTTTCCGTATTTGAGTTGGAGGGATAATATTCTTATCCTTCCAATTCATTTCCTTTTCACCACTTTGGGAGTCTATTCCACGATCGGTGCCGATTTTTCCGAGTAGCACCAATTTTTACGAATGGCACTAATTTTATCTTGGTCGGCGCTGATTATAAATTTATGACCTGAGATCCTCTCTAGTTAGATTTAGGAGCTGGTTTCCTAGAGATTGCTTTTGTCTAAGTGATTAAAGAGATTATCAAAGGAAGAGAGTGAGTTTTGTGTAGTTTAATCCCTGAGAGGTGCATTGTTACTCTATCCGTGGATCTACAGCTCTTGCGGGTCATCAATCATCAATCAAGAATTTTTAGGTATTCTTCTTTGTTAGTTCCTATAATCCCCTTTTGATCAACACCGATCTAATCTGGTCAAATCTGATTAGTCTTTAATCAACACCGGTTTATCTAAATCAGCACTAATCGGGTCTTTCTTTGGTTCCTGGGTTAGAATCCATCAATTTCTACCTCGGATCCTCTTTTTCCATCTTCCATCTCTATTTCCGATCAATATTCAATAATCTGGTCTTACGTCCAATCCGTTTTGCTTAGTTTTCTTTCTTCTTTTACTTTTTGGCCTTCTGTCTACCTGTGTGTCTAATCGACGCCTATCACTGCCTGGTCGATGCTGACCCGAACCAATCAACGCCTATCACTGTCTAATCAATATCAACCAAAAAAATGATGTCGATCACTATCTCGATCGATCTTTGATCGATCTGAGAAAGATACAGAATTCAGGTAACACAAGTTTAGCTTTGTTTTTATAGTTTCTTACTTTCTTTCAATTTCTGCTATGGTTTTTACATTCTGTATGTTATTTTTAATCAAGAAACCTAAATATTTTCTTACATACTTTATTATGTATGTCTTTATTCTTGATTGAAAATGTGGTGACATCCATCGAGGAAGCTCATTTCTTCCCAAACTTTCCTTACGGTAGTTCACCCATATATCGTCTAACGTCATATTTTTCTGCCAAGGATTTTTGCATCACAGGTTTCTTGGATCTACTTTGCGGAATTTTTATGTGTGCCCATCTTGTCTCCATTGGAATTCTTTCCATCTACATCTTTGGATCTAATCCAATCTATCAGGTATCAATTTCATTTGAGTTTTTCAGGGTTTTTGTGCTTAGTTTGGTGCATTAACTTGGACAGGTAACAAGCGCAAAAATTCTTGATCTACATTTTGGCACACCTGGTGGGACTGAACCAAAGTCCCCTATTGGTAAGTTCATTTCTTTTCTAGTTTTGAGCTTTTGTTCTTTTTCTTCACTGATTTTCATCAGTTTTCCTTAAGCATTTCCTTTCTTTATTTTGGTCTTGTTTCTTTTGTAATCAAAATCAAAATCAAAATTATTTCTTTCTTGCATATCTAGATTCTCATTTCTATTTCTAAATTTAGTAAACCTTTCATTTTGATTTCAAAGCTGCACTTTTTGATTTATCTCTTTGTGCAAAATTGTCATTTTCTTGAAAGTTTTCTAGTTTCTTAAATAGAAATTTCTCTTCTACTAGTATCTAGTTATCTGGATATATCTTTCTAGATTTGTTTGCATGTTTTCTTAACCTTGTCTTGCAGAGTGGTTTGCTTGTTCGTGGGATTGTTTGAGGGGAAGATCTCAACAACGTGATTTTTGAAGTCCACACACCTTGGAGAGCTAAATCTACAGGTATTTCTCTTTTACGGTGTTTTCTCCTTTTTAAGAAACTTAAAAAGAATTTGTTTGTTTGTTTTTATCACACTCAAACACTTCAGTTTTGGTGCTTAAAAATAATTAATCACATTGGGAAAGAACTTGTTTGACTTGTCTTCATTGAAATCAAACACTTCAGTTTTAGTGCTTAAAAAGAACTTTTTCTTTGTCATTTCCGTTGTATGTCTTTCATCTAGTTCTCTAAATAGGTTGGAAAATTGATCAAAATCGGTAGTGACACTATTTGATTTTTATTTTTAACCCTTACACACAAATCCAAAATCATTAGGTATAAAACATTTAAACAAAAACTCCTTCCCTAGCCACGCCTACTTGGAAGTGACATCCACGAGGAAGAGCCTACGTGGTGCTCAAGTCGTGCTATAAATTCACAGAAGTTTTGGTATATATTGGAAAAGCACCTGACTCCCTTATCACAGCGGTGTGTGAAGTGTGGGGGTAGGCCCCTATATCAAGCCATGTACTAGTATTTTACTGAAGTTCCTTTGAGACTCCTCACCAAAACATTCCCCAAACCAAACTTAGTTTTGCCAATTGAGTAGTCCCCATTCTAAAAAGTCTTCCCAAACATTTTTTTTCTTAAAAGGTGTGAAAATTTAAAAGAGATAATCACCTACACTTCTTGAATTGTCTTTGCTTAAGTTAGATCAATCTTTTTCTATGTTTGTGCTTATTTATGATGGTCATTACCTAGTCACAATCTATAAAAATGGATCAACTAGCCTCTTCTTCATCGAGACCACCACTAATGTGGATGTTTGATACCCCTCAAGTCTTCTTCAGGACCACTATTAGTCGGTTCCCCATCTTGGTCATATAATCCTTTCTATAATCCTAAAGTGATCCCATCATGACCATCTTCCCCCAGTCCTTCAGAGGTGTCATCTGCTTCTGATATAGAGTATGTTCCTCATAGAGATCCTAAATTTTAGGCACTCCTTGACCACAACTTGGTAGCCCTTATGGACTACCTAGTGCATAAGTCTATTTGAATATCTAATCAGGGACCACCAATCCAACAAGTTTATGATTATTCTCATGAGCCATCCCAAGCTTTTATAGAGTAGTTAGCATGCTTTTTCTCACCTCGAACCACGAAAGAAGGTGGCACATCTATGCCTCCTTTTTCTCTTCCACTGACCATGTTGACTAGTTCTCAAATGACCCTGCCTATCCCTAGTGTCGTGGCTACCTCGGCTACCCCACAACCTACTTTCAAAAGGCCCTTTTCTTTAGCTATGATGAGTGCATCCACACTCTGCCAAATTTTTTTGTTAATTCTTCTATGTCGTCTATCACGTCTCAGGGTCAGTACCTCTCTGTGAATCAACCCCCTCCTACGAGTTAGTCAGTTCCTCCTTCTCATCCTCTAGCTGGTATTTCTTCTAATGCTCTAGTGATAGTGACCTTTACCCATCCTTTGGCATCAGCACCCCTAATAACCAATCTAGTAGTCAAAATCTTCATTTAGAGTTTGTTTCCCACCATATCAAATCAAATCAACACCCACATTCCTCAATCCATTCCGATTTAGTCAACAAGTGTAGGAACCCACCAATCATAGGCTCGTCTTTCATTCAACCACCTTTCTCTCAACCACTTGTCATCCCACAAACTTTTTTATACGTAGGCTCCTTCACAACAAATACCTCGCCAGGCATCACCCAGAATGCTGGTTATTCCTCTTATCATCATGTTAATCACCAGATGAATCCCCCATTAACACCTCAACAAAACATACCATTTTCTTCTTATACGGGACATTCTAACATGCCCCCTCCCCAATCTAACATCGTCAACTTCTTTTTAAGAAAATCGTAGACCTAGAAGCCTCCACCAAAGGGGCTCACCCATCATACTCTTTTGAAGAAGTATGTAATGAACCGATTCATCCATCCATGGCTTTTAAGCCTTATCCTCCCCAATGGGAACTTCCTAAGTTCTCAAAATTTCATAGCAGGAGGATCCTCAACAACACCTATGAGCATTCAAGCATGCTTGCTACCTTATAGTCTAGGATTAGGAGCTTATGCTCCGTACCTTTCCTATGTCTTTAGCGGGGCCACTTTAGACTAGTATAATAACATACCCCAACACTCCCTATTTTCTTTCTCTCAATTAGCTCAGATGTTTGTTGAAAACTTCTCAATAAACATCACACATAAGATCTTGATTACAGATCTTTATAACATTCATCAATTTGATGACGAGTCTATTGCAAACTTTTTTGCTCATTGGAGAGGGATAATAAATCAATTGTCTTTCTCCCTCCCTCAATCTCAACAAATCAAGTTGTTTACTCGATCTTGCACTAATCATATTTCTTCCACTTTAAGGATTCAAACCTTTCATACATTTGAAGAAGCCTTTACAATGGCACGCAAACTTGAGTCTCGTGTCATTGAACAAGGGAAGCTAAAACTTCATTCTAAGTCTAAACCAGATTTTTCTCGGTTTACAAAATCAAACCCTTCCACTTCTAACAAAGACAAGAATCAGGGGTCCACCAACGCTATCATATTAAAAACATCATGAGCTGATAACACTTCTAATCAAACACATCAGAGAGACTCTTCATCTTCTCGAAAAGGACCCTCGTCATCTCGATATTTTACTTCGTTGGGGGAATCATATGCTTCTATCTTAGAAAAAATGTTGGAAGTTCACATGATTGAACTTCCCCCTATTAGAAATTTTGATGAGAGCCAAGAACGACAATTTTGGTATAGGGAAAATGACTTTGTCATTATCATAGAAGCAAAGGCCATGATATTGAACGATGTCAGACCTTCAAAAATCTTGTCCAAAAATTCATTGATAAAGGTAATCTCATTCTGGATAACCCAAATGCTCCCCCAAATCAAGTGCTTGATGTTTTTAAATAGCCTTTTCCAAATCATTCCCTGAATAATGACACTTTAGGGTCTCAAAAACCAAACACTCATACTATCAACTTCATTTCTACTAATGGTTCTTCTTCTAATTCGAATCATCCACAAACGCATCGACTGAATCGGGACTCTCCCCCGCTCCTTCAAATTTTGAGATCCTACCATCCTCAGATGGTCCATCTTCAAGTCTTCCTTTATTAGAAACAAATTCATCTCCCTCTGCCTTGCCATTTCATCTTCCACCTATACCTAAGATAGTTTCATCTTCATTTGTCTCAGCATCAGATATTCTTTCGATGCTTGAGTCATTTACATCCCTTCAAATTTCCACTACGGATACTTCTACTTCTGTCACTCCCATTTTTGTTGTGACCATGCCTTTGGTTAATGTACCCATAGTTGTACCAACTTCTATGCCTTCAGAAGTGTCCTCGATCTTAACCCTTCTTGTCACTTTTCCTATAGTAATTACACCCACAATTACTGCATCTGAAGTACCTTCCTCATAAGAGACAACTTCTTCATTACCTATCTCTTCCACCATCAATGCTTCCTTGCCTATTAAGGAAACATCTAAAGAGATAGCATCAACACCTATACTTCCGACTCCTGGACTCAGACATAAACAATTAGAGTTTAAGCCTAAGGTTACATCATCAGTATCATCTCCTTTACTTCCTCCAAAATGGTTACAATCACCTTATGTGGTCAAAGTTGTCACCATCCCTGAAAAGGGAAAACCAATATTTCAGACCATCAAGACTCTTGGTGCTTTCCCTCAAAAATCCCTCTCTGCACCTCATAAAAGATTGGATTTATCCACTGAAAAGGCATCTTCTTCTACAACACCATCTTCACCAGTGCCTCATAAAGTGGATTTACCTACTGGAAAGGGTCACCTCTTTTATCAAAACCATCATCTTCATCACCAAAAGCTAAGGCACCCTTTGTGCCTCCTATCAGATCTATTTTGGGAGCTCCTCCCCCATCTAAATTAGTCTTATCTAAATCATCATTTGTTTTGGCCAAGCAGCCTTCTTCATCTCCGAAGACCAAAACACTTGTCACATCTTTGTCATCTTCAAAATCTATCTTAGGAGCTCCTCCTCCACCAAAATCAATCTTGCCTCACTTGCTTCCATCTCAAGCACCTAAGGCTGCTTTTCCCAATGTCCAAAAATAAAAATAATCTCTAAAAATATTGTCAAACCAGATATGCAGGTTCTTTTACCTTGGCAATCTGTTAAGGCTAAAGAGGTGCCTTCGTCATCTCTGTCCTCATCTTCATCTACTAGATTCTATACTAAAATCCTTCACCAACTTATCCAATCTTCATCTATATCTCTTCCTCTAATCAAACCCTATAATCCCAAAGGAGTAAAACCTTCATGGTTTAACTCTGATTTGATTTGTGCTTACCATCGCACTCCAGGTCATGACACCGAGGGATGTAAAGCCCTTCAATCTATCATTAACAACCTCTTGGAAGAAAGTGATCTTCTGTTAGAAGAAGAGGAGGAACAAGTGTCTCCTATCATCCCAACTACATTTGAGCCTGAACGGTCTACTCAGGCCTCTAATTCTATTAATTCCACTCTAGATGATCTTCCACCTTCTCAAATCGACACAATTCATATCACCACTAGAGCACAACAAAGTATGATAATCCATCATCTTCTATAGCCTCTCGACCATGGGTCATCATTTCTATGGCCCCCGAAGGAGTTCCTCCTTCCTCATCAGCCCCAAGACCTTGGGTCTCTATTCGTGCTTCACCTCAGGCTCAGATTCCCGTGTCAGTTGAGGAGAGTGTTATGAAACAACTCACCCATGCTCCAGTCAAAATGTCTCTTTTTGACCTCATTCAATCATCTCCACAAAGCATTACCAGGCTCTGATTGATAATCTGCACCATATCATAGTGAATTTAGATGAGCCCCAACCTTTCGAGATGGTTGTTGGATTGAATAGATCATCAACCACCATTTCCTTTGAGGATTCTAAAATTCCTCTGCTTTCTTCTGAGGATTTAGAGGATCCTCTCTTTATCACAGTTCAAATCAATAACACTACGTTAAAATGAACTATGATCGATAGTAGTTCTGCACTCAACATCATTTCCTCCCACACATTTGAGAAAATTAAGTTACTAAAGAACGTAGTGTCACCACCACCTTTCACCCTTCGATCATTTAACGATCAGCTGGTGGTTACTTTAGGAACCATGATCCACGCCCATTTGGGTAGGGAAGAAATTACTTCATGAGCTTTTTTACATTGTTGAAGGGAAATTCCACTACAATATGATCCTCAAAAGCTCCTGGATTCGTACAATGCACTACATCCCATCAAACCTCCATTGATGCATAAAATATCAGTATGAGGGCAAAATCTATACTCATCTAGGAGATCCTTTCCCTTCCACACAATGTGATATGACCACATGGTCTGCCCCTCCAAAGGAGAATGCTTGTTCTCTTGATGAGGCTTCATCCTCTTCCATACCTACAAAAAAATTACCAGATTTACAAAATCTGGAAGAAACGTTGTAGCATTTTTCGCTAGGACAACTTCCTCTTCTCTCTTTCGACGCCCATCTCAAACCTAACGAGTATGGTAGGCCAGAAAAACAACATGAATATCAACAAGATCTTGGCTACATTGTCACCATTGGTTTTCCCAATCAATAGACTAACTTCATCTACGGTGGTCTTGATACACCTCACTATCATCTAGATTCTCCTCCTATGGCCAAACCCTATTCAGTAGGGTTTGATTGTCTACAGAATCCCACATTCATAAAAACTTATCTATATCACTTTGAAAGTGGAATGGATTTGGCCTGGGAAAGTATAAATAGGGTGTGCATGACCTCACGTCCATTCCAACTCTTAAACCACATCAAAAATTTGGTTTAGGGTTTAAACCTCTCTCAAAAGCCACCATCACCATTCTCGATGAGCCTCTTTCCATTAAGGAACCATCTTCTCCCATCAGGTTGGAAGCATCACTTGATGTGGATGACACCATTTCCATCCCGCATAACTTTTTTTTTAGTCAATACCATTTCCTTAGGTCTATTGACCTATAAGCCTAATGGAAAATCCACTTCCATACCATTAGTCTTCCTTGAAATAGTTGGAGACGAATCTCCCACTATCAATACTATCCACTATGCAGATGATGATTTTGTCCTTACCTATATGGGGGCAGAGGATTCTTATCTTCCTAAAACCATTCCTTCTTACACGTCTACGCTTCTCAACAAAGCCACTGTTGACCTTAATATAGGGACTTTTGAAGACCCTCGCATCATTAAGGTCGGCCAATCTCTTAACCCACAGGAGTTAGGAGACTTCACCACCTTTCTTTCCCACCATTACCAAGAATTTTCTTGGTCATATGAAGATATGCTAGGCCTTGATCCTAATATCATGGTCCACAATATCGTTACTCTTCTAGACATCAAACTAGTTAAACAAAAACTGCGTAAGATGCATCCTCATGTAGCCCTCCTTGTTAAAGAAGAGTTGCAGCGCTTGCTTTCCACCAACTTCATCCAACCCATTGACTATCCACAATGGGTTTCAAATGTAGTACTAGTAACCAAAGCTACTAGGAAAATTCAAATTTGCACCAACTTTCGGGATCTTAATCTCGCTTGCCCAAAAGATGATTTTCCTCTACCTAATATCGACCAACTCGTGGATTTAACTGTAGGTCACGAGATGCTTTCTCTGATGGATGGTTTCTCGGGGTATAATAAAATTCTCATTGCACCAGAGGACCAGCATAAAACTTCCTTTCTAACTCCTTGGGGGAATTTTTATTATCGCGTCATGCACTTAAGTTTTAAGAATGCGGGAGAGCAACTTATCAATGCTGTGCAATGACCTACATCTTGCATGACCTCTTACATAAAACTATAGAAGATTATGTCGACAATCTCCTTGGTAAGTCCAAACACCGTCAAGATCATATTTTCATTCTTGTGCCTCTCTTTGAGATACTCATTCATTTTTGTCTTCACCTAAATCCATCTAAATGCATGTTTGGTGTTCTCACTGGTAAACTCTTAGGATTTATCATTTCTATTAGGGGCATTAAAGTCGATCCCACAAAAATAAAGGCTATCCTCAAGATGCCTCTTCCTTACAACTTAAAGTAGCTCCGTGGTCTTCAAGGATGCCTTCAATCATTGCGTCATTTTATCCGTAGCTTTAAGACCATTGTTAACCTTTTCATCAATTTCTCCTTAAAAATGTTCATTTTGAATGGGATGATCATTGCCAAAAAGCCTTTGAGGATCTTAAAGCTTATCTTCTTTCTCCACCTGTGCTTACACCTCCACACGAGGGGGATCCATGTAACATCCTCATTTTAGACAATAGAACAAGTCAATTTTTTTTTTTTTTTGATAAATGCATCCTGGTTCTAAATACATAATTTAGAACTCACAAATCAAATAACCATTCTTATAACAGATAACCATATGCAGCTGTAATGACTCGGAGTACCTCCGATCTATTCATTCCATGACTCGGTAATCTACCAATCTATTCATGAGTAATAAGAGTTGGCATTTTTATTTAACACATCACTCTTGCGGTTCTCTTCCCTATTCGGGATTGAATGCTCTATCGAGGAACCTAAGCTGAATAAGCTGTTACCATTATTCATCGGCATCTCATCCCTTAGACGGGTGACTCGGGACAACGCAATCAACAACTTGCGATACTTTGGCCAAAGATTTGAAACATATTGGTTATGTCTCGTATTCTTAACGGCATACTCGTGAATCGGAATACGTCCTTCACCCCATTCTTATGTTATGTAGAATGTCATATATTGAATTCATCCGGTCCTCCTATCCCAAGTTAATCACTCGGGAACGGATTAGTAAGGTGACAACGTTATATGGATGCTCCCGAGGACTAGGGATAAGATGACATACTGGGTCAATCCTAATTAAACCAGTGTGTCAAGATACCCCGAGTCTCCTAGGCAGCCATATAACATGACCACATTCCTAATCGGTCCCAGAGTAACTTGTTCGAGTTAAAGGTGTAAATCTTAACGATCAATGCAAAGGGTGTCGTCATAATTCACCTGCATTGTTGTATCTTTGAGAATATCCTAATCTTCCCGAAGGTACAACCCTGCAGTTGACTTGTGTCGTCAACCTTTAAATCCACCTCGGAAAGATATACTTATTAATAAGCGTTACACATTGAGTTTAAAAATTAAATTAAAGACGTTACCATAAGGTTAGCCTTTCCCGATCCCTAGATTCCTCATCTTAGGATGACCTTTCTCAATAAAACCCATTACACAGAGGATTTATTAAGATTATGGTCTCATCAAGGAGTTCATAGAATATACATAATTCTAAATCAACGAAATTGGACAATATCTCATAAACTTCACATGAGATTGCCATCTGAACCCCATCTAGGTTTATATCAGTTCTCATAACTGAATTTATATCGTACTTATTAGTATCAAGATATAACAATTAAGAAT